>CM055868.1:51452700-52052700 GCA_029582165.1 Portulaca oleracea | reverse complement strand
CACTGTTGGTGCTTGTGGCTAGTAGAATAATTTTAATCTTATTCAACAATTTCTCTCAAATAACAGTTTGTTGTGTATGGTTCTCACGAGCAAGGAAAGTGGGTTGCATTCTCCTTAGTTTGTTTAATTAGACATTTTAATTGCTCATGCCGAACATTTACTACATTAGTAGGTATAACCCGAAATTTCATTGATTGAATAAACTTGGATTAGCTGAGCTAGCTAGCTAGACCAACAAGAAATAATTAATGTGTACCATTGCAAGTAGCTATTTCTCTTGCTTATATGTATAACTTATTATTTTTCTGTCTATGGCTAAAAATTTATGAAGCTTGAGAGAAAATGACTACCAAGAATTATCATAGATCACTTGCATCAGTAAATTTCTCATCTACCCTATACCTAGGTCAATCCTATTTATAAACAACAGAAATTTAGCATATATGCCATATACAGTTTTAACTTTTATAAATTGTTTTCCAGTATAATGAATAATTAGATAACCAAGTTATGAACTCCATGATGCTGCTAGGCCCAACATGAGCGATCAGAGAACCAACAGCTTCGGGCAGAGAATGAAAAGCTTCGAGCTGACAACTTAAGGTTCAAAGAAGCCCTAACCAATGCAACTTGCCCCAATTGTGGAGGACCTGGTGCCCTTGGTGAGATGTCCTTTGATGAGCAACAACTAAGGATCGAGAATGCTCGTCTTAGACAAGAGGTATGTACAATAACCACGTACTCCATATATTCATCACTAATCAATTAACATTAAATTGTTATCAAGGAATGTTTTCGCCTTTACTGTGTGCATAAGTATCAACTGTTTAACTTATAATACATGGGGCAGATTGATAGGATTTCGGCTACAGCAGCCAAGTACGTGGGGAAGCCTTTAGTGTCATCATGCCCACATATAGCATCCCCACCTTTAGGTTCGCGGTCGTCCCTTGAGATTGGAGTTGGGGCATTTGGCCCTCAATCAGGTGTGATAGGGGACATATACAATACAACAGTAGATCTCCTACAGTCCGTGGGCCCACCCACTGAGGCAGACAAGCCCATGATCATCGAGCTGGCAGTTGCAGCCATGGAGGAGCTTATGAGAGTGGCCCAGGCAGTTGAGCCCTTGTGGGTCCCTAGTCCAGATAACACCACTGAGATACTAAATGAAGAAGAGTACTTCAGGAGCTTCCCTCGAGGGATCGGGCCCACCCCTTCAGACCTGAAATCTGAAGCCTCCAGAGACTCCGCCGTTGTCATCATGAGTCATATGAATTTGATTGAGATACTCATGGATGTGGTAAACCCTCTTGCTTATTTTGAACTTGATACTTTTTTTTAATACAACATAAAAAAATATATATAAAGCAAATCATATCTCTGTAACACTTAATTTCTTATGGTTTTATAGAATCAATGGTCAAGTGTGTTTTCTGGGATTGTATCAAGAGCTATGACACTTGAAGTTTTGTCAACTGGAGTTGCTGGGAACTACAAAGGTGCACTGCAAGTGGTAATTGTTTCTCATACTTGATCTGCTGCCTCTTTCACTAACAATTTCTACCACTCTCTATTTTGTTACTATTGTATCATTCAATACAAGCTATCAAAAATTTGTTTGATAAGTTGGTCAATCTTGTTATTATTGGTGCCTTAATGTGATCTATGTTTTGTTAACAGTGTTAATGTCAACATACATTAGATTTGTGATAGTTAAGTAACCACACAACTGAATTTCTTAAAGCATATACAACCCAAATTTTATATATTTACGTTGTTAACACTTTCAGATGACAGCTGAGTTTCAAGTACCTTCACCACTAGTTCCAACCTGAGAAAACTACTTTGTGAGATACTGTAAGCAACACGGGGATGGGACATGGGCTGTGGTGGATGTTTCACTTGATGTTTTGTGGCCTAGCCCCATCCCAAGATATCGTAGGAGGCCTTCAGGTTGCTTGATACAAGAGTTGCCTAATGGTTACTCCAAGGTAAATTTAGACAATGCATCGTTTATTGATCATATATATACTTAGTTACATTATTTAGCAATTTACTGAATAGATCAATTTTGTGGGTCTTTTATTTAAGGTGATATGGGTAGAGCATGTGGAAGTCAATGACCGAGCAGTCGACAACATATATAAAGCATTAGTTAACTCTGGTCTAGCTTTCGGGGCAAAGCGTTGGGTTTCAGCTTTGGAAAGACAATGTGAAAGGCTTGCTAGTGTTATGGCTAGCAACATTCCTACCGGAGAGGGTGGTGGTAAATATATAATTAATAGTTACCCAAATCTAAACTAGTACTAGTATGTTTTCTTCATTATTTGATTTTCTAAGATATCCTTTTTACTTTGTTGGATATGTTTTTGGCCCTTTTTTGGTTTAGTGATTACAAGTCCAGAAGGGAAGAAGAGCATGTTGAAGCTAGCAGAGAGGATGGTTATGAGTTTTTGTGCTGGAGTTGGAGCTTCAACTGCCCATAGGTGGACAACATTATCAGGAAGTGGTGCAGATGATGTTCGGGTCATGACCCGTAAGAGCATGGACGACCCTGGAAGACCTCATGGCATCGTGCTTAGTGCTGCCACCTCTTTTTGGATGCCTGTTCCTCCTAAACGGGTTTTTGATTTCCTCCGCAATGAGAACTCTAGGAGTGAGGTGCGTTGTTCTTTCTTATAATAGTACTTTTACAAACAATCTCTTTCTACACATCTTTTGCATTTATTAACCCTTAAGCTTTTTGAGATTTATAAATTTGCCCTTGCATGTTGAAATACCTTATGATTTGTGTCATGTATTTTTGCAGCTTTTAAAGCATTTTAAGATAAATTTCACTATTTCATCATCCCTTCAAAATATTTAAAAAGTATCTATTGCTTGATACAAATACCCATTATTCTAGTTTTTTCTTGAAAATGCTCCAAAAAAATCCAAAAAACCTTATTCATCAACATAAATACATAACGAAAACTATAAGGTGAAATATAAACTTTCAAAATGCAAGATTGAAAAACTAATGTCAAGTTAGGATAGATAAATGCCATATTCCCCTCTTTCTTCTGCCTAGGGTTTCATAATGCTTAACTCATACTGGATATTTGTTGAATTTTTTGAACAATTTCTGCAAAATATTTGTGTTAAGTAGTGATATAAACTGTGCTACTTTTACAGTGGGATATTCTATCCAACGCTGGCTTAGTCCAGGAAATGGCACACATTGCCAATGGTCGCGTTCCTGGAAATTGTGTGTCGCTCCTACGAGTGAATGTATGTAGCAACTTTATTTTCTTTGATATGTTTAAGTTAATAAATATTGATTAATATAGCACATTGCCATGAAATCATTAATCTTTAATGATCAACAATTGAAATGCAAATGTAGAGTGCGAATTCAAGCCAGATCAACATGCTAATAATAAAAGAGAGTTGCACAGATTCGACAGGGTCATATGTAATCTATGCACCAGTGGATATAGTAGCAATGGACGTCGTTTTGAACGGAGGAGACCCAGACTATGTTGCACTTTTACCATCTGGCTTTGCCATACTGCCTGATGGTAGTGGATATAGTGGCAATGAACGTCGTTTAGATCAGTTTGGGTGTGGCTCAGGTGGCTCATTGCTGACTGTTGCATTCCAAATCCTAGTGGACTCAGTCCCCATTGCCAAGCTCTCCTTGGGTTCTGTGGCTACTGTTAACAGTTTGATTAAGTGCACTGTGGACTCAGTCCCCATTGCAACAACAATGTCACTGAAGAGCTTGTTGCCTTGAGGATGTAGATAGTTGCATCAGTGCTTGAGGTAGGGAAGTGAGGAAGGATGTGGCTGAGGTGATGAGAGTTTACAGTTAGTAGTTGCAATTGAAGAACACATGGGCCAAGTTGTTGAGTTTAAGCAGGGAAACATAAGGGTAGTCTTGTCTTTTCACCTAACACCTAAAGGGCTTTAAAGTATTTTCATCATTTCCGGCGGAAAGTGGCCGAAAAATCTCTGGGTGGCTATTTGTTTGAAAACATCGTCCCCTTTGAGTGTATTAAAAAATGTTGTCCTGTGCCGATCAGTTTTTAGAAATGTGTATCACCTCCCAACAATTTTTTGATTTTGACAGGGAGCAATTTTTTCAGAGGTTTCGAATACAGTTTTTTTTTCTCATTTCTGTTCAGCGGTCCCGATTTTTGCCTTGTCTGAGTTTATTGGACTTGGAATAAACCACAAAAATGTAGTTATCAAACACCATCTTTTTTTCCAAAATCAAACATGAGCCGAACCCATATTATTGACAACCCTAATACAACATCCAATGTCGATTTGCACTGGGGTAAAATAAATATGTATTTCATATTTTCATGTTTTTATCCCCTTTATCTAAGACTTTTTTCTTGTTTTCAAAAATTAAATTAGAAATTATTATTATGTTTATATTCATTTTATATGTTTATTAGGTTTCTATTTATTTTTATCATTTTAGTTTTAATTATTAAAATTAGTGAGAAAATGAAACAAAATTGCTAAATATGAAAAGAAAATAAAATAAATAAATAAAACCTAAACCCAATTCCCTAACACAAATCCCTACCTAGCTCCTAATCGCTCCAACCCGAGCCGCTCCTCTTCATCCAACATCCTTACCGACCCAAATCTCTACCAGCCTAACCCTCAAACCTATCCACCCAGTTACCCATATATATAACCCAACCCACCTATCTACCCGTGACCCACCTAACTCCCCCTAAAACCCCTAATTCAAATTCCCATTTGTTGCATGTGGAGACCCGGCCAAATGAGAAGAAGGAGGAAGGAGATTGTTCGGCCTCGTTCCGAGCCGAAATTCTTCTCTTTTATAGGGTATATTTGCTTGTTTTAACCCCTATTTATATATTAGATATAATGATTTGGTGTTTTATAGGAAAATAAGAAGTTAGAAGAAGTTTGGGCTTAATTGGAGGTTTTTAGGGAATCCCAAGCTATTTCCCGAGTCAAACCAAGTCAACCCGAGCCGAGACCCAAGGCGAAACCGAAGCCGGAAATTCCATATCAAGATTGGCGCAAAACAGGGGAACGGTACAAACTCAAAGGTTTGAAATACGTGTGCCTTCACCCTTTGGGTCATAACTCCTTCGTTACAACTCTGATTGGTCTGAAATTTTGGGAGCTTAAAGTACACACCGAGAGCTTTCCATCGATATCTTACGGGTCTAAAATGGAGTTCGGATGAAAAAGTTATGCGCATTTGAAATCGGCAGGGAAAAACTGCCCAGAACAGTGGCTCGCCCGAGCCATCTGCTGGCTCGCCCGAGCCAGGCTTCTGGGGCAACAAAGACAAGCCAGGAGAGCTGGACAGAACGCTTGCTCGCCCGAGCCAGGGGGTGGCTCGCCCGAGCCACTCTGTCTGCAGACGCGCGTGCTGCGATTTGTTCTAGGGTTTTGGGTTGTATTTTTCCTTCTTCTATAAATACCCACTTGTATTAATCCAACAAAAATATCAATTAGTTTAGGTAGTTTAGGAGTAGAATTAGATTTATTGCTTTCCTTTATTTGCTTTAATCTCTCTTTAATTGTTCTTCAAGTTTTCAATTGTTCTTCATTGTTCTTCAAGCTTTCTTTGATTTCTAGCATTTGTATTCAACTTTCTCAAGCTTTCTCAATCTCTCTCAAGCTCTCTCTTGTCTTCATTGAAGTGTTTTACAAGTTTTCTCTCTCTCTCTCTCTCTCTCTCTCTCTCTCCTCTCTAATCTCCATTGTTGACTTGTTTTCCAAGCTTTATAGTGTTAGCCACAATCAACTCCATTTGTAGTGGGGAGGAGGGTCAAGGAACTCCAATTCTACTTACTAGTAAGAATTTGGGGGATTCTTGGTAATCCAAACCACAATTTCTTGTTTGTTCGGGGGAAATTCAAGTGTAGATTGAAGGTTTATTGAAGATTAGTCATCAAAGGTATAATTTCTCATTCCCAATTTCATTGTTCATTCATTGTCTTCATTCATGCCTTTTAATTGCTTTCATCTTTAAGTGCTTTCTTTATTGCTTTCTTTTAATTGCTTTCTTTATTATTATCATGTCTAGGTTAGATTTAATTGCTTCCCTTTTCATTATTTATTGCTTTCCGCACTTGAGAAAAACCCATTTACACAAACCGATTTACCTTAATCAAGCCTAACACCCATCCCTAAGATTGACAATCCTTACTTATAAAACCACAAAAATTACAACCGAACAATGGCGCCGTTGCCGGGGATGGCGTTATTTGGTAGATTAGGCTATTGGTTTGTGTGTACATAGTTTATTGCTTTCTTGATTATGCTAGAAAAAATGTAGCGAAAAAAAAAATTGAATATCGAAAAAAAAGTGAGATAAGAAAAGAAAAAAAAATAGAAATTTAGAAAAATAGAAAAAAAGAGAGTTATGGATAGTCCCCAATTCCCTCAATTTGAGCATGAAATATTTTGGAGGTATTTTGCTAGATTGCATGACTACCGTGTTCAATGTGAACTATATGGTATCTTTTATGATACATTATCTCTTTTGGGAATTGTTAGTGAGGGTGTGAATTATGAGACCCGAAACCTTTTAGATTATTACGGGTTTTCTTGTTTAGGTGAAGAAAAAGCATGGGAGTTACTTGAATGGTTGTCTAGGGATTCCTATGAGTTTGAACAACAAAATGTTAGTCCTAGCTTCCAACCTCCTTAACCACCCTTTGGGATCGAAACTGAACAATCATGTGAATACCCCGTGTATGTTGATGATCAATCTTATGATGGGGGATATGTGGAAAACTGTTATGATCTTTCCCAAAGTGCCGATGTTGAGTCTCCCTCCGTGTGCTCCTTGTGTGATTCGCCGTATCATAGTTCAATTTCTTGTTTGCAAGCTACAGTGGTTTCCTTCAAGGCAGAAGTAGAAAAATTATGTGCGAACATGAATGAGTATATGTGTGAATTTGTCCATGAGAGTAATCAAAGGGTAGTAACTCCTTATTCACAAATGGTTGATTCGAATGTTGAAATAGGTCATTCGTCGTCTTTGAGTCCTGAAATGCATGTTGATTCTGCTGTGTATGATGAGGATGATGACTATTATAACCGACCATGCCTTGGACTACTTAGTAATTCCTTAGCTCCAGCCCCACCTAATGAGCATGAGGAACATGATGATTCTGTGTGTGATGATGTAGAATTTGTTGAAAACATGCTAGATGACGAACCATTGTCCACACCCTTGTCCATGCCTTTGTGTGAAGAAAAAGTTGAGTTTATCGAATGCCATTATGCTTGTGATGCAATTGAGCATGATCTTGTTAAGGGTGAAATTGAATCTGTTGTGATTGAATGTGTGCTTGATACCGATTTGTTCACTTTTATTGAGGATCATTGCATTAGTGAGGCATTAGCTACCCTTGTATGTGAGCCTATTTATGTGCATACTTGTGATGATGAGCATAATTCTTTGGGGAATGATCATGATTGTTTGAACTTGGTTGTTGACAATGATGCTTTTGATGATGACATGCTTTATGAGTCATTCACTATGAGTTATGACCCTGAACCTTCCACTTTCACTTTTGATGTTGCTTTGGATGATGCATCTGTGTCTTTTGATGTTGATAGTTCTTCTAGTGAGTCTGATATTGATGAAGATGAAGATGTGCTTGTGTGTGATGTTGGGATTGTTGTGATGTGGTCTAACCCTCTGTTTTCCTTATCACCTATTGACGATTGTAATGATTATTTGGATGAGAGTGGTGATTTGGAATTTGTGATTGATGAAAATTGCATGGAAATTGAGTTTGAACCATTGTTTGCATCCAAGTCTTCGCTTGAGCATGTTCAGAAATGTGTTGTATTGCCTCCTTCCGTTGATTTGTATACCCAATCTCCATTTACGAGTCAATGGGAGGATCCATTTGTCATGTCTTCTTTCACCGTGCCTAGAAAAGTCTTGTATATTCATGAATTTCATCAGTTCTATGACTTTTCTAAAGCATTTGATAAATTGTTAAGGGCACTAATGTTTGTTTATGTGCTATTGCGAGTGTGCTCTTACCACCACCATTCTGAGATGCATGAGAGGATGCATGATTTGTTACTCCGGGCGTTGAATGGTTCTAACATGATGCCCGATATCTTGAGGTGAGAAGGAGTGAATTTCTTGATAAGATGCCTTTGAGGTAATATCCTTCCTCACCCTTCTTGTATAATTAGTGAGTTGGTCTTTCTTTTCTTCTTTTATTTCCTTTTTGTGTGTGTCTTTTTCTTTTATTTTGGGGTGCTTGCTTACCTACTTCTGTTTCCATTTTGAGAACACGACAACCTCTTTGTGTTGGAGTGGGAGGGTAGTATGCATTCCGGTATTCGAGTCTAAGAAAAGGAAAAAAAAAGAGTCGTTTTGTAAATATTTTAGTCCTTAGTGTCTTGTATAGTTTGTTTTTCCTTTTTTTATTTTGCATATGAACCATCACACATAGTATGTTTTTCTTGTTTATTTCTAACCTATGGTGTGATGTTCTTTGAATCGTGGATTGAGTGCTTTTAATTGAAGATCTTGAGGTAACTTCTTGCCACCCTCTCTTTATGTGAATATATCGATGATCCATGATGCATGCTTGATTTTCTTTTTGGGTGGCGAATCCCTTGAGTGTGAATGTTGGGATATTATTGTTGTTGGAGCCGTGTGGGCTCGGGTCGCCACCAATTATTGTTTGTTATGTGTTTGTTGTGTGTTTTTAGGTTTTCTACCTTATTTGTGACACCCTTCTTCTCACAATGGGGACATTGTGAAGTTTTGTGTGGGAGTGGGGGGTGATACTTCCATTTGTCATGGGTAGATCACCTAGTTTTGAGTCTTTGTTTTCGTTTTTCGTAGTTTGTGTCGAAAAATTTGAAAAATTTTGTGTGAAAAGGAGAAAAAAGGGAGTGAAAAACCTTGAAAGTTTTCGTTTTTTGTTTTGTTTTTGTTTTTGCTTTGTTTCTTGGATTTCGTTGTTGAAATCAGGAAGCCATTCTTAATCTTCTTTGAAAGAAACCGGTTTGAGCATTTTCGACCCTAACTTGGGTGATTGTCATGACTTACCTTAGTGAGATTCCATTTCTTCTTTTTATGTTCTGGTTGAAACTGGGAGATTCTAGGGGTTCATATCAGAGCTTGTTTTCCAAAAAGAAAAAGAAAAAAAAAGAGAAAAAGCAAAAGCCAAAGCAAAAGTCAGAAAATAGCAGCAAAATTAAATAATTTGACTAAGTGGGGCGTGTCGGCTTTACGATATCAACCACCATACACTTAGCCAACCTACACGGGCCCGGTATCAGTGGTACGGCACGGATGCCCCTTAACCCTCCTCCTATATCGCTTTGCGACGGAGAGGCGAATGGAAAAGACCGTGTTGGGAGGGTATACCCCTTATATGGGCCGTCCAATTCCCGAAAATAAGGCTAATACCGACATTAAAAAGAAGAAAAAGTTTGACGTGTTAATAAAGTGAGCGGCTCTTCCTTGCATCACCTGCGGCCCTCACCAAGCCAAGGGCGACCAAATGCAGGGAGGGGCAACTCTTTCCTTTCCTTTGTTTGTTTCGCTGTTTTGTAAGCTCGGGTGTGAGTCTTTTGGGTCGTCCGGGATCGATTAGAACTGTTTAAAACTCTTTCAAATGGGATTAAACTCTACATGAGGTGTAAGGAATCAAAAACTTCTAAGATTGGCAGTTGTCTGGGTTAGGCGTTGTGAGATGCTCATAACGGTTCCTTTTGGAGGATTAATACCGTTTTCTTAATTGAAACGACTTGATTCATTGAAACGAGCAGTTCTCTTTTTCTTTTCTTTTAAACTTGTTTTGTTTTTCACTTTCCCTCTTCCCTTTTTCTATGGCTTTTGTGGGTCTAGTTGCTATAAACCCTCACGAGACCTACCTCGTCCACTCGGGCTTCCGGGGGGTTTAAAGGGCTAGATGCATATGCTAAATGCATCCGCGATTCCTGCGAAAGTGAGTTAGGGTTTTTAGTTTTTCTTTTTAGTCCTTTTCTTCATTTTTAGTTTGCTCGGGGCGAGCAAACCCTTGTGTTGGAGTGGTGTTCGGCCTCGTTCCGAGCCGAAATTCTTCTCTTTTATAGGGTATATTTGCTTGATTTAACCCCTATTTATATATTAGATATAATGATTTGGTGTTTTATAGGAAAATAAGGAGTTAGAAGAAGTTTGGGCTTAATTGAAGGTTTTTAGGAAATCCCGAGCTATTTCTCGAGTCAAACCAAGTCAACCCGAGTCAAACCAAGTCAACCTGAGCCGAGAGCCGAGGCGAAACCAAAGCCGGAAATTCTATATCAAGATTGGCGCAAAACAGGGGAACGGTACAAACTCAAAGGTTTGAAATACGTGTGCCTTTACCCTTTGGGTCATAACTCCTTCGTTACAACTCCAATTGGTCTGAAATTTTGGGGAGCTTAAGGTACACACCGAGAGTTTTCCATCGATATCTTACGGGCCTAAAACGAAGTTCGGATGAAGAAGTTATGCGCGTTTGAAGTCGGCGAGCGATGGCTCGCGGAGCCATCTCGGCTCGCCCGAGCAGCACGGGCAACAAAGACAAGCCAGAGAGGATGCGGAATGCTTGCTCGCCCGAGCCACTTTGTCTGCAGACGCGCGTGCTGCGATTTGTTCTAGGGTTTTGGGTTGTATTTTTCCTTCTTCTATAAATACCCACTTGTATTAATCCAACAAAAATATCAATTAGCTTAGGTAGTTTAGGAGTAGAATTAGATTTATTGCTTTCCTTTATTTGCTTTAATCTCTCTTTAATTGTTCTTCAAGTTTTCAATTGTTCTTCATTGTTCTTCAAGCTTTCTTTGATTTCTAGCATTTGTATTCAACTTTCTCAAGCTTTCTCAATCTCTCTCAAGCTCTCTCTTGTCTTCATTGAAGTGTTTTACAAGTTTTTTTTTTCTCTCTCTCTCTCTCTCTCCTCTCTAATCTCCATTGTTGACTTGTTTTCCAAGCTTTATAATGTTAGCCACAATCAACTCCTTTTTTAGTGGGGAGGAGGGTCAAGAAACTCCAATTCTACTTACTAGTAAGAATTTGGGGGATTCTTGGTAATCCAAACCACAATTTCTTGTTTGTTCGGGGGAAATTCAAGTGTAGATTGAAGGTTTATTGAAGATTAGTCATCAAAGGTATAGTTTCTCATTCCCAATTTCATTGTTCCTTCATTGTCTTCATTCATGCCTTTTAATTGCTTTCATCTTTAAGTGCTTTCTTTATTGCTTTCTTTTAATTGCTTTCTTTATTATTATCATGTCTAGGTTAGATTTAATTGCTTCCCTTTTCATTATTTATTGCTTTCCGCACTTGAGAAAAACCCATTTACACAAACCGATTTACCTTAATCAAGCCTAACACCCATCCCTGAGATCGACAATCCTTACTTATAAAACCACAAAAATTACAACCGAACAGAGATGAGGAAAGACAAGGAGGAAGGCGAGACAGAGAAGTGAGACGCAAGCTGCATTTTTGGTGCACCACCAACGCCTTTTGGCACCACCAGTGCCGAGTGTCGACGCCACCAGCGCCCCATCCCGAGACAAGAAACAAGAGACACTAGCAGTGTCTAGCTCGACGCTGGCAGAGTCCTTTGTCCTCCACAAGGTGTTACCGACGGGGCTTTGGACACTGGGAGTGTCCCTCACAGAAACTTCGGTATTGAAGCCGCTACTATCGCCTCATGGATGCTACTAGCGTTTCCTTGGGTCGAGGTCGCGTTGATGAAATCGCATGTTTTGTTTCCTTCTTTGTGCAGCGACCGTCATTATTTAGGTTATTAGAATAACCTAGTTCCCCCTTGTGCCTCCCAGTATATAATGGGTTCAGATCTCCCCCTAAATAATCAAGTGAGATAGAGAGAAGCACAACCTGTGTAATTTGAAATCCTCATATTACTAAGGCATCGATTCCGTGGTTTTTTTCCGTTTTGGTTTTTTTCCACGTTAAACCTCTGGTGTCATTTTCTGATTTCTTTTCCACTATTATTTCCTGTTGTTTGTGGTTGCTTGAGTGCTCTTCGATCCTAACAACTGATATCAGAGCCTGCATGTTGCTGAAAGAGAACTCACTTTCAAACAATGTCGAGAGATAAGTATGAAATCGAGAAATTTGACGGACCTGACTTCACCTATTGGAAGTTGCAGATTAAGGATCTGTTGTATTCGAAGTCGTTGCATGTTACTCTACTGCAGAAGAAGCCAGACTCCATGGAGCAGGCCAAGTACAATCTGCTCAATCGACAGGCGGTGTCCCCAATCAGGATGTCATTGGCCCGGAACGTCAGGTTTAATGTCATGGAGAAAAAGACAACTAAGGAATTGCTGGAGGCACTGGTGGAGATGTATGAGAATCCCATCGCAACAAATCAGGTATAGTTGTTTCACAAATTAACCAACTATATGAGAGAGAGAGAGAGAGAGAGAGAGAGAGAGAATTCAAATCGGTGAGTGAATGGTGGAGAGAGAGAGAGAGAGAAAAAGAAGGGAGAGAGAACGAAAGAAGAGAAAGAAGTAGGGGAAGGAGGAAGAAAATGGTTTTCATTAGGTTGAAGTCAAAAAAAAAATTACAAAGGGGTGGGGGAAAATCATTTTCTTGGAAAATAGGTTTCTCCATTTTCCGGTCACCAAACACTGGAAAATGGGAGAATCCCGTAGTGTAAAATCTCCATTTTTTTCATCGGTTTTTCTATTATTTTTCTCCCCAATTCTACTATATATCTCATTTAGCCCATTATATTTTCTTCTGACTTTCCTCTCAAATTTGGAAGGAAAATGTTAAGGACAAAATGTAAAGTCTCCATGATATTGTCAATCTAATTTTTGTCTCCCTTCATTAAAGTTGAGAGACTATTTGAGAGAATTCTGCGTGAAGCCTAATGAGATATGGAGAAACTTGAGAGACTGTTTACACGCAGGGAGGATTAATTTCGGGCACCCTCATATGCCATAATTAAGTATGCAGTAACCTCCAGACGTGCAAATATGAAGTTTTACAAAAAAAAGAAGGGGAGGGGGGAGTATTCGATCAAGATTGAGTATATTTTGGGGGTGTAACATCCTAAATATATAGTTAAGTGTGGCTTAATATGATTGAAATGATTATTTATATCACTTAGGTCCACGTTCATTGAGGAAGCTCATCCGTTAAGAATCCCCTAAGCGTGCTTCACTAGAGTATTCTCAAAATGGGTGATCTCATGAGAAGTTTTTCCATATAACATGTAATTTAAGACAAAGCACATTAAAAGGATATGTGGTGGTTTGTGGGGTCATTCAATTCGTCGATCCGTAAGTAGTTCTCGATACTGTCCGCTGCCCAGGAGGAATTGAACGTTACAAGTGGTATTAGAGTTAGGTTGCGACCGTGAGCCGTGCCAATAGACGGGAGATCCATAAGCATTCACCTAGCGGGACAAAATATTTTGGATTGATTGAATCAGAAAAAGAACGTTGTCTGCTTAAGTGGGGTTGATTGTAACACATCGAATATATGGTCAAATGTGGTTTAAGAGAGTTGAAATGACTAATTATATCACCAAAGTCCATGTTCCTTTTATATTGAAAGCCCATCCATTGAGAACTCCCTAGTTAAGCATGCTAGGCGAAGAGTAGTTTCATGATAGATGATCTTCTGGGACGTTTTCCCATGCTACGTGTGAGCGAGGACCAAGCACACTGAAAGGACTTATGGTGACTTATGGGGCCAGTCATCGATCCCTAAAGAAATTCTCAGTAATGTATGTGGCTCATGAGAGGTCAGGCGTTACACAAGGGTCTTTGTTTAAATTGGAAATTTTTGATGAATCTTAGCCCCTCATTTAGGCTTCAATACCACACCTAAGGTACACATATCTTTGTGAGATGTCCAGTGAGAATTTGCTAACAAAGGCGTGCTCAAACATAACCACATTCTCGAAGATGATTTATGTGACAGATGCAAGTCATCCCGAAGAATATAGGCAACATGCTTTGTTTGGATGCTTGGAGACTATAGATGCTTGGCCTGAGGAGTTAGGCCGATCACGCTAGGGGGAAAGGCCATGGTAGCCCATGATTTAGAGAGTTGATGTCAATGCTATATGAGGAACTAGCTAGGCCAAAGCTTGTACCGAAAATTGCACGGGTGTGCAAGGAATGATTTTGACTTCAACAAAAAGAGTACACCTTGCACCATCATTAGGAAAATGGCCTTTAGAGCCATGAACAAATTTAACACTATTAGGGCCAACATATATGACAAAGGCTATGAGTGTAGTTATTGTCGTTGGGTTGTGCGCTTGTACTGCTAGAGCCGGGGTTAGTGAAGTGTAATACCCCGGATATGTGGTTAAAGTGTGGTTAAAGTGTGGCTTAAAAGGATTGAAATGACTACTTATATCACCAAGGTGCACCGTCTTTTATGGTAGCTCATCCATTGGGAACTTCTCAGTTAAGCGTGCTTAGCTGGGAGTAGTCAAACGATGGATGACCTACTGGGAAGTTTTCAGCGGCGTGTGGCGAGGCGAAGCATTGGAAAGACTCGTGGTGATTTGTGGGGCCAGTCAACGATCCTTAAAGCAGTTATCGGTAATGTCCGCAGCCCGGGAGGGGCCGGGGCGTTACAGATGGTATCAGAGCCGACCCGCGACCGTGGTGCGCCGGTGGGCGGAGAGCCATGGCGATCACCTAGCGGGGCAAAGATTCTGGATTGGATTGTGGCACAACGAGGACGTTGTGCGCTTAAGTGGGGGTGATTGTAATACCCCGGATATGTGGTTAAAGTGTGGCTTAAAAGGATTGAAATGACTACTTATATCACCAAGGTGCACCGTCTTTTATGGTAGCTCATCCGTTGGGAACTTCTCAGTTAAGCGTGCTTAGCTGGGAGTAGTCAAAGGATGGGTGACCTACTGGGAAGTTTTCCCAGGCAGCGTGTGAGCGAGGACGAAGCACGCTGGAAAGACTCGTGGTGATTTGTGGGGCCAGTCAACGATCCTTAAAGCAGTTATCGGTAATGTCCGCAGCCCAGGAGGGGCCGGGGCGTTACATGAAGATTAATGTAGACGGGACAATTTCAGAGGGAGATTGGGCAGGTGTTGGTGTCATGGTCAGAGACTATAGAGGCACAATGTTAGTAGCTGGCATTAGGAGGTTGAGAGCAAGTGGTTTCCAGCGGTAGCGAAGGGCATCACTAGATGAGCTGTTTGGTCAACAACTTGTTGGGAGATTTTGGTGTAGGTCAGTGGTCATCAAGTTCAATCATGCAATATATTTTTTAATTACTTATCTTCTCTCTGTTCGCAAAATGAATAGAGATGCGTAAAATAAAATAAATTGCCTGGACTTGTTTTTATTGTATAGGGTATATGTATTGAGTTTCGATTCATTTCCAAAAAATATATTTTTCGTGTTTTGTTTTAGGTGATACTTCTAGAGCCATGTAACGCCCCGGCCCGTCACGCGGTCGTGAACATTACTGATAACTACTTTAAGGATTGCTGATTGGCCCAACAAATCACTACGAATTTTTCCAATGTGCTTCATCCTCGTTGACACGCTGCTTGGGAGAACTTCTCATTAGGTCACCCATCCTGAGAATACTTCCATCTAAGCACGCTTAATTAATGAGCTCTCAACGGAGGGGAAGTTTTCTCAGCCAGCGTGTGGCCGAGGATGAAACACGCTGGAAAGACTCGTAATGATTTGTTGGTCAGACATCGATCCTTAAAACAGTTATCGGTAATGTCCGCTGTCCGGGATGGGCCTGGCCGTTACACACTAGTAAGCAGATTTCTAATGCTTCTGTAATTATATGATCTTTGGTGGCACTATTTTGGCTTTCTTTGAAGACTTATGGTGGATTTGTGCTCTATTCTATCTCTTTTTGAAGCCTAGATTCTTTGGTGTGTTCCATTTTCTAGAATGATCAAATTTTTCGCTTTATTTCAAGTTGGTGCACGAAAATCACAAAAATAGCAGCCTAATGTTCTTGAGTTTTGTGAGGTTTCAGCTTATTTCCTTGGGTGATTTTGATTATATTTGATCATTGGGCTCATATTCTATCATGTGAATTAGTTGTTAATCATAAACATATCATGTATCTTTTTTTTTTTGACATGTAACATGTTGATTTAATCAGCCTTTTCATACACCCTCGTGTATTTTCTTGTGTGTGTGTTGGGGGGGGGGGGGGGGGACAAGAGAGAAAAGGTTCAATGTAGGTTAGGAAGGCTAAGAGGAAGGAGGCACAAATCAGAGAGTTTTGGATGCGAGGGTTGACGAAAATGGTTTACTTGAATGAAGATAATGATGGCTGGTACTAGTCATTGAAGAGCATAATTCAAACTAAATTGTAAAGGAAAAGTTTTATCAATCCCTCACCAGAAAATCAAGAACAAAATGCATGCAAAAAATCTAGAGGATAAATTCAATTCGGAAAACAAAGTGGCTGAAAATTAATGTCAAAAGCTATAGGAATAATAATGTAAATATATATATAATATGCGGAAATTTTAGTATAAGATTGTCTCACGTAAACTTACCGTGACTCCCTCCCGCAAGGTGACCTTTCAAATATTTTATCATAATTAATAAGTGACATTATAATGACTTTTTAATACGAATGTGACTAATAGTTTATCATATCAATAGGTAACTTTTATCAGAGTCTACCTACATAAATTATTAGTCACCCTTAATTGTATGCATAAATAGTCACCAAAATATATATTATACGTTTTACAATAAACTTATGGTGAGACGGTCTTACGTAAGAATTAGTTATCTATTTGAGTAAAAGTTAAATCTATCATATCTTGGGTTCAATGACTACACCTTTGATGATCAATCCTTTCTTCCAATTCCCGCCTACAAACTCGTACAATGAGAATTTAATGTCTCCAAAATTTTCAGTAGATGCCTGAAATTCTCCGACTGGAATCCGAATCCATTCATCTCGAGGTCTCCTGCTTAAATTTTCTTCATTTTCTTGTTTGGTTTCATTAGGAAGGGTGAGCTTGAAATTTACAGGTACTGTCCAGCCATAGGATGATTCTTCTAGCATTATCAAATACGCAACTTCATACATGACGCCAGGTGTTAGGTTTTTTGTATGGAATGTCCCATGCACTTCCAGCCAGCATACATTCTTTAGCACTGCTACTGTTATCTCCCCTTCTTCACTGTAATAAGTATTACATTACATGATTATGATTAGTTAACAAAGGGTGAGTGACATCAGAGACTAGATTGAACAAATGACACCAAAGTCAGATCACCCAGATTTGGATCCTTTATAAATAGCGGAGAACTACGTAAGTGTTGTTGGCTTGTATAGATGCCATAATTAGAATGTTTAGAGGAAAAGTATACGTAATAGTTGTCTTTATAAATTAAAGATGACTTGAACATAATCAAGCTAGCTTGATTGAGGTAGGAAGCTCTATAAAGGGGAGAAAACATTGAATTCTCTTCCATTTTTATGGAAATTTTGAAGATGAACTTTTTATTATGCATGAATAATAATCATGATTGTATTCCAAATTTTAAGTATTATATATGTCAGTGTAGTGTTTGCGGTGAACGAACTCCATCAACTGCGGTAGTTTTTTGTAAGTTCAGTTAAATTTTGATAAATTTAGATAAAAATTGGTAAATTTAATTTACACATGAATTTGGCAGGCCCTAAGAGATAGTATTCCTGTTAAGTTTTAAGGAAGGATATATACGAGTGTGTTACCGAATTACCTTGTATTAATCTGTTGGTAGTTCCAGTACCTCAGGTCATCACCCCATGTTATTTGCAGACTTTTGGCAAGCACCAAAAAACAGTTGATACTATCTTCCTTCACCCAATATTTCTGGAAAACAATGTCAATCGACAAATTTCATCAATTAAACTCTTTGTTATAAAGAAAATGACGAAATAATAAAGAGAAAAATCGATGAGTACCATTTTTTTGGCATTGAGAAAAATCCCAGCTCGCAACTGCTCAAGGAGCTTCTGAGGGGAAGATCTGTCGACGAGGGGTGAATCAGACCCTTGGATGATGTCTTCAACGTTATGAGGAAGCTTAATTGTTTCCCTCATCACGTTTCTATTATCACTGTTACTACGGCTGCTACCATGATAGTTATTGCTACTGTTTCTAATATGAGGAGCTAGTACAGGTTGATTTTGGGCTTGTTGTTGTGGTGAACCCTCATCATTTCATGATGAATGATTTCCCATCCACTTTTTGTGTTCTTCCTCTCCTTTTGTTTTTGTTGTGTGTGGGTTTGTTTCTAATAGTGCAAGGGAGCTCAAAACAAGTGACTTTATGCCTGCACTATGTTACGCAAAGTCTCCAATATAAAAGGTTTATGCTCATTTTATATATGATATGATTCGTTGGCGACGGTCCAAATTGTGCGGGCGGCAGAAAAGTGAAATGAACTCGAATAATTAAATTGGCATGGTGAAGATAATGGGGAATTTATTCCTTCTTTTTTTATGAATTATAAATTAGGATTTCATTTCGTTGTTAGCATACAAACAATAATAAAGATTCGACATAAATAATTGATACAAATAATTGATATGGAAAAATCTAAATCTAGGAAAAACTACGAACAATGCACTATCAAACGATTACAACAGTGTTTATTAAAAATTTATAGACGTGTCCAATCGCTCACAACTTCCATAAAGTTACAAACTGAAAACTCAGCCCTCACAAGAGATTATAGGTCAAATGAAACAATACTCTAGATTATGATACCAATAAATCTTACATCTAAATCCTATTTGTAATACAAAGCTAACACAATATTTAGACTTAATAACTATATTAACTTCCTAATATTATGGTGTGGGGTATAATCCAATAAATATTTTTCCAAAAGTAATCAACCGACGTGATTCCTTCACCCTTTGCTTTCTTAGCAAGTGCAAAACAAAGACACTTTCCTTGGAATACTTATGCTGTGGTAAGTCATCGACATGCGTGGAATATAATCCAATAAATTAGGCAAGAATTGATGCAAAATCTGGAAAAAGAAGAAATCCTGGACAGAGGCATATGGGTTTCAAATATATCAGGAGAAATTGAAGTAGGAGAAGTTTGTAATGCTTTCTTTGTTTTTTTTTTTTGAAGGAATGCTTTCTGTGTTTGTACTTCACAACTTTCAGAAAAAAATAACGAAAATGATAAATATCTTGACGCACCCTCTTGTATTTTTTCTAAATCACTAATAAAGTTAAATATAAGTGTATTTAAATCATTCTAAAGATATATTTATTATTTTCAAGGTTACTATAACTTATAAATAATTTAAAAATAATTATTTATTTATATTCATTTCATAAATATAAGACTATGTATAAAATGTCCATTTTCTATTATGATTGATAAAATTAGGCCATTATTATATTTTTTGACCAGACTAATAAGTATTATAATATTATAATTGATAAATACAAATAATTATTAAAGAAAATATTAATAAAAGTTACTAAAATGTGAAATATGAACGATGGAAGATGGTTAAGAACCAGATGATTATCATGATCCAAAAAACAATTATTCAAGAATTTGACACAGAAATCCACCGCCAACGAATTACACCCACCGGCCACTGAAGGTAATTCACTATGCACCATCAAGGGTACCATAGACTGGGAGGGTTACTAACACTTATTTTAAAAAAAAAAAGAATGATGAACGTGAATGTATATTTTATTATGATGAGGATTATTAGTATTTATAAACTATATAAAAATGTTTATTTATTTATATTTTTTATAAATATAAAATTATGTATAACATGTGTATTATCTATTATAATTAATAAAATTAGGTTATCATTTATATTTGTTAGCCTAGCTAATTAGTTATATATTTTTATATTAAATATATATAATTATCATAGAAGATATTATTGAAAGTTTCATAAATACAAATTATGAGTAATTCAATATAATCATATACTATCTCTGATCCGTCCCAAAATGTTTGTCCCTTGAATAAATTTTGACCGTTGATTATTCAAAAATTATAATGCGCTCCAATATAAAATTACCGTCATTAGAAAGATTAATGTTCGGTAGTAGCGTTTGGGGTAGTGTTTAGCGTCTTGACCAAGTCAAAACTCTAATTTCATAAATATTAACGTTCGGTAAGCTAGCGTTTTGAGTAGCGTTTAGCGTTTTAAAGAGCGTTTAAAGAGCATTTTGTGAAAAGCTAATAAAGTTAACGTTTAGTGATTAGAGTAACGTTTCATATTATTTGGTCAAAAGATAGCCTTTGTAAATTTTATCTTTAGAAATTATTGATACCATTTTATGTCAATTCACATTAATTTGTTAATTCAACCGCTAAATTTACCGAACACAATTTTTATTTGAATAGTGATCCGTTATCCGCTACTCAAACCGCTATACGCTGCTTAAACTGCCATCCGCTATCTAAAACACTAATTTTGCCGAACATGGCCTAAAAATTACAATGATGATAATTTCATATTGTAATTTATGAGTTATTACCGGTAAAAATTTAGTTAATGGACAAACATTTTGGGAGGGAGGTAGTAACCATTTTGATTGAAGATACTTATGATTATAAATTTTATAAAAAAAATTGATTTAGACATCACTCATTAATGTGAAAAGCATTGAATCCTTTGACGCAGACACTGTATTTTCTTGACAACGTTCGATCTTTTTACTCAGCCATTTAAAGTTCATGAAGCGACCCAACGTGACCGCGTAAAACCAACGGAAAAAAGCTGACACTCCACATTATGAAAGTTTCAATAAGCAAAGGGACTTTCAATGTTATTCAAATAAATGGTTCGAAAACCTTTACTTTTTCCGATAATTATAGGACAATAGACCAATTTATTTCACCAACAAAAAAGAGTGCCCTCAAGCATAATCATATCCTGGGTTCAATGACGACACCTTGTATTACTAAGCCTTTCTTGTAGTCTCCACTTTGAGTCTCATACAGTGAGAACTCAATCTCTCCCACATTTTCTGGGTACACCTTGAATTCTCCAAGGGGAATTCGAATCCATTCCTCCTTAGGTTTTTGATACAAATTCTCCTTGTGTTCTTGCTTCGTTCCATCTGGAAGAGTAAGCCTGAAGTTAACTGGCACCTTAAAGCCATAGCCTGATTCTTCAACCATGATTACGAATGCAACTTGGTATGTCACACCCGGTGTGAGTTTTGATGTGTGTAGTCTCCCATGTGCCTCTAGCCAATTTACTGACCTTAGGATCGCCACAGTTATTTCCCCATCACTATCAAGGACAGAATAAATGTAGAAACAATTAACCAAGGGAGCTAAGCCTCAATATTAAATGTCTAGTCCTAAAATTTTATCAATCCAGAGTGCGTTTGGTAAGATTCCTAGGAAATTTTTTCCCGGGGAAAAGTTTCCTTGCAAAGTTTTTCATTGGAAATCTTTTACAAGGAAAAATTTCCTATAACCCCCAAGCAAAATTTTCCTTAGGAAAACCTTACAAATAGTGGGCCCTTTGTAAAAACTTTCCTGAGGCCAATGTACAACCAAACATGGGGAAAATAAGTCAACTCGGGAAAATTGACCATTTTTCCGGTGTTTTTGACTAAACAAACGCACTCTCAAATTAAAATTGAAGGACGTTAATGTGATTTGTAAATTGTAATATTTTGTAAAAATAACATTGTTTAGGATATGATGTTTATCGTGTAAATTACGCGACAAATAATTTGAGAAGAATGGATAGTATATATGCTTTACTTTTTGAGTTACTTCACAATTTCAACGTATCACTGTTGCTTCATTTCTTAACCTAAAATTTCTTTGACAATAAGAAAGGAGACTAGATAGATAGAAGTTTAATATATGTCATTTTTCTTGAGTTACTCTTTGACGCATGCCAAGTTACTGATCATTTATATAAATGAAAATGATATATAGGTCAATGATTTTTAATGTTGAATTTCACTTAAGTCACTTAAAAATTATATTTAAGTATATCTAAATCATTATAAGTGTATGTTTCATCATTTGAGGATTATTATTATCACTCTTAAACTATATAAAATAATTTTATATTTATACTTTTTTTTTTGCAAATATAGAACTATGTATAAAATGTACTACCTCCGTCCCATATTGTTTGTCCATCCAACTATATTTAAAAGTCCAATGGTCATGGGAAATGGGGTGAAAAATGTGTAATGTACCAGAATTGCCCTTACTTTTCTCATGTGAAGAAAAATAAAAAAGAAATAAAAGAGTATTTATTAGGGGTATAATAGAAATTTCAATCATTGAAATTATAAAATTGGACAAACATTGTGGGACAAGGGAGTTAGGTAGATGGACAAACAATTTGGGACGGAGGTAGTAGATTAATCTCTAATATGGTTATCATGATTAGGTTATCATTCACATTAATATTTCTAAATATAGCCAACAAATTCTATGCTCTAATTGTTGAAGATAAATGTGAATAATTGCTACAGAAAATATTATTTAAAATTATTCAAAGATAAAGTATAGGTCATTGAAGATAATTATGAAGAGCCTCAAGTTAAGTCGGAGGACCTCATCGCAGCATGAGTCTCAAGTTAAGTCTGAGGACCTCATCGCAGCATGTTCCGAGGACCTCCAGCTCCAGCGCCAGCATCAAAGTATTTTGTTTGAAAGATTGACAAACTTAATCTAGGGAAGTATCTCCCAAAACCTTAAAGCGTATTTTCTTTTATTGTTTCTGAATTGATAACGACAGATCTCCTTATTTCAAGCATCTAATTTATGGAAGCAAAATCAAGGATATCAATATAATATGGAAGATTATAAAGATATCCCAAGAAAGGAAATTATCTCCTTCAAAGAACATCTAATTCATGAAAGCAAAAATCAAGGATATCAAGATAATATGAAAGATTATAAAGATATCCCAAGAAAGGAAATTATCTCCTTCAAGGAGTAAGTAGCCGTTGAAGTCTCAAGAGCTCCACTATATATTATGCCGAAGACCTCTCTTGCAAAAGTAGATTTCCAAGCAAGTAAATCGGAGTAGGAACTTTGTAAGAAAGTTCTGAGTGTAGGAATATCTTGTTGATATTCTGAGTGTAGCCATTGTTTGTAAGTGGTGAGTTTGTGTGTAACCAGTGAGGGCACTGGTGAGGACCTCTAGGGTCGAGAAACTGAAGTGAGGAAGAAGCCTCGCGTTGCAACACTTTTCTGTCTGTAACTGCCTCCTCTATGAGGCCTAGAACAGAATACATCTGCAAGGTCTTCTGTCCCAGTAAGCTGTTTTGAGGACCTCACAGTCTTCTTATTAGCTGAGTTGTAACCTCTTCTATTCTAAGCACTTTTGTTTAATAATAAAGAAGTATTTTTTATTATATAAAAGTGCTATTAACCTAGTTGTGTTGATTGAAGTGCAGAATATTTACATAACCCTAATCACCCCCTCTAGGGTTATTTCAAATTATTAACCCATTTTAATTTTTAAAAAAAACCATTCTAGACCTAAATATTCCAACTAAATGTAATTGGTTCTTGTTTTGGACATTCTTATTTAACCATTAATAAATCATGTATACAAAGTCTAAATCAGAATCTACATTTTAAATTTATACTTTTTCTTTGAAATTGTATTAGGCTTTCATGAGAATAACTTTCTTTTTTTCAATATTGTCTCATTCTTTTTAAATTTTAATAAGTTGAGAATAATCATACAGGTTACCACAAAAGGGATATTCGCCTATACGTACATGCTATACCCATTTAGTTTACACTTTACACGTTGTAGTCATTTACTAGGATTAAAAAAAAAGATTAAATAAAAAAAAATAAAAGGAAAACAACTTACATTCGGAGCATAAACTCTTACTCTCTCCGCTGCATATTTTGTTATTTAGTTTACTGTTGCGATGTTCAATATTATATAATTGATAATTTTTTATATAATATTTTATTAATAATTATAATATTATATTTTATAATAATATTTTTTGTTATAAATATGATGGTAGTAATAATAATTTATTATATATATTGCTATACAATTTCCAAACACATGTCATGTTCTTTTTTGTGGTGAGTAAAGCGCGGAAATAATATGGTACGGTAAATTATGGAAAGTGTTGCGGTACATTGTGGTAATATTGTAGTAATAATGGTTGGTGTAGTAGCTGAGTAGACATAAAAATAAAAAGAAGAGAGAATACTAAGAGGAGAGAAAATTATAATTATCGTGGTAAAGTTTAATATAGTATTGTAAGATGCAATAATTTATGAATAATATGATAAATTACGGTAACTATGGCACAGTACCATGAAAAGAAGTAATATATGACGGGGCCGTCCTAGTGAGAAGTGTTGTATTATTGTAAGACATTAATATTACCTTGTGTTTATATTATGGAAAAGCCAACGAGTGGCATCCTCGGCCCAAGCAATTCTAAGACCATTGGCATACACCATGTAACACTTGATATTGTTTCCCTTCACCCAATGTTTCTGAAAATATATGAAATCAGATGAGTATTCTTAAATTCCAACCAGCTAAAATTACAAGGAAAGAAAATATGGATGAACTCACCATCTTGGGAGTAATATTAGGTTTACCCAGCGGTCTTCTTTCGGGTAAGAGTATTGGTTCAGAGTGTGGATAAAACACAGGTTGATGAACCTGTTCCGATGATCCCTCATATTGGGACGAGTTGTTTCCCATTGCTAATAACTCTGTTTGATTTTCCCTTTCTGCTGCTAATTATGCGAGATGTCACTTCCAGGTATACGCATATATATAGCCTGCCCTTTCTATTGCGTTGTCCTTATATTTATTTCTTTTATACAAAGTTATACACAACGTGCAGAATATCTCTGATATATTTTAATAATTGAAAATATATAAACTTTGAGACAAGAGGAATATTAAGTTTTTAGTTGTGTTCATCAGTAATGTTTGGAGTATTGTTTAGCGTTTGGACCAACTCAAAATTCTAGTTCCAAAAATATTAACATTTGGTACGTAAGATAGCGTTTTGATTAGCTTTTAGCACTTCAACTAGCGTTTTCTGAAACGTTAATAAAATTAACGTTTAACATTTTCTAAAACATTAATAAAGTTAACGTTAATAATTTTCAAAATAAGTCTACCACTTGGAATAGTTTAAAAAGTGGTTGATAACGTGGAATATTGCAAAAGTTGAAGCCTACCAAATGAAATTTCCCATAAACTAAAAAGGCAGCCACTGATTATACATTAGGATGTGATTTCTCATTTTGTCGCCTCAAGTTAAGGTCCACATGTGCAAATTTGGCCGAGAGAAACAAACCCTAAACTTTTCTTTCCGGGGATGTCATGACAGAATGTTCTAACTGTAAGTTTGCAAGCTCCATATTCTGGTAAGTTTTCAAGTATTGATCGCTCTTTATGCCTAAAGTTAAAAGTTTGTATCGATTACATGGTGATTGAAGAAACTTGATGAAACTAATTGGCTTATTGGAACGAGGACAGTAGGGGAGGAGCACATGATGAACAGATGAAGTAACCATGATGGAAGTTTCATGCATGGTTCTATTTTTCCTGCATAAAACTTCTGATTCAAACAAATCTTTTGGTGAAGTGCAAAGGGAAACCTTACCCTTTAGTTCATTGCACCTTTATGGTATGAAAAATAAGTTATAAGTCTATTGCTTTAATGCTAAAATCAATTTCCAAAGGTATGCCCTTAGTCGCTCCTTAAGCATTAGCTAGATGATTTTGATTAACTTCAAAAACACAAGTTTATAGTGACCTCATAGTTGACTATTGCAGGCATTCCAGCTAGTTCTGTTTTCTTTGAACTGTGAATTTTGGTTGATATTGAGCTTATGTAGAGATGTTATTGGTGTCAGGATCACTTGTGGAGGAGATTAGAGATATTTTTGAGCAACGTGGCGCGGAAACATTTTGAGCTTATGTTGGGGTTTCCTGTACATTAACTTAAGAATCTTTTGCATTTATATCTTATATTTTGTTTCCAACAATTTTAATCACTAGATGTATATCTTGGCTCAACTTTTGGTGGCTCGGCACAATTCTTTGTTCATGTAATGAGTAATTGGGGGTATGTATATTATTGTCATCAAGCAAGTTTAGTAGTGTTGTTAACTAAGGAGGAACATTATCTTATTTGATAATATTTGATTTTATTCAAGTATTTCCACTTGGGAATTTTATGTATTTTTGTTTGGCCAACAATTAAAATTTTCCTACTATTTTCCTACTATTTTCCCAAACATCGATACAGTGGGAAATTTTCCACTAAAACTAATACAACGGGAACTTCCCACTATAGCTAATCCGGTATGAAATTTCCCACGGAGACTAATATAATGGGAAGTTTCCCACCACGAAAATTCTAGTGGGAAATTTCCCACCGCAATACTCTTGGTGTGAATATTTCCACGAAAGTCATACAGTAGGTAAAACAGTGGGAAATTTCCCACTAAAAGTCCAAACAGTGGGAAACTGCAATTACCTACCACATGTTTTCCCACTGACTACAGTGGTGAGAAAACGATGGGAAAATGTACTTTCCCACTGAATCTGTTGATTTTTCCACCCAATTTACAGTGGCAAAATGACTAATTTTTGGGTGAGGGTCCTCCTTCAAAGTCTCACCAACGACCTTTTCTTCCTCCTTCATAAGTTTCAACTTGTTCCAGTATGTGCAACTCGTATGGTATGGTCATACTGTTCAACACTATTATAAGAGGAAAATCCAGTCTGAAAAAGATGAATGTCAAACACATAGCTAGGAGAACAGAAAGACATAAACTTTGCCGAAAAATCGAGACTTAACTATTGTAAGGCGATGAGGAAACTGAAACGATGTTTGAAACGACAGGAACTTTACCAAGCTCTTAAGATCGAAGCTATGGGGGACTTTTAACCCTACAAGAAAAAAGTGGTCACATAAAACGACATTAAATTAAAAAAGTTAATTGAAAATTTGAAATTGAAAGTTATTCTCTGCTATGTTGATTTTTTAATTAAATAATGTATAAAATATTGAGAAATTTGTAGAGGTGAATCCGGTTATAAAAAAATTCTTGATTATTTTGAAATAATCATGGAAATAGTCAAAATAATCAAGACTGTAATTATTTTGAAATTTGATATTAGGTTCTGAAATTTTAGACTTAAAATTTATATCCATTTCTGAAATTTGAAAATAAAAGATTGATTAAAATTCAAATTTCATATTAAAATATCCAAATTTAATATCAAATGTGATCTTTAATTTGAAAAACCTGTACTCAATTTAACTTTTTAGAATTGGAAATGTTCAACTGTAATATTTGAAATTCGAATATGAAAGTTGAATATGAAGACGAAATTAGTAATTCGTATTAAAATTTTCTATTAAGGGTAGTTTTACATAATTTTAAGTATATGAACTTCCTGATAATATCATAAGTCCCTTTCAAAATACCTTTGTCTTGAATAAACAAATTCATGACAATGCATTTCTTGCTCATGAAATAATGCACAAATTCAAATACTTTACAACAGCTAAGCCATTGATTGCTCTGAAATTATATATGGAAAAAGCATATGATCAGGTTGAAAAGAACTTCTTGGAAAAAAAAACCAAGATCAAATAGGATTCCCTTCAATTTGGATAAATTTGGATTATGCATCTCATTGTTCATACTCAATGGATATTAATGACCAGCCTTGTGGGTTAATAAAGCCAACAAGGGGGCTTACACAAAGGGATCCTCTTTCTCTTACTCGTTTCTTTTATGTATGGAAGTCATGACCAAAAAATTGGTTCAATAAAGTTGAGATAAAAATAAAGGAATGGGAACTATAATATGTGCTTCAAGAATGAACATACCTTGTTTTTTTAATTTATATGACAGTCTCATTTTCTGGAAAGGGATTGAAACATGTAAAAATCTTAAGAACATTTTGGATGAATTTTATGCTCAATATGAACAATTGAACAGTTATCATAACTCCACAATGATTTTTTCCTCAAAAGCGTCGAGTTGATACATCGATCGTGCTAAGGGAATATTTAGCATCCCAACCAAAGAATCCTTAGGTAAATACCTTAGTTGTCCTATTAGTGGAACTAAGAAAATCGAATTATTTTCGTCCATTTTTGAAAAGGCTTCAAACAAACTCCCTAACAAGAAAGTAAACTTTGTGGCCAAAGGAGCTAGGGAGAGCGATTCTTATTCAATCAAACTTGGAATCTCTCTCATGACGTACTACGCAATATTTTCTTATGCCTAAATCTACTTATGAAAGTTTAGATCGAGTGAACATAAATGTTTCTAGAGGAACTCCTCTGAAAAAGGAATGTCCATGATCTAATAGGGAAACATTTGTTGACCTATTAATAATGGGGGTCTTGACCTCCGCAAGACTCATGTTGACAATCTAGCTTTCTAATGTACATAAGTTAGTTTGGAATTAATGCATGAATCTTTGGGTCTCCCAAATGTCTTCTATGTATAACTGCTCTAGTGAGGGGTTCTTAAAACCTGAAGTCCTATAACTCCTATGTCTTAAAGAATCTTTGTAAAGCTTTTTAGTTTCGTACAAAAAGGGCTTCGTTGGAAAATTCGCAATGGTGTCAAAGTAAACTTGTAGAATGATAACTGGTGCGATCAACTCCAATTATCTTATTTAGTAATTAGTCATCTACTCATGTACAGACTGAAGTGACTATTCAAGAATTGATTTGCAATAAAAATTGGGATAAACATAAGCTCAGACAAGTGCTCTTGGAGCCACTCGTCCAAATGGTTCTTAAGACCCCTCTTCTTATTTTTGAGGAGCAGGATGAACTCTATTAGGCCCTAACTAGAAATGGTGTGCTTTCAACCAAATATGCGACTTGGCTTTGTCACGAGTTAGAACCTAGGCCTAAATGGGAGGTCATTGGATTTGGAAATTGGATATTCAGCCAAAGCTAAAAGACTGCATCTGGCATATTTTTCATAGTGATCTCCCAATTAGATGGAATTTATTGCTTAGGGTTGTTAACCTTGACCCTTCTTGCCCTATTTGTCTCCAAGATTTGGAGACTGATAGTCATTTATTACACCAGTGCCATTTCACACAAAATGTGCAAGACACTGCCAAAAGTCATTGATGGCTATCCTCTTCTTTTAGTTGGCCAATAAATAGTAAGGGTAGCGTGATTTTACAATTCTCAAAAATTTCCTCCATCCCAACAAGTTTTTGAGAGACTCCAACCTAATGTGGAACATCTGGAAGGAGTGATTGCATCTTCAACAACTCTATCATTAACGTCAAAGGGTCATCATTCGAGCTAAGACAAACTTTATAGATTGGAGAGCTAGGAGCATATTTTCTTACCAGGGTCATCACCCTAGTCACCATCTTCGCCATTGCTCACATGGGTCACGTTGTCACATTTGTCCATGTAAGGTGGAAAAAACCTAACTATTAATGGGTGAAGCAAAACTTTGATGGATCCTTAAACCATCAAGGTTCATTAGCAAGATTTATCATTCATGATCACCTTGGTCGACTTTGGAAAGCATGCGTCATAACAGTTACTTCACAGTCCATTCTGTTCACAGAAGCATTGGCACTCCGCTTTGGTCTATTGCAAGCTATCAAGGAAGGTTTCTCAAGAATTCAGATTGAAGGAGATAACCTTATTCTCATCCAATCTATTCCAGGGGTCATCGACACCCCCTACCAGATCGATATGATTGAAAGAGATATCGAAAACCTCATCACATAGTTCCAAGGTTGTATTATTTGCCACATCTATCGTGAAACAAAATTAGCGACATATTGGATTGCTAATCTTGGTCATTATTTATACATTATATTACTAGTCTCTGGATTTGTAGCCCTACCTTGACCTTTTCTTTATTTATTCGTGTGGATAACTTGGGAAAATATCTTAATAGAAGGGTCCTCTAAATGTTTGATGTACCTTGTTTACCCGAGTTTTTTTTGGAAAAAAAAGTTACTTGTAAATTCTGACTTACCCTATGTTTTATATGCATGTCTAACCAAGCTAAAGGAATGTTGTGCTACTTACTGCACTTTCGAGTTTATCCTTTCGTCTCCCTATTTTTCCAGGTTATGATGCGTGACTTTGGTAGCGCTTAAGTATATGCCGTCAAAGTTGTAACGTAAAGCATATTGGGTGAGGATATTGTGTATGGTTGTGTTGTTTATTACGGATTTTATTTCTTTGTGAAGTTGTAAATCTCGCTATGTTTGACTATTTGGTTCCATCGTATAGCTAAATACCTATCCTACTTTGACTCTTCTTCCAAAATTTAAAAGTGTTTTTCATATCTTTGGTTGGTTATTCCTACCCTTTAAGTGTTGCATGCTTGTGAGGCATTATTTTACGAATGTGAGGCATTTATCACCTTTTAGTTCGAGGGCGTGTTTTATGTTCCATTTATACTTTTGAAATTATTTCAATAAAAATTTAACCAGAACACTCAATAAATATAAAGATTTGGTCTGTGCTAAAAGATTTGGTCTTACTTTTGGGGACGGCTAAAACCTCTACCCCGGAACTTTCTTCTGCTTCTGTCCTGGTGGGGTTGGTGTCTTCCCCTATTGTTGTTAAGTTTGTGACTCCTGTTGGTTTTAGTGCTAGAGATGGTAGCCTTTTCTCTTTGTTTGTTGATAACTTGCCTGATGGGGTGAACTTTGCTTGGTTGAAAAACCTGCTTATGAAGTTTGGTAATGTTGTTGATACTTACATTCCAGGTGGGGCGAAGTGGTAAGAGGTTTGTCTTTGTTTGTTTCAAGGATAAGAATGCAGGTTCTAATGCTATATGTGCATTGAATGGTCGGTTTTGTGGCAGATATGCCTCGAGTGTTGCCTGGGCTAAATTTTGCAAGAAACAACGGTCCGTTCGTTTGTTTAGGAGGGGCTTTGAAAATTGGACTTGGGTTCCTAAGTCTAAGCAGGCTGCTTCGAAGATTGCTGACAATGATTGTGTAATTTCTCCTGCGTCCGATGGTTCTGTTACCATCTCTGATCCTCCTCCTAAGGATGCTCCTAATGTTTTTAAATCTCCTTATAAAGATGCCCTCTTGAGGGACCATTCTGGTGGTGGTTTGGTTGGTGGTTGTTCAGTGGCTCTTTCTGATAGTGAGCGCACTGTTAGTGACCCGCCAGGTAGAGCTGTTGTTGAGGTGGCTTCTTCTTCTCCTCTTGATCTTGAGGACTCTTTTCGTAAGGTCGTCAAAATCAAGAGCCGACAAAAAAAAGAGTGTGAATCTGCTGTGGGACCCAAAATGAAAGTTGGTCAGTCGTGCTTCGGGGAGGGTCCGATCTAGTGGTCTTAGTTGTGCTAAAGGTTTGAAGAATCTTTCTCGAAGCTGTAGTTCTAATAGTAATGATGTGGTTGATAGTACTGCTGAGAGATCGGTGAATGCAGTGGATCTCTCCTTGGAGAGGCTGGATGAGGAGGCTCGTAAAGTGACGAAGCTTGTGTGTCGGTTAAAGTTGTCTCGTGATGATCAGGAAACTGTGACTAAAACCTTCAGAGATGATTTGTTGGAAAAAAAAGAAGAATCTTATTAGATAGTTGTTTTTCTTTTGCTTTGCTGTAGTCCTTTGTTGCGGTTTTGTGTTGTTCTTTGGTTGTTGGATTCTAGGTGTTCTGTTGTTTTTTGCGGTCTTGTAGCATCTTTGATGCTTCCTTAGCCTTTTGGCTTGCTAATTATCGAAAAAAATATAAAGATTCAAGGAGCAAAAGATGGAGAAAAGTTTAAGAAGTAGAGGTTTATCTGTAATGAAACATATTTTTCTATACTCTCTGATTAGTAATCAATTAATTACAGTCAAGATATATGTCATCATCATGTCATAAGGAATATAGAGCGTTGCCAACAAAGGCTTTACTTAGTAATTTACCCAAAGTCATCGAGGCATGGCAAAATTTTTTAGTTGGGTTAAATCTAACTAACATAATCTAACTTAATTTAATTTAACTTATCTTTACCTAACCAAACCTAACTCAACTCCCTAAAAAACACTCAAACCCAAAATAATTTTTTAAATAAAAAAATTTAAATAATATTATTTTAATTTCAAATCAATCCACTTTTTCCAACAGTTATAGCTTTTTCTTTTATTTTCCCCAAAATGTCCAAATTTTATTATTAAAATATTTTCACCAAACAATTAACTTTAACTCAAGCATATCTTATCCTTTCCTTTCCTACCCTACCATATCTTAACTTATTCTAACTTATCTAATATAATTTGAATCTAATATGACAAAAAAAGAGGAATACTAGGGCTCTGTTTGGCAAAATTAGTGTTTTAGATGACGGATAGAGGTTTATGTAGCGGATAGTGGTTTACACAGCGGATAGCGGTTTAAGTAGCAGATAACGGATGACTATCCAAAAGAGAATTGTGTTAGGTAAATTTCAAAAAATTGCTCAGGGGTGCCATACATTCCCCAAAAGTGACTATTTGGGGACCACATTATTTTTTTTTACTCGTTGGGGACCAGATTGTGGTCAAAATTGGCTGGTTGGGTATTTTCCGGCAAAAATAGCCGGAAATAATGAAAAGACTTAAATACCCCTTGACTTATGTGTAAAAAGTCCAGTTTGCCCTTTTTAGTTGCCCGCTCAATTATGCTAAGTCTCGTGCTCATGTTTCTTCTTCACTTTCATAGCTCCATTCTTCTTCTTCTTGTCACTGAACGAGCTGTTTGAACTGGAGAATTTGGTGAACTGGAGAAGTGAAGCCATTGTCGACGAAGTTTGTCAATTGAGTGTCGGTTTCAGCCACTCATGTTTCTTCTTCACTTTCATAGCTCCATTCTTCTTCTTCTTGTCACTGAACGAGCTGTTTGAACTGGAGAATTGGGTGAACTGGAGAAGTGAAGCCATTGTCGACGAAGTTTGTCGATTGAGTGCCGGTTTCAGCCAAGCAATTGTCGACGAAGAATCTTGCAGTGGTAAGTTTCATTAACGCATTATATTTCATTTTGGGAAATTAGGGCAGATGCTTAATTTCGAATGTTGGGGTTCGCAATTTGACCAAAATTAAAATTTGTAAGGAAACGGTTTTGTTGAAAAGTTAGGGGTTGAATTTCGCTAATTTGTAAATTTACGGTTTGAATTTTGCTGAAAGTAAAGGGGATTTCATTAATGTGTATTGGGTTTGATTGTGATGCACAGGTTGTTACAATGTATTCATTCATTGTCCGATTCAACTCATTGAGGATCTATATCCCAGAGCAGGACTTAGACCGTTACAACCATAAAGAGCTGTTTTGTGACATTAGGAAGAGGTACACAGAAGACTTTGGGAAGTTTCCGAAGTTTGTTGGATTGAATTGGTATCGACCTGGGAAGGAGAACAAGAAGATACCATTGCAAATAGATACTGACTGGAATAATTTTGTGGGTGCATGGTCCAAGTTGGAGAATGTGAAGACATTGCCTGTGGAGATGGTTCAACTGGCTGGGAAGGGGAAGCTTCAACAGCTCGTGGAGAGTATTCATGACAAGGAAATTGGTGATGATGAGATTATTGTTGAAATGAGGGAAATGACACCAAGCCAAGCATTTGTATGGGCTGACAACTTGATACAAACACCATTGATGCTGAGCAAAACCAAGGTGGCAGTCAGACCTCACAGCCCAGACCACCATCAACAAAGAAGCCTCCTTCAGCAGCTAGTATTGGTCAAAGATTTGGTGCAAGAAAGAAGCTAGAATGCAGAAGGAGTACCAGAAATGTAGCAAAGTCAGCAAGTCATAAAGGAGATGGGGAATCTTCTGGTTTGCCATGTAAGCATGCCACTAGGTGCATCCACTTTGCAAAACTGAATGTTAAGGATTACATTGCACCCTGCTTCATGGTAGACCAGTATAGGAGTTTGTATGACACCATAGTGAAGCCAATTCCTGACCATACCATGTGGCCTGAGTCTGACCACAAGCAACTTGACCCTCCTCATGAGTTGAAGAAGAGAGGGAGGCCATCAAAGAATAAAAGAAGAGAGTCCAGGGAAGACTTGGCCAAAAACAAAGATAAGAAGCATGGAACCAAGAGGTGCTCCACTTGTGATAATATTGGCCACAACTACCTCACATGTGGCTTGCCAAGGGATGAAAATGGAAGGTTGATCAAAACACCAACAGCACCATCAACAACAAGGAATGCTGATGATGAAGGTCAGCCAAGGAAGAAGCAAAAGACCAACAACAATAGCAGGAAGAAGAAGAAGACTGGCAATGAAGTGAAGAGTAAGACCAAGGCTAGTGGAAGCAATAAGAGGAACAAGTCAAGTGAAGTCCCACATTCAGCCTGAACATGCATTTGGTTGTTATGTATTAGACCCTAATGTCAGACTTATGTATTTGGTTTGTGTCAAGACATGGTTTGTAATGTTTTAGGCATGGCAATTAAGTACCAGTTGTGTCATTTTGCTTTATGGATGCCATGGGTTGTAATGTTTTAGGCACAATTATGTCAACACTTTTGCAAGCCAAACTGTTTGTGTCATATGCAAGCCAAACAGTTTGTGTCAAGACTTTGGTCAGTTGTAGTTTGGTCATGGATTTTCTCATGGATTTTTATTTATTATGATTATGAGTAACTTGAGTACCTTTGTCATGGATTTTTATTGATTGATTCACAAGTGTGACTTTGGTCAGTTGTAGTTTGGTAGATTAGAATGTACAGATAATGAGTAACTTGAGTGTTGTTACTGTCATTTGCAAGCCAAACTGTTTGTTTATATACATCCTTTGAAATTGTATAGTAGATTGTACAATATACAACATCACAAATTCTCACAATTTCAATTCAATTTCGACAATTCCCAACTTCTCATTGTCTACAAGGTAGCTACATACTTGTCCAACAAAAACAAAGAGTGGCAGATCATATCTATAAGCTACCATCTGCCTTTTGCTACCTTCACATAATACACACTACAAGAACTAAAACAACTACTGCTGCTGCAACTAAGTATACAACACATTAACTGTAATCACTTCAAAAGAGATAGAACAACTACCACCAAGAATGCAACAATCACAACCAAAGATCCAATCCCCATCCCACACATCACCATAATCCCCAGCACTTTGTCCCACAATGCCTTCAGTTCAGCAGCCTTCTCAACCATCAAAGACATCTGATCGATCAACCCAGATATCTTCACCACCAACTCAACCACTTCCTTCCTCAATTCACCAACCTCATTCTTTCACATATTAAGCAACACAATAGCTTCACCAACCTTGTCTTTCAACTGACCTAAATCAACAGCAACAGTATCCCTTGGCATGTCTACCTCCACACTTGGCCCTCCCTGCTTCCTCATGCTGTTTACACTACCTGAATCTTCACATTCATCCAACCACCCCAAGCATTTTTCACACCTTGGGCACTTTCCATAGACACGATTTGGGTTGTTATTACTCTTTGATATCTTCAAAACACCATCCACCCCACACTTACCAACACACACAAACTTGCCATCCACCCAATTAGCCCTTTTGTTGAACCCTTCCATTCCCTTCTTCTCAACGTTCATATCATCTACAACAAAACAAACACAACAATACATATATTACAACAAAATCGACAACTAAACCCTAAACCCAATTGAACAAACCAAAATCGACAACAAAGTCGACATCAAAAAAATAAACCCTAAACCCAATCGATTCATATGAAATCGTCAACAAAAAAAGGAACTATCAAACCCTAATTTTTGATTTTTCAGACTAAAACAACTCCACCATTCAATTGAAGGTTGTCGATCTTCAAAACGTATGAATGCTGTCAATTTTGAATTCGTTTCGTGCCATCTCACATAATGAATTCGTTTAGGACATACCTGCCATCCTCCTCGACATTGTCACTTGCAAATCCTCTGTAGTTTCAGCTGTTGCAATGCCAAGATTGAATTCAGCTCTTGTATCTTCCTCTCTCTAATTTTCTCTCACAAATGTCGACTGATTTGGTGGTTGGGAGGGAGGAGGAGTTAAGTCTGTTTTAAAGACAAAAATTGGAGCCAAAAAAGGGGTATTTTCATCACTCCATGCGTCTAAATGCTATTTGGGTTGACTCCGGCTATTCTCACTGGATTTTCATAACTTTTGGCCGGAAAATACCCAACCAGCCAATTTTGACCACAATCTGGTCCCCAACGAGTAAAAAAAAATAATGTGGTCCCCAAATAGTCACTTTTGGGGAATGTATGGCACCCCTGAGCAATTTTTTGGGTAAATTTTGCGGTTGAATTAACAGATTAGTGTGAATTGACATTAAAAAAATATCAATAATTTTCAAAGATAAAATTTTCAGAGGTATTTTTTGACTGAAAAATATGAAACACTACTCCAAACGCTACACGTTAACTTTATTAACGTTTCACAAAATGCTCCTCAAAACGCTACCTTACCGGACACTAATATTTATGCAATTAGAGTTTCGACTTGGTCAAGATGCCAAACGTTACTTCAAACACTACCGTCAAACCCAGCCTACATAAAAAAAAGTGACTCCTTCTTCAAGAATAATATAAAAATCAAAGCATAAAGCCAACAGCAGGATGATCACTCACAAGAATTTAAATATTCTCTCCTTTTATCGAAGAATAAAAAGAGAGGAAAAAATGGGGATCTGATTCAATGCTTGTGACTTTATGACATTTTGATTGAACGAGATAGGGTAGAATAAATACCTTTGTCTTGGTGAATAACTTTAATATTTAATTTTTTTTAAGGACCATTTATTTAAATATCAATATAGCCTTAGAAAATACAGTGCACATAAAACTGTATTGTTTTATATTTAGTGTTTCAGCAACATAAATTATTTATATTTGAGGGGAAAACAATCATATGGCATGCTGTTGGTCACAACAAGCAAGAAAAGGTTATATGGTGATACCAAAATATGAGGAAATAATTCATGATTCAGGCTCCAACATTGACACCACCTCCAAATCCAAGATTTATGAGCAGTTGCAAGCTGGGATTTTCTGGGACAAACGGAAGCAGGCGAGTAAGCTTATCATAAGTTTGATTTCTTTCGATTTTGTTATTTGGAAAAGGATCCAAAAATGCTAAAAGATAATTACTGTAGCAAAATGATAAGCATCTTGAGCCAAGATAGTTAAATATAAGGATATTTAAATCATTGTAAGAATATATATTTTTTTACTTTAAAAGTTATTATGATTTATAGTCTATATAAAAATATTTATTTATTTACATTCTTTCAAAAATATAAAACTGCACGTAAAATATGCATTATGTAATATAGTTAATAAAATAAGATTGTTATTTATATTTATTGACATGCCTAGCTAGTAAGTGTTGACCTACCTAATAAAATCGCTAACCAAACTCTAAATTAGTTTTTGGACCATACTTCCACAGAAGTATTGGTCTCTTTTGTGGTCATGTTTACGGCGGTAGCTAAGTGACAGTTTATATGTAAGGAGTCATACAAGGATGCAAGTTTGAATTCTTCCACCGAAAGTACATGTTGTTTTACTTTAAAATTTGAAAAATTCCACTGCAACAAATATTTTCAAAACTATGGTAATTAACTAGTATATACGCTTTTGATCTTGTAACAATATATCTGAACTGTTTATATCTTTACTAATATTATGGAAATAGATTAATTAAAAGACAATTTATCTCCTACCCTATCTCTACCTTCTGGAAATCTGGATGGCATGATCTTTTCAATTTTTTCTGATGGTGGCCTCTAGAACCCGTTTTTGGTGACTAAAAGGGAGGGTAATGACAAGTGACTGAAACCCGTTTTTATGTAAAGTCTGATGCTCTTCGCCATTGAGTTTTCCCTTTCTTCTGATTGAGTTTAAAACTTAAAAGGACTCTAGTTCTATCAGCACTTTGCATTGGGGGCTCAGAGAAGAGGCGGAAGCCAGAGCCTGTTGAAGCCACAACTCGAATTCCGCCTATTGAAACCATGGTTTTTAGTATATATAATCCTTGATGCACTATATATGAAACTATGATTTTATAACATATAATTTTCAGGCAGATGCTTAATAAAATAAAAAACATAAAAAAATTAAGATGGATATTTGCACTGTCACCTTAACTTATTACATTCCCACCACTTCTTACAAATTGACACTTCATTTTACTACAAATCCAACAAATACACCCACAATACAATAATTTCAAACACACTTCGATAGCAATGGGGTTGGGGTTGGGGAACACCAATAATAGCAAACAACTTACAAAACCCAACACTAGAAAACAATACTAGCAAGAACAATGAATAACTCAAGCTAAATGCAAAACCGAACCTCTGATACCAAATGGAGCGTTACCATCGTGGTGGGATGATGAGATTAGCTTGAATGATGATGGATGATCGATTTTCAACAATGACAAGGGTCTTGAACACCCAAAGGTTGGATATGACCTTGAGCAAGGAGAGTCCACAACTCAAGGTCTAACACCCCACCATGATTATCATAGGTAATCCACTAAATAATCACTAAAGGAATGACTTGAAACACCACCACAATTGATTGGATAATGTTAACAAGATTTTTTGGGGAAGTTGGGATAAACCCTACAATGCCAAGCATTACATTCAAAACTCAAAAACTACCAAACAATGCCAAGGGAGGGGGTATATATAGTATTGGGAAAAAATTAAACAAAATGCAGCGTTTTGGGGCCGGAAATCATGCGCAGAATCGGGACGTCGCGGGCGCCACCGGCTACTATCCGCCACAACCGCCGCTGGCCGAATAGGGTAGTGGGCGCGACGACCGGGACAGGACAATGACTCGGGCGAGTCACCAACTGACTCGGCGCGACTATGTTCTGGGGCAGTTTTCTTCTGCCGACTTGAAACGCGCATAACTTCTTCATCAGGGCTCTGTTTTAGGCCCATAAGATATCGATGGAAAGCTCTCGGTGTGTAATTTTAGCTCCCAAAATTTGAGACCCATCGGAATTAAATTGAAGAAGTTATGACCCAAAGTGTGAAGGCGCGTCCATTCCGACAACCCATGTTAACCCTTTTCCGCTTATTTTTTCCGAATGACTCCAAGCCCTTTTAAAGGCCCGAAGTAGGTCCCGATAAGGACCCGTAGCTCCACTCCCATGGTCCGAGGTCCCATTTGAAGTGGATGCCACACCGGATGCCGATCAGCTCATGACTCCAAGGTCCCCGGTCCACCTTGAAATGCACTCCACACCCGACCTTAGAGTTGTTTTTCTTGTGTCCTATTGAGGGGGTGTGGGAAAGACTTAGAAACCATGGATCCCGAGGCTCGGGCCCCAGCCCGATATGCTCCATAATCCCCTTCTTGAAAAAGAGTTGCCCTCAACTCTTGGGAGTTAAAATGAAGGCTTACTCCGGGGCTCGACCACCCGTTACATGAACCCTCCATCAAACCGATCACGATCACGCTATGAACTCCACCTTGCTTGAAGAAATAAGAGTTCTTGAAGAGGCTTGGAGGTGAAGGATAAAGGACGAAAGGAGGAAATTTTTGTAGAGTTAGGGAATGATCAACCTCACTGAGCTTGTCACTCGGTAAAGACAAAGCTATGGATAGCTTGCCCTCACCAAGAGCACACTCATCCCGTGTTTCACTCAATAGGAGGTTCCTCAACTCACTTCCCACCCAGGTTTTGTTTTGATGTGGGTTTAAGGGATTCATGTAATCAAATCCAAATAAATGATCTTTGCTCAACACACAATGGTACGAACATTGCACACCGAATTTCCAATAACATTCATTCAACAACAAATCCTCGAGCAACCAATGTCGATCAAATAACATGTATGACCCGTTCAAAGAGTTCATATCACAACGTCCAACTTGCAAACAATATTCATTGAGGAATGACATAAACGATGAGCTAATAAGCATTGGTTGAACTAGAATCAAGGGATCATCGAACCCAAATTCGCCACTAAACATCAAATGGACACCAAGATTCCTAACATGCCACTCAAAATATAGAGAATTTTCAATTGTGGACATCACAAACTCATCATATAACTTATCACGCCAACAAACAACATCAAACAATTAACCAATGCCTCCCAAATATCGTGCATGATTCACCCAAAGACTTTATATCGCAACACCCAACATCCAAGCAAGATTCAATGAATTGCATAGGTGCGCTTGTAGTTGCCTCATTGTTCTCACTGGGGAGGTCAAAAGTAGTCAAGCTATAAGAGATGATGGAGTCAATTCTTTTGTCGCTAGGCTCAACAATTGATGGCGGTGAGATGAATCAAGGTGCTTCTTCTTTGGGTTCTTCAACAAGCACGAGAGGAAGGGCAAGATCGATATTCTCATCCTCCTCGTGGCATGGAGTTTCTACAATAGCTTCGGAAGCCGCACAAGGTTCAATGGAAGCTCCCTCATTGGCCATAAGATCGACCTTTTCTTGCTTAACTTCTCTGTTCTTACCAAGTGATGACTTGGTCTCATGGTCAACCTCACGCTTGCAAGTGTTAGGCAAGAATTATCGATCCATCAATCGCTTTAGCCTCGTCCATGAAGTGATTTCTGATCGACCCTACATTGTCCTTTGCATTATGACGGTCGCAAACCAAAGACATGCGGAACTTGTGAGTTTCGATCTTGCAATTTTGAAGGCCCGTTCATCACTATATTCCTTAGTTGCAAAAAATCTCTCCAAGGTTTGGACCCATTCACGATAATCATCCGGGCCAATGTAGCCATTGAATTCCGGAAGTTTGAGCTTAATATCATGGAATTCATCCCGTGAGGGCCTATCAACCACTTCCCGTCGACTATGGCGTCGAAACGAGCCTCTACCATCGTCACTCGACTCGTAGGAGGGAGGAGGACGGATAGGGCTATGAATGGACCTCCTTCGTTCATCTCAGGGTTGTCTTTGATACTCTTGGGCGAGAGTGTCCATCCGGGCCGCAATGGCCTCAAGAGTATTTTGAATTTTCGTGAATAAACTCTCGAGACTTGGCTTAGGGGCCATAACAAGAGCATGGGTGAAGGACGAGTTGTATTTGGGTTGTTTTTGTGGAGTTTGAGGGTTCTTTTGTTGTTGGATAGTGTCTGGCTAAGGGTTCTTTGTGTTTTTTTTTTTCACTCAGACATTTCATCGAACACCTTGCGTGCACTATTTTCCAACTTCTTCTTAATGCACCAAATGACTACAAATCCAACAAATACACCCACAATACAATAATTTCCAACACACTTCGATAGCAATGGGGTTGGGGAACAGCAATAATAGCATACAACTTACAAAACCCAACACTAGAAAACAATACTAGCAAGAACAATGAACAACTCAAGCTAAATGCAAAACCGAAGCTCTGATACCAAATGGAGCGTTACCGTCGTGGTGGGATGATGAGATTAACTTCAGTGATGATCGATGATCGATTTTCAACAATGGCAAGGGTCTTGAACAACCAAAGGTTGGATATGACCTTGAGCAAGGAGAGTCCACAACTCTAGGCCTAACACCCCACCATGATTATCATAGGTAATCCACTAAATAATCACTAAAGGAATGACTTGAAACACTACCACAATTGATTGGATAAATCCTACAATGCCAAGCATTACATTCAAAACCAAAAAACTACCAAACAATGCCAAGGGAGGGGGTATATATAGTATTGGGAGAAAAAATAAACAAAACGCAGCATTTTGGGCCGGAAATCACGCGTAGAATCGGGACGTCGCGGGCGTGAACGCTACTATCCGCCACAACCGTTGCTGGCCGAATGGGTTAGCGGGCGCGACCTGGTCCGTCGCGGGCGCAACGACCGTGACAGGACAATGACTCGGACGAGTCACCAACTGACTCGGGCGCGACCATGTTCTGGAACAGTTTTCTTCTACCGACTTCAAACGCACATAACTTCTTCATCCGTGCTCCGTTTTAGACCCATAAGATATCAATGGAAAGCACTCGGTGTATAATTTAAGCTCCCGAAATTTGAGATCCATCTGAGTTAAATTGAAGGAGTTATGGCCCAAAGTGTGAAGGCGCGTCCATTCCGACAACCCGGGTTAACCATTTTCCGCTTATTCTTTCCGAATGACTCCGAGCCCTTTTAAAGGCCTGAAGTAGGTCCCGATAAGGATCCGTAGCTCCACTCCCATGGTCCGGGGTCCCATTTGAAGTGGATGCCACATCGGATGCCGATCAGCTCATGACTCCAGGGTCTCGGGTCCACCTTGAAATGCACTCCACACCTGACTTTAGAGTTGTTTTTCTCGTGTCTTATTGAGGGGGTGTGGACAAACTTAGAAACCATGGATCCCGAGGCTCGGGCCCTAGCCCGGTATGCTCTAAGTTTAATTTGGTAAAATCATTTATGTCATAAATTACGCCAATCACTTCAACACTTCTCCAAAAAAAAGTTTTTTTTTGTAAAAAAACTCTATTTGTAAAAAGTAAAAATAGTTTTTTAAACGTTAAGCCAAACAGACACTCACTACTCATCATCATCATCCGTAAATTCAACACCAAGTCTTCCACTGGCCACATTTTTTTTTTGTTGATATTGAAGCCGAAGCCAAAGCCAAAGCCAAAACGACAACGAGGATCGTAGCACCAACAACACCCACACAAAAGAAGACACCAAACAACACCATGCAGGAAAAGGAATAAGAGAACCACAAAAACAACACATGGACCCACCACCAAAACCGACTCAATCAGCTAAACCAAGACACCAACAAAAACAACCCATGAACAGCAAAAACATTCGCACCAAACCAAAAGAAAACCCCAAGGCTCGAAGCACGAACACACAAAAGTCCACCTTGAAACTCAAACCATACATCAAGGACAACCACCCATTCAGCCCTTGCCTTCATCCAACCTCTTCTTCTTTAGCAGTTTTATAGTCGTCTCCTGGTCTTGTAATATTTTCAAGCCGCCTTTACTGCTCATGTCAACCGTCAGTCGGTCTATCAAATCATCAAAAGGTGTGGAGTTGCTCCCAGCGATTGAGGAAGATTTGGCTTTCAACACCGTCGAACCACCTTTCGGATGCTCATGTTTGAAGATTTGGATTGCATGACATAACACTTGCTCAGTCTTTTGTGGTCTCGCCCGAAAGCCTTGACTTTGGCATTCTCTTTTCTTTTGGCCCTAGCTAAGACCTTCAACTTTTTAGGGATAAAATCTTCAAATCCTGGAGGAAATTCAGGGCCCGAAATCGAAATCGAAAGGTCAGGCCCAAAAGCCTCCTGCTGAATCTCAACACTCTCCTTGTGAACTGTGGGGACCTCATTCGCATCAGACCGACTCCGTAGAGATGGATAGGGGTATGGCCTTACAGGGTGAGGTGAATGACAAACTGGGGATCTCCCACTGGCCACATTAATCCCATTCTCTCTCTTTCTTTGTCTTCCTCTTATCATCACCCGAATAAGTCTAATTTAAACTTGGTGTTCAATGGTGTTTGTCTTGGTTTAATAAGCGAAGCCAAATAGCCAATACACTAATTGTTAAGGTAGCCCCTTTATAACTATATGATTCAACAAATGCTTTGTAGCCTTTTACGTTGAATATAAATTCTTCAAACCATACTCTAAACAGTTAACTAAATATGGAAGCCCAAAAAAAGTAAAATTTGGAAACAAAGAGAGAAAGGAATAATTGATTAGTGTAGGGAGACAGAGATTCGATGAACAGTGGCGGATCCCAGGCTAGTGTTTTGGTATAATTTGGGATAAAAAAATTAACCACCGGTAAAAAATTTTTTTTTAGTGTTTTGGTATAATTTGGGATAAAAAAATTACAGATTTTATGTATATCGAATGAATATATCAGTGTATTGGCCACACATAATTAGAAGACCTAGGTCCGCCACTGTCGATGAATTAGCAGTTTTTCAACCCAAAAAAAAACATCATTTTATGTTTTGATAACATTCCATGATTAATTTCAGCATCAGTTATTTGATGTCTTTATTTGATTTTCAGAAGTTTTGGGTGGAGAAGAAGTGTAATAACAAAAATTACTTTATGATATTTGCCAATGGTCTGAAGATATCGCATCCAGAGGATTGGAACTTGTATGAAGAAGAAGACAGGTAAAATACGAACTTGCAAATTATACACGAATTTGACTAAGATCCGTAAATCCAAGATTATATTTGGTATGTCTCAGATTTTTTTATTTTGTTCACCGTCACGATTTCTAATATCAATACTCTTTAATCGATAATTTCTTAAATAATATTTTATAAATAATTGTAATATTATACTCCCTCCATTCTCACTGCTAAAAATATGTGTTTTTCCAACTACTTTTTTCCAACCATTTTAAAATAGTTGGAAAAAGCAATCATTTTAGCAACCATTTTATATTCCAACTATTTTTCAAAACATTTTGTGGGAAAAATGGTTGGAAAGTCCAACCAATTTTGGTAAAATTGGTTGAAAAATTTTCCTACCATTTGAAATTGGTTGGAAAAGTGGTTAGTAATCCAACCATTTTTAAATAGTAGGAAAAAGGATGGTAGGAAAATCTTCCAACAATTTTAGTAAAATTGGTTGGAATTTCCCACCATTTTTCCCACTAATTTTTTTGAAAAATAGTTGGAATATCAAATGGTCGCTAATATGGTTGGTTTTTCCAACCATTTTAAATTGGTTAGAAAAAAGTGGTTGGTAATACACATATTTTTAGTAGTGTCTTTTTTATCTATTAGGTTTTCAATACCAATTTTTAATCAATAATTTCTAATATAAAATTTTTATAAAAATTATAATATTATACTTTTTAATAAGTATTTTTATTACGGATCTAATGACATCAATCTTGAATGATGAATCATTGTACAAATTAAGATATTAACGGTAAAAGTTTTTAACAAAATTTCCTAGACGACACATAAACCAACAGACGAGAGGAATACACAATATCCAATGCTCCCTTATTTCTTCCCCTCAAATACCATGTTAAATTCATGGGTAATTTATTTTACCAAAATTTACCATTTTCTCCTAAATTTATTAAAATTGACCAAAATTTGTTAAAAATTATCAAAGTTAAAAAATAAAAAAAATTAATTTTGATATATTAGCGTAAATTTGCTAAAAGTTAACAAAAGTTATCAAAAGTTACTAAAAGATACCAAAATTTAAATTTTAGCCAACTGTTTTTATTAAGTCACAATTAAGGGTGTATAGTAATAATATTTTTTAGTCCGTTAATTGTATTTTTGTCTCTGTTTTTAATTTGTTTTTCAAATGTATTATATCCTGAATTGAATTATTAAGAAGAATGGAACACACATGACACATATGAAGAGTATATATATTACTAGCTGGAAGAGGATGGTCAAGTTACAAAGGACTTATCAAAACAACTAGATATTCTTTTTATTTCATCTAATATATCACAAAATATACATTTGTTTTGGACATCAATATACTGTATATGAGGTATTGGATAAGAATATATTATACTATTTTCTTGTATGTTACTCCCTCCGTTCCAAATTAATTGACATTGTGCTAAATACTAATTACTAACAAATTATAATGAGTACCGAAATGAAATTACCGTCATTAGAAAGATATTTTATTAAAAATTACAATGGAGGTAGTTTCATATTGTAACTCATTGTAATTGGTGAATAATTGACGGTAAAAATTTAGTCAAAATGTCAATTAATTTGGTACGGAGGGAGTATTATACATGCAATATTTTTCGGTGAGAGTGTGTGCAACATATATGACTTTTTCTTTTGGGACAATTATGTACCAAGCCTAAAGTTATGCTAGTAAAAAACCAATATCTTAATAATATAATATATTATCATATGAAAAATATATAGTGCATTATTGTCCAATTTTTCTAAAATAAAGTATATATATTAACATCTAAAAATTCAAATATATAATTTCAAACACGTGCTTCATAAATATGCATGGTTTACTCTAGTCCTGTGCAATGTATATAGATCTAAGTAATAGTTAAATTAATCTTTTGTTTTAGCAAAGAAAAATGCAAGGTTGATAAATGATTTTTTTTTTTGCTACTTGTTTTAACTAGTTTGACATTCTTCAAAAATATATATGTAAAACATGCATTATAATATTGAAGATCCTTGTTTGATAGTTGTATGTTTTTTTCATCTTTTGCATGTTTGTTGTTGCGGGTTGTGCTGTTTTCTTGTTTTTGCTGGTTTCTTGCTGTTTTTGGTGTTGTTGCAGATATTGTAGCATCGTTGATGCCTTCTTAACCTTTTTTGGCTTACAAATTATCAAAACATATGTATAATTTTTTTCCTTTTCCTTTAATTTGTAAGAGATGGTCGGGTCACAGTGGCTGAATTGAAAGCATTATTCTGGGTACAAGTACAGGGAAGTTTGAAGGTTGCATGGCTGTCACCAAATGTGACATACCAAGTCTTATTCTTGATCAAGTTAACAAAGAATGCCTCCGGGTGGGAAAAACCTGTGAAGCTCACACTGAAGCTTCCAAACGGCAAAACGCTATTTCGAGAGGAAGATTTGTCTAAGAAGATGAAGGAAATATGCCATTGGATTTTAGTTGGAGAGTTCAAAACTTTCTGTAAAAATAATGCTGGAGAGATCGAGTTCGAGCTGAAGGAAACTTATGAGTACAACATAAAGAAAGGTCTAATAGTTAAAGGAGTTATTATCCAGCCGAAGATGAATTCGAAGCATTGGATATGCGGATGATCTAATACGTGTTTAGGCGCATGCCAAAAGATCAACGCATATGGATGCATGTGTCTTACTAATTACTACGTGATTAACTTCGACATGAAAATATATTGAATAATTAGCAAGAAATTAAAGATAATATATAATAAATGTCTTGCTAACAGATTTTTATATTACCTTCATGTAAAATATGTTATTTATTGTATTTTAAATTTCATAGATAAAGTATGATTAAGTTCCATACATATAATATCGCACATAGAATGTGTAAAATTATTTTTTTTCCTCTTTTCATTTTGTTTCATGATTAAATTTCCTAATAAAATATGAAAAGTTTTAAGGAATTATAATTAAAACAAGAGATTACCTTAGAAACTAATGTAGTCTACAAAGGTTTTAATGGCGTTATTAATGTATTTTCCTTGTCATAGTTTTTTTTTTTTAAAAAAAAACATGTAACAACAACAACAACAATAATATTGTTCATATGGTAGTAGGAAAATACTAAATCCCATTGTACTTTTAATGTCCTTATTTTATAATAGGATTATTTAGTTTTAAAATCCCCAATTTTGGGTCTTGTTTATCACAATATCCCAAACTTTACTTTTGATATGAATATCCCAAACTTTGGGGGTTAGTATTTGTTAACATCCGACACTAAATTAACATCAATTAAATTCGGGTTTTTCTACAATGTAGTGCTTGTTTTCTGGCTAAGACACACTTTTATTCTACAAGTCACCTCAAAAAATATTATTATTGTTACATCACAGAAAATCCCGAGATTAATTGATGTTAAGTTGGTGTTGGGCTACTGTCAAATACGACTTCCCAAAGTTTGGGATATTCATGTTAAATCTGAAGTTTGGGATATTATGATAAACAAACCCTAAAGTTGGGGATTTTAAAACCGAATAATCCTTTATAATATTCAGTTTTAAGAAATAAAGATTTTTAATTTGATATCATAAATCAAGAAACAAATTGAACCCTTTTTTGCCAAGTTAAGAAGGTTTAAGCTAGCTTTGAATCGTTGTTTATCTTCTTGTAAATCCTATATAACATAAGTTTCGAGTGGAATAAGTCAAATTTAAAAGTTTTACTTGTTTTTGTTTCCTACATTCCGGTAAAAAAGGACACAAAGACCGTTAGGAGACCCTTTTAACATGAGGTTTCCCAAGGTTGTCATCATACATAACCAAAACTAAATTCAATACTCCGAAATTCTGCCCAGGTGAAGTATGGTGGGGTTTGATATATCGGGATTACCCCAAAAATTTACAATTTAATTAGACAAACTTGTTTTAATTGGCCCAAAATATTGAAGTAATTTGCTACCTAGCTATTACTCTACATAAAAAATAAAAAAAAAAGCGGAAGAGGTATAATGAGACATTTTAATTTAACCCATTACAATCTAAGGGTGTGTTTGGTGCAAAGGAAAACTATTTTTCAGGAAAATGGTTTTCCTTGTAAAAAGATTTTCTTAGAAAATGAATTTTCATTTAATATTTTCTCGTGTTTGGTATACAAAAAAACGATTTTTTCTGAGAAATGATTTTCATTTGTTTGACAATAAGGAGAGAGAAATTAAAATGGGTATGTGGCAGAGATGGAGAGAGAAAAAGAAGAGAGAGAGAGAGAGAGAGAGAGAGAGAGAGAGAGTGTGTGGTGGAGAGAGAGATTAAACGGGTGTATGAGAGAGAAATATTAAAACGGATGCATGAGAGAAATAAAATAACCCTAGAGGGGTGGAGAATAGGGTTGTATAAAAATTCTACACTTAATCAACACAAGAACGTTTATAGCACTTATATATCTGAATAATACTCCTTTATTGATAAACTTAAAGTGCTAGAAAATAGAGGAGATTACAAACTCAGAACTGTCAAGGACTGTGAGGTCCTCAGTAGATGCTTACAGGGGTAGAAGATTCAGAATGAACTTCTACAGCAATGGCTTCACAACTGAGGCAAGAAGAATGACTTGAACTCATTAAAGTGAGGTCACTCATTCACTTTAGCTACACGACCCTGAGGTCCTCACAAGAACACACCTTCTGGTTACACAACTCACTACTCAAAACCAAGTAGTTACACTCAGAAATTTCTATCACAAAATTCCTACACACGATTTATCTTGCTTGGAATCGTTAAATGTTGAAGAGAATGACTTCTCTATTTATCTTGAAGCTAATTCAACGGTCTCCTTCCCTTGTGCGTGGATAGTTTCCTTCTTGGAGGCAGATTCTTCAATCTCTTTATTTAGGCAGCTACCTCTTTGCTTTGATTTAGATCTTGGAATAAGATAAAATCAGTTAGAGATCATATAAGATATATAAATACTCAAGAAGATATGGAATATTCATAGTAAGGAAACTTCCCTGATTTTATATCTTCAAAGTATATATCTCAATAACTATCACGCCAGCTGCTGTGGAGGTCCTCGGATGAAGAGCAGTGGAGGTCCTTGAAGTGGAGTAGGGAACTGGTAAGCAGGCATCAGTGGAGGTCCTCAGATAGTTGAAACTCTTCAAATGATAACGTTCCCTTTCCTTTGTTGAAGATTGTTTCCTTTCTTGTTTGATCTCCAATCTTCACAAATATCTTGATCACTTGTATTCGATATCTTGTATTCGATATCAACCACACAAGATATCTTAATCCAATCTTCTTGATCTCCAATCCAAGATATCTTAATCCAATCTTCTTGATCTCCAATCTTCTTGTATTCGATATCTTGGGAGATTTGTTCCAATCCATTGAGTATCAACAAGATAGGATCACTTGTCATAATAGGAACATATAATATTAAGGAAACAAGAATAATGTATAGTCAACTTCCATGATTTAATCTTGATTCCGGTCTTTTAAACAAAACTTTAGCGCTTAGGTTACTGCTGCTGCTGGAGACCCTCTATGACGAATAGGTGGAGGTGTAACGCCCCCAAGTTACTAACCACTAGATTAAGGTAATGATACACCTAACCCAATGATTAGCAGCGGATAAAACCTGGGATTATTACCGCCGTCCACGAAGGTGGACAAGGCTATGACTACACCCAACAAAACAACCAAAACATAAACTAACTTCGAACCTGCACCATCAAGACATAACTTAACTTAAACCACCTCAAAACAACATAACACAACCCGATAAAACTTATACAAGCCAAAACATCACCAAATTCTCTTAAATCTATCATAAAGAGTCTTTAACCACCTTCACTCTCCTTAAGAAGCTCTAGGGTTTCGTCCTTCTGGGGCTTTTCCCTTCTCCTTTGCCGAGATGCCTAAAACGAAAACATAAAATTTCGAAAAGTGAGTTAAACTCAGTACGTATACCCCTAATAACGTAAGTATCTTTTTCATAGTTCATTTTAGTTATTTAACGCGGTTCCAAAAATATTGAAAACAATATAAACAGCAACCAACCATTAAAATATAGCATAACTTACATTGTTTGACCATACTTAAACTGTACATGGGAAATATAACTTAACATGTATTTAAATCACAACTTAAATGAAAATACTTATGAGTTCTTCCTGGTAAAAGTAACGTACATAACCATAACCTTGTTTGAAAGCAACTTAAATCAAGCATGACCTGACATAAACACACATACATGAACCTTTCCATAAACATGTATTTAAACTTTTATAAAACAAGACTTAAAACCTTTTAAAAGGTCACTTATAAAACCTTACTTTTTCTCCCTCTCATAGAAACTTGGAGTACATAAAACTTAATTGTCATATGTTTATTCTGAAGGTCCCCTACTTGTGATCATCGGCTAAGCCTCCGTATGCGCATACCCGGACCGATCGGGAGATCCGAATGGTGGATAAATATCTTATACTGGCCGGATTTTCCTGGTGTGAACTTGCATTATACACATATTTTACCCTGGTGTGCACAAGGCACGACTATCCTAGAGTGCACTAAGGCGCGATTAACCATGGTGTACGTGCTCTAGGCACGGGTTTCCTGGTGTGAACTAAGGCACGATTAAACATGGGCGGGGCCTTTATTAACTTTAGAAAACTTGAAACTTAACCTTAAAAAGTTGAGTCCGTTAGACCCTTAACCCCTCTTATTCATAACTTTGAAGATACCCCTAAAAATCTCTTGGATGTAAGTTGCTCTTGTAAAAGAACATAATCCATGAATTACCCATAATATAAAAGTATTGACTTAACGTAAGATGTATTAGCATGAGAGATGAGTAGCATAAGACCTTAAAGTAAATCGTAAATTAACTTGATAATTTAACCATGATATTTAAAATTCATAATACTTGCGTAAACTTTTGAACACAATCTTAAGAGATTTCATATAAACATCAATGATAAAATAAACATAAAGAACTTGGCATAAAAAGAATAATTCATACAATTATGCATAAAACACCAGGCGATATACATACCTGAAGACTTAAGAACACGTACAGAACGAGTAGGGACTTGAACAGTGGTGCAACGATCTTTTGGAGGGACTTAGAAAAGAGAAGAGATTATGAATTAGAACCTTTACCTAGATAGGAGAATGGAGGGATAACTTTAATAACCTAAAAGCGACTTGATAACGAATTTAATTTCCTAAGTCGCAATGAAAAGATCATAACTATCTCTAATGACATCGCATCAATGCATAAGAGGACTTTTCGGAAAGTTTAAAACACCCCCTACAACTTTATAGCTGACCTCAAGAACTAAAAACATGGTTAAGAGGGTCAAATTATCCAATTACTTAATCTGCCTAGAACTTAAGAGTGTCGGTTAGGCTTTCTCGAAAGGCCATAACTTGAGTTACACTAATCGGTTTAAGGCTTATAAGTTGTCCATGGAAAGCTTGTGATTAATACTCGGACTTTTATTTTCATCACCAATTGGTTTAAGCTTAGGAAGAGTTGGAAATTCAGCCTAGAACAGAGGCAGCCATGTCAACATAAATTTTGGAAATTTCAGATTTTTTGTCCTCCAATTAGAAGCTCCTAACTCTCTTTCCCGATATCCTATGGATGCATACCATACCATTCTGAAAATCTCAGAATGTCATCTAAAACTTTTATGTTCAGTCCTTAAACCATAGAAACCTCCAACCATTCGAAAAACAGCCATCTTTAAGCTGACGTCAGAAGTTCTCAATTTAGCGCGACTTTACGAATTTGGCCATAACTCCTAACATACTCGTCGAAATGACGAACCGTAAAAAATAGGTGTTAGCTAACACTTTTATCTACCTAATCATGCAATAAAACTGTCCAAAATCACCTCTTAGGTTTTCTGGAAAAACTAGAACCGAATCAGATTGCAATAACACCCCATAAACTTACTTCTACGTATAACTAATCTCATGATTTACCTTAAGCACTTATAATATCCTATCCTTTCATCACCAATACAAATTTCCAGAACTAAAACACCCAGAAAATCATCAATTGAACTCAGTTTAGAGACATGCAAGGCCAATACTTCACACGTTTCACGAATCTTATACATAATTCAACATATACCACTTAAAACCCTCACCTTACTTAAATCTAATACTAAATTATATACATGCATTTCACCTTAATCGATTTTCCATCTCTCTACAGTGAATTTAACTAATAAAACACATGCATGTACATAATCCATCATAATCCATACTCATTTACCCATAAAACACAAGGTTAACTCAACTTACCCGAGATTTCTCTCTTTGATGCTTGAACTTCTTCCCCTTTCACTTGGTGAACTTAGAAACACTTGTTTCATCTATGAAATCACATAAAAGATCTACAAAACTCAAAATTTATCTAGGATTTTTAATTAAAAAGAGAGAAGAGGGAAGGTGATATTACACTTGAAAAAGGAACAAGCTTGAAGGGGGAATGATGGAGGTGGTGCGGTGATGTGATGGTGGCCGGAAAAGTGGCCGAAAAACGACCGGACGACGGCTAGTCTAGGCCGGACAGCAGGTGGCAGAAGCAAACATGAGGGGGAGGGCTGGCATGGAGGTGAAGAGCCACAAGAACAAATGTTGAATTTGTGTTTGAATGTGTAAGCAATGGAAAAAAAAAACACCTCTTTATTATCATATATGTACACCCCCATACTATTAAAGCCCATGAAAAGAAGAATTACCCCTCCTTTCTCTTTAGGGTGATCGGCCACTTGGGCCCAAAAACCCATAAAATTTAGTCCAAATTTATTTCCTCGTCATATATCCATATCTCCCAAATTCTTAAATTACCTAAATTTATTAAACCGAAAAATTTTATCGGAACCCAAATAAATAATTATCCAACACCTCCATAGAATTTCTCATAATTATAACCTTAAATTAATTCGAATAAAGAAGGACCCAGTAAATCGGTCTCGGTAAAAGAATTCATGTATGTTCAGAATCACCGTAAAAATTATCGGTAGAGGTTCATCAAGGAAATAAAATTAAACTGGATCGTTGACGATCGTTGCGCTGTTCAAGTCCTGCAAAACATACACTGGGTTAGGGAAAAAAATGGAACTCGCGCTTTAATTATTCGTGATTTAATTTTAACCTTGATTATTTAAACTACTTAATACGTATTTAGGGAGGGGTTTTCTTTAGGTTATTACAGGAGCTCCTCATGGCAGTGATGGGTTTCTTCAAGAGAGTAGTGGAGAAAGAGAAAGACGAGAGAAAAATATTAAAACAGGTGTATGAGAGAGAGAGAGAGAGAGAGAGAGAGAGAGAGAGAGTAGGGGAGAGGGGGAGAAAATGATTTTCATGATGTTGGTCTCAATGAAATAGTTTACGAAGGTGTGGTGGAAAATGATTTTTTTGAAAAATGGTTTTCTCTATTTTCCGATAACGGAACATTGGAAAATGGGAAAATCATTTTCCAGGATTTTCATCCCGACAAAACATACCCTAAGTTGAAAATTAACTTTTTTCAACTGTTGAGTTTTGTGGCTCATTGGATCATCGGTGGGGTCCATAACGTGAAAAAAACCTGCAGATGTTACAATTTTAATCTAATTCTAATTCCCTGTTCAAATCAGATACTACTTGTTATTTGAGTTTTTAATCTGACTCTATTTCTTCTCCTAGCCACCCTATAAATAGAGTTTAGTTTTCTCCACCTAATTCACGGCGAATGGCAAACGGCTGAGTGACAAAGAGTCAGAGAGGGATAAAATATTGAGAGAAAAAAGGGTCTCACCAATATTTTCCCCAGTGTATTTTGAGAGAGAAAGATTCTGAGTTGAGAGTGAGAGATATTTGTGTTGTAATCTCCTCTGTTGTTGATCGCATCACACCCTGTGATAGTGATCGAGTTGTACTCCTCCTTTCTCATAGCGGATCGTTTCTATAACTGTCTCCGTCCGTAGGTTTTTCTTCGAGTTCTTCGGTTTCCCACGTAAACCTGGTGTTCTTTTCATCACTTATTGTTGGTTTCTAAATTTTGTTGTAATTTCCGTCATCTCAATTTATTATTTCACTTCCGCTGTTACCTTGCTATTTTCCCTACATTAACTATCCACTTTATAGACATAATGTTAGGAAAAGTCACAGAGGCACAACAAGAAAAATATATTTGGGCAACAAATTTCGAGTAGTTTGGGACTTTGGGCAACAAAAAAAATTATTTATTGCATTTATTTAAAATAGGGCAACCAAACACTTTTGTGATAAAATACATTATATCTGGCAACAAAACTGTTTTTGCCGCAATTGATATAGATTGGACGACTATTCAAAAAATAGTTGCCAAAATTTACTAAGGCAATAAAAAAAATTTGGATGTCACCACAACTATTTTGTGGTGCCATTTTACTAATTTATAGCCCGTATTTTGTGTTTCGAGGATAAGTTAACAAAATCGTGACAAACTTTTTTTTATAGCCCCATGTTAAAGGACAACAAAAATATGACTAGGGCAATAAATTTTTTTTGTCACCCAAAGTGATTTTTCTTGTTGTAAGGGACTACACATTCAAATTGAGAAAGGGTTTGAAGATTGGTCTTGGTTTTCCATCTAGTTGGTTGTCATACTAGATTCGCGGAAGATATGTTAAATAGACTTATCAAGGAGGTTTGTAAATGTTTTAATATCTTGGATGATCATATCCACTTTACAAAGGGTATGAACGATACCTAACTGCTTGAATAATGATGTGACAATCACCTCTTCAAATGCTAGAATAACAAACTTATAGCATTTTGAAGATCAAAACTGAGAGCGAAAGCTCTAGCCATGAGAGACGAGGTAGAATTAGCTTTCATGGAACCTGTAATGAGCATTCGTCTAAAATGACCCATGATCACAAACCTAACAACCATTCGTTACTAAGAGAGTCATTACAACATTCCCCTACATAACTGAAATTGTTTCCAATAGTCTTGTTAGAACTGGTGGGCTAGAAGTAGAATAACCACCGCACTAGAATTTGCGATGGGGTCTCCACTTAGCGAAGCTCTTCTTTGTCGAGATGATGACTTTGTTGGTGTTGAATATTATGTTGTGAAAGATGCAATTGTTCCTTTCTTTCCATATAGTCCAGATGAGTTAAAAAGCTCTTAGAAACTCAAATAAGGAATTACTAAGAGTATAAAGAAATGATACTTCGAAAACAATTTTCAAGACAGGTGGTAATCCAGTACAACCATTTATAAATGTGGCTCTTCTCCAAACTTACTGTGAAGTAGAACCATCAACGAAAATGAGTATTGCGCAATGGTTGTTACCTACTGTGAAGTTATATGTCTTTTGTTGCTGTTAATATTTACCAAGGAATGTGATAAAGAGAGAGAGGGAAAGGAAGATACAAAACAGAGAGAGAAAATTGAATGACAAAGTGGAGAAAGTTTATTGTAATCTCTATTCTTGTACAATAAGTCTCTCTATTTGTACAACAACAATGCATTGGTATTTATACAACAAAACTACCTAAACCTAACTAACAACAAATCAAGAATCAAGAAAACAAGAATCCAAGAATTGAAACACATATTCCAACACTCCCCCTCAAATTGGAGGGTGACAAAACCCCCAATTTGCCAAGATCAATTTCCAGGGAGTGTCTTGGACATATTTTTGAGATATTGAACTAGCATGGCTGCTTTTACTGCCAAAAGAATCAACGAGGGGCAGAACAACCTTGAAATCTTGAACTTTAACTCCAATAGCTTCCTCGCCATCACAACAACTTCTAATAGCGGGTGAAATGGACGTAGACACGGCAGAACTTCGTGGAGTCAAACGACGAAAGAAAGAAAGATTGCCGAACTTTTCCAGGTATTGAAATTGTCTTCGGAGAATACATTGGCCTAATAGAGACTTTCCTGGTTCATCGGACGAGAGAACAAAGAGAGGATCACACGGATCAATCATAATCAACAGCTACCGCAGATTTCACTCATCAGAAATGAATTGCCTTCGCCCTGCTACTCACGCTTCGACTGGATCCGAACACTTTGTCTTGCTTCCTCCAATAGCATATCCCTTCTTCGTTTCATTGTTGAGCTTATTAATCCCTTTGGGAATTCAGCAGCCTCTAGTTGGTAATCGCCAGCTTCATCCATCCCCAAAAATGCACCCTTCTTGGCATCTTTCTCACAAGCACTTTGATTTCCCATGTTGTCAATTATGGGTTTGTTTGCTTTTGCCTCATCAACACTTCCTCCTACCATCTCACTAAAATCATCATACCAATCAACTCCAATACTCTTACTCTTAAAGAATTCTTTTTTATGAATCTTGGAAGGATTCTCTGGGGACTTTGGTCAAACAGTTGGAGGGCATTTTGTTGGAGTCACCATGGTCAGACACAGAGACTGAAACAGGGAGAGGTGTGTAGAAGAAGAGAGATGGTGGGCGGAGATGGGGAAGGAGATGAAGGAGAAAAGGGAACGTCGGGGTTCATGCTCTCGTAAGTTGTAACAGCTACATTTTTGGGGTTATACCGCCTTGGTAAAGATCCTTAGAAATGAAACAAGCACCCCAGAAGCAGCGGTGCCGGCGATGACGGCCTACATATACCTCTCTGGTAGTTCTCCGGCAGCTCCGATCATCCCTCCCCGTACGAACGCGTTCACCAGGCCGGAAACCGCCACGACCCTGACAGTGACGTAAAATCCGCCATAGATACTGGCACGATCTTTGATAAAGAAGAAATCCAGAATCGGAACGCTGAGAAGAGCGATGGTGAAGAGAGCCAGTCTGAAATTGATCCGGAAATACTTCGTTGATCGCCGAAGGAGGAAGAAGACGATGATTACGAGCGAGAAAAGCATCACCGACTGGAAAACGACGGAGAAAGTTCGTTCGGCGCTCCATTTAGGGTAGAGGTAGTCGAAGTAATCGACGCCGGTGATGAATGTGTTCCATGGAAGGAGGTAGCCGGCGCCTAATGTAAAGAAGATTATGTAGGCCAGGTGGAATGTGTCCGCCGGCGGGATTTTCTGACATCGGAGGTCGTCGGAATCGACGCTGGATAGGAGAAAGATCTTGACATCGTCGTGGTTGGGTGGAGACATTTTTGGAGGGACGTCGACGTTTGCTCGAAAGTGAGGAGCAAGAAATGAAATGGAAAGAAGAAGAAGAAGAAAACGGACCGCAGGAACTAAGCCTGCTCTGATACCATGTTAGTATTTACCAAGGAATGTGATAAAGAGAGAGAGGGAAAGGAAGATACAGAACAGAGAGAGGAAATTGAATGACAAAGTGGAGAAAGTTTATTGTAATCTCTATTCTTACAATAAGTCTCTCTATTTGTACAACAACAAAGCATTGGTATTTATACAACAAAACTACCTAAACCTAACTAACAACAAATCAAGAATCAAGAAAACAAGAATCCAAGAATTGAAACACATATTCTAATAGTTGCTGCTACGTGATCGATCTGGGGTTACATTGTCTAAATCTTGTATCTTTGTATTGTGATAATCAAGTTGTCTTACATATAGCTAACAACCTTGTTTTCCGTGAACGCATGAAACACATAAAAGTAGATTGTCACTCTGTTCGTGGTCAAATCAAGTCCCACAAGATTGCTCCTTCTTATGTTCATACCAAAATGCAACTCACCGATGTATTCACTAAACCTGTTACTCTCCAAGTTGGTTGTCTGTACCCTTCCAACTTGTGGGGGAGTGTAGAGTAAGCAGTTAGGCAGTTTTAGGAGTTATGTCAGTTGTCATTGTGCTGGCATGCACTCTCTTTGTTTAAGCGGTGCTTTTCTCTACTCTACTTTGTATATAAAGACTAGTGTTGCCACCCGTCCATAGGACGGGTTAAAGCCTAGTTCTTTTATGATGTATGATAAATTTTTTTTATATGTTATATTATTAATAACTTTATCCCACCTTTTTTTTATAGTATTAATATTTCCTCACATATCTTGCATAATTTATATTTAAAATTCATATATTTAATAAATAATGTGACTAATATGACTTGTCTTACTCTCAATATCTTAGTAAAAATTATAAACGATATATTTTTAAAAAACTCATATATCATATATTTAAATGATGTTACTAATGTGACTTATATTATCAATTATGTCCTATCCACCCACTCTATCCTGCCTTTTCCACTCCCCAACTATCTTATATATACTCTAAAAGAGCAAGACCCAAGTTTTCAAACTATTAAACTTATCGGTATTTATTTGAATCTTGATATACCCGACTCGTATTTTTAATGTCGAAATTACCAGAACTCGAAATATACGACTTGCGTCGGTTTTAACTAGATATACACGCAGTCTGGATTTCTCCCGTCCATCTAAATTGATAGGTCCAATAACATAATTTTCAATTGATATTAGGATGCTAGTTATTATATTTGAGGGCAAAACAGTAAATTCAAGTGTGGATATAAGCTATAAAACAAGTCATATGTTATATTATATTGTATTAGGAGATAAGATAATAAATTCGAGTGTGAACATAAACTACAAGACAAATTGTTTATTGTTATATTATATTAAGGGTAAAAGAGTAAATTCGTGTGTGAACACAAGATAATAAGTATGCAGAGAGTTCTCGGATTAAATTGCCTTTGAACCTGGCAGAAAAGTCAAAATTGCTCTTAAAAAATTTTTTGTTAACAAATTACCCTTAAACCGGTTAAAACTAACTAAATTGCCCTTTTGACCTGATATTGTAAGTTTCTGGTGATTAACTCACTTTTCTGCAGGTTAACTCGTTTTCCCTCTTTAATTAAGTTTGACAAATTAAAAAGATGTCTTAAAGCAAATGGTCCCCTTTTATTTCGTCTCTTCCCTCCATTCAAAAAACTACTCCAACCTTTTCTCCTTCCTTTCGTTCCATCATCCACCTAGTTCGAATTCTTCACTTCAACTTCATCATTTTCGATTGTGCTGTGGCCAGGCCTTTCCTTTGGAGCTTCATCTCCATTGTTGGACTCAGAAGCAGCAAGTGTGGTAAGGTAAGTTTTATTCAATTTCATTAGAATAATAAAGTTTAGGGTTTGTTTGTATGTTGGTTCCATATGAGTTTGATGATGTTTGTATGTGCTACATTTTCGTTAAAGATGAATTTTTTTCCACTGATTATACAAAATTCTTGGATATCTAGGGTTTATGTGAAGTTGCCATTTTTTCTAGGTTTAATTAATGGGTGGGAGGTTTACTCTGTTTGAATGGTGTCTCTGCCTTTATGATCAATGTGACCAATTTGATAATTTTTTATTATTTTTTAGGGTTTTATCATGGGTATGTTGCATATTTTCCATGGGGGTGAGTTTGAAAGTGAGTGGTATGTGAGATATGTTGAATGTGAACTGTTTGAGATTGATGTAGACCCTGATTACCTAAGTGTAGATGACTTGGTTGAGATTGTGGTGGAGTTAGGATATACAAAGGACAAGATAATGAAGATTTATTTTAGTAAACCAGGTTGGTCATTTGAGGAGTGTTTAGTCCCATTGGATGGAGATAAAGAAATTAGAGAGTTGATTGCAGTACTGTATGGATGTGATTTTGTTAGGCTGTATGTTGATCATGGTTGCAATGATATTGTGGAAACTGGTAACAATAAGCATGTGGAACAAGGGGAGGAAGATGATGAAGAAAAGGATGATCAGGATGACCCTGAATACTTTCATGAGGATGACTGTGAGGATGATGATGGAGACAGTGATGATGAAAATGGTTCTGATGTTGATGATGAAGAGGTTGTGGCATTGAGGAAGAAGAAGAAAAAGTTGAAGGAAGCTATTCAAAGTGAGAGGAAATGGTTGATGCTTGAAAATCACAATGACAATGGTGATGAAGGAGAATTAGATGGGTGCCAAGGAGATGAAAAATACCATGACTCTAACTGTCCTAGCAGTCCAGAGAGTGAGGATGAGGAAGGTGAAGGCAAAAAGAAAAAGAGGTTTAGGAGGAAAAAAGTTGCAATACCCTAAGTATAATCCGAAAAATCATCATAAGCTTGTATGTGGCATGACCTTCCCTGAGAAGAAGGATGTGATGAAAGTTGTCACTGAATATAGGATTCTGGGAGGTTATAACTTGAGGATAGTGAAGAGTGATAAAGGGAGGTACACACTAGAGTTTCCAGGTTGGGAAGGAAAAGAGTTTCCAAATCAAGACACTAGACAAGGAACATACTTGTATTCCTTACAGTATGCAAGCTGGACATAGGAACATGAGTGTAAACTGGTTGGGTGAGCATTATAGGGAGATGTTTAGGATAAATCCATCTTGGAGGGCAAGAGACTTGCAAGAGGCGGTTAAGGTGGATTTAAATTATAAGGCAACTATGTCAATGTCTGCAAGGGCTAGGAGGAAGGCATTGGCTTTTATCATTGGTGACTATAGGAGTCAATTTGCACAACTTAGGGACTATTTTTGGGAACTTCAGAAGAAGAACCCTGACACCACAATTCAGTTGAAGACAACCCCTTCACCCAATGGTGAACATGTGTTCAAATTTGTGTACATATGCCCTGATGCGTTAAAGAAAGGACTAGTTGAGGGTTGTAGAAAGCTTCTTATCTTGGATGCATGTTTTTTGAAGGGTCCTCGGGATGGACAAATTTTTGTTGCTGTTGGAAGGGATGGTAATAACCAAATGTATCCAGTTGCATGGGGAGTTGCAAAGAGTGAAATAAAAGAGGTGTGGGAGTGGTTTATAGAGCAATTGGTAATGCACTTGGGCATGGCTAGGGAGTTCAGTGGACTCTCATTTCTGATCAAAAGAAGGTAACTCACTTTGTTTTTAATTTGAAATTTTATTATTTAGGGTTTATTATTAAAGTCATTTAACTTATATTCTGAACTTGACATTGTGAAGGGTTTGATTGAAGTTGTTAAGAAGTACCTTCCTCATGCATGTTGAGCACATGATGTGTGCAAGGCATGTTTATGCCAACTTGAGGAAGAACTTAGGGGTGATATGTACAAGAAGTTGTTTTGGAACATTGCTAAATCAATTACAGAATCCCACATGAAGAAGTATGTGAGCTGCTAAAATGAAGTCAATCAGTCCTGAGGCTTGGGAGAGCTTGGAGAATAAGGGGGTGGAACACTTTTGTCGGGCTTTTTTCAAGTATCATACAAAGTGTGACTCAGCGGACAACAACATGGCAAAGATCTTCAATTCTTTCATCATAGAAGCAAGGTATCTACCTATTGTTTCACTACTAAGATGTGTATTCAAAATGGTGATGAAAAGGGTGGGTGAAAAGAATGGGTGGGCGTGTAACCTTCAGGTGCCTATGGCTCCTAGAATTAGGAAGAGGTTAAATGACAGAATAGATAGTTCTAGGCATTGGGAGGTAACAAAGGCTGCTAATGGCTTGCATGGTGTAACTAATGGTCTTCCCCATTTGTGAGATGGGGCCCCTTCCTTCGTCCCGAATTGGGAGGGCGATCCTCCCGGTGAACTGACCGTACCCCAAACCAGGGACCATCTTTCAAAAATGCATTCCGGTATTCAAAGCCAGACTACAATCATACAGATCCTAGATGGCGAGAGTTCAGTAGCCGAAAGGATCACTAGCTTACGCTCTGACCCGAGTAGCATGGGGCACGTGGATAAAGGGATATCTAGGGTGTTTGGTAAGGGAACTGTTCTTCATTTTAGATAATGAAACCTATGGAGAGGAGCATTCTGTCAACTTACAAGCAAGATCTTGTACATGTAACTCTTGGAAACTAAGTGGTATCCCTTGCAACCATTCCATAGCAGTTATGAGGGATGAGAGAATTGAGCCATCAAGTTTTGTGGATGACTGTTATGCCACTATCAAGCTCAAGCAATGCTATAGTCATACCCTTGTGCCCACAAGTGGACCTAACATGTGGGAAAAGGCACCTAGCCATGAAGTGGCACCCCCTTTCTTCAAACCAAAGAAAAAGACCACCACAAAATACAGGAGAAGATTAGAGGTGGGGGAAAATGTCAAGGGCAGAGTCAGCAAGAACGGGAAGAGAATGCAATGTTCTCTTTGTGGGAATAAGGGCCACAACTGAAAAAATTGTCCAAATCCTCCAACAAACCCTCGAGTATGTAAATGACATCACTTTTTTTACAGTTAGGTTTAGGTTTTAGGGTTTAGTGTTTAGGGTTTTATTGATTTTATTTTCTTTATTTCCTTTGTAGCCCACCAATGTCAGAAAAAGGAAGGCATCATCCACTGCTCCCTTTGTTGCAACTTCCACTGCTCCCTCTGTTGCAACTTTCACTGAATCAACACATTCAACACTGCCCCCCTTTCACAATGAAACCAGATGAAGCTGCCAATGAAGAGGACTCCTATAGTTGTTCTGTCCAGCCAGCAACCATTCACCAGCACACCACCTTAACCCCAACAACAACCACCACCAAGAACAAAATAGTTTTAATGAAGTTTAGTTGTGTTTTGATGCTGCTAAATGTCAGCTAATTTTGTTCAAGTACATGACAATGAAAACTTGATAGTTTCATGTACTTCTTTTGTGAGATGAAAGCTTTAGGTGTCATAGGGGTGGAATATGTATTTAGTACATTTTTTGGGCACTCTTGCTGTTTGAGTGCATTTGATGGCTGATGCCCATCAAACAATGATGTACCAGCAACATATTCCTTCAAATGATGATAATTTATTTTGGTTGTTTGCTCATTTTCCTTTGCCATTTCATGCATTCATTGTTTGACATTATTTGGTAGGTTTCCATCAATGTTCCATTATTCTTTCAATATGATCATCCACTTTTTAACCAAATAAACACATGTTTGAAGTATGCACTCATGCATGTTTTTATACCAAATCAGAGCATGCCAATCTGATGAATATTGTTCCATTCTTTCATAACAAATAAAAAACATACCAAATCAATACTGTCAAACAACCCTAAACAATATACCAAAACAGAAACTAAAAATTCCAACTCGAACAAGATATGTGCCCAAAGGAAGGATTTCATTCATTCATTCAGCAAGCTGCATACATTATCCATCATCATTTACATAGTAAACCCTAAATTGAAACCTAAAAGACTAAAACTAAACTAAAAACATAAACATCATCTATGGCATCTAAAAACAGAGCATGTCATGGGCAACCAAAATACCACCAAAACAATTTCCATTGGTGTGTTAGTCAAATTTCCAGTAACCACACCAAAAAAAAAAAAAAAAATTTTTTGCTTGATGTTGTTTGCTTGCTTGCTTGTTTGACCTTGCTTGCTTGACCTTCACCTTCCTTCCCCCGCCCCCCCCCCCCAACCGCACCTTCGATAACATCACCCCCACAAGGACCACAATCAGTAAACCCATCAACACAAGAAGCCTCTTTCGAGACTTCTTGAGCACCCAAACTTAGTGCTATGCGTCGATGAGTTGGCCCATTGTCTCCTCATTTTCCTTCCTCACCTTGGAAAGTTTCCTTGTGGTCTTTGACAATTCTGTAGCCAAGGAGGAGTTTCTGACAACTGTTGCCACAGCAGGGGTAGTTAGGGTTGCGCACAAAGGGTCATTAACCCAGTCGAAATGGTCACACCCTTGGGGGCCGTCGTGAAACCTGCATCGTGCAAACCTCTTTAATGGGTCTGATGGTGTCATAGACACCCGAACCACACAAGCAGGTCATGTCCGTGTCTAAGTAACAGGGACAGGATTTGCAGGCCATAACATGGGCATGGTCGACAATACCATCCGCCATGGTTGATGAGAGGGAGGGGAACTGAGAAATTTGGGGACTTTGAAGAAGAGGAAGATGAAGAGAAGAGGAAACCTAGTCGACTTTAGAGAGAGAGACAGAAGAACTGATGAAGAAGAAGATGAAGATGAAATGGGGGTGGAAGGGTTTTTAAAGAAGGAAAAGAAGAGAGCTTTGAATTTCAACGGGTGTTGGTTAACGTATTAACCAGTAACCACACCTTCAGCGCCATCATTACAGTCACATCACATCTAATCGTCATTAAAACACCACTTCCCTGTAAAAGATCACCCAAAGAGCATTATTATCCGGTTTTCCAATTTTAAGGGTAATTTGTTAACAAAAAAATTTTTAAGGGCAATTTTGACTTTTCTGCCAAGTTCAAACAAAACTTTGGGCCTCCTCTCTTTTATTGTATAGAAGACATGAATAGCATGCTGATGAGACTAGAGGTGGCAAAAATTTGATCGACCCGAAAAAACGGGTTTCGAACATAGTTTTTTGATCGAATTTAAAATTCGGTCATTACTGAATTTAAATTTGGGTCGGGTTCGGGTTTTGTTGTTTGAATTCGGGTTGACCAAATTTTGGTTAAAATTTAGATTCGGTCAATTCAGATTTTGGTTGATTGAATCCGTTTATGAAGATAATGTTAATAACTCATGTAAAAAGGTTCAAATTTCGTATTCGGTCATTCGATCGACTGGTCATATTTGGTGAAAAAATCTAGTATTTAGTTAATTTTTAGTTTTGACAAAAAATTAAATTCGGTCATTCGGTTAAATTCGATCATTCGGGTTCGGATCAGGTCATTTTGTCCGAATTAAAATTCGATTAGGGTCCGGATTTGGGGTTTTTGACCGAATACCCATATTGACCCAACCCAATAAGACCCGGACCCGAAGTTTTGTAACAGTAGCTGAGACAATTGGAACAGAAATAACTTTCTCTCACTAAAATTCTTTTTCCTCGCTCTTATTTCTCTCTCTCCGCATGTGCCTCAAATCATCATGATCTTTGACTCTTAAATACAAATTAGGCAATTAGAAATGTCTAAGTCTCCATTGTTCACTGTCCAACATGGATATCTCTGTTAAAATGATGAATACAAGCACAGACCTTTTCTATTAGAAATAAACACGTAGGGAAAGCTGGATTCAAAGGATGTCGTTTTCCCAAGTCTTAACTGATCCAGAGAACTGCAGCCAGCGTTGGTAAATCACCCATAAAACCATCAAAAACTATATAGAGTTCATGGAATTTGTGTATCACCAGCACATGTATGTTTCTGCACTGTCAAAACCATTCAAAACTTGACAGAAGATAATGATCAATCAACCCAACCACCCCTATACAGGAATCACTCACAAGCATTCTTTTGCCCAAATCCAGTCATTCACTAATTCCATCCCAACCGTGTTCCTCCCCCCTCTTATCTATTCTTATCTTCAACAAAATAACTGTTACAAATATTTCCTAACAAGAAACAATCTTTGCATATCTCTCTGATCCCCTTACTTTTCTGGAAAGATTTTACTTTTTTCTGGATGTCTGATCACAGTTTCAATCATGTTACAACAGGGGCAATCCCGGTAGTCAGAACCAATTTCTATGCACATAAGAGAATTTGTTCGTCTCAGTCATAATCCTTTGTAATTAATCTACACGTTCAAGCTATGCCGGCTCAAGCTATGCTGGCTGTCAGCCTCCTCGGCTTCCCCCAGGATAGATTTAGACTTTGTTGACCGCGACGATCTTGTTGAACCTGATTTTGGAGAAGATGAAGATGATTTTATCTTCTTTCGTTTTGTCTTCTTTTTCTTGGGAATACTGGGGAGGTTGGAGGGAGGACAGTTGTTCAAGTTAGAGGAAGATATCTGCTCTCCCATGGTCAGGTCGAAATCTGTAGGAAATTCCCAAGTGAAGATACCAATCAGATACTACCAACAATCCAATTCAAGAGTCATAATCAGTTGGCAATAAACTAAACTACAGATTCATGCATGCATAACCATGTATATTCGGTGCTAGATAAGTCTAAAGAATATAAATTGCAATGGAGAAAACAAGATGAGTAAGAAGAGATAAATGATATGATGTGATGTGATTCTTCATAAAATATTGCCCTTTGACTCCGGACACTTATTTATGATGACAATGCATACACGAAGCCTCCAGTACCTTTCATTATTTCATTTTCTAGTAGTGCTCAAAATCCACGCAGCCAAGTTGTATTATTTTATTGGTTAGGAGGTACATGGCAGCAAAATGGTGATGCCTATCATTCTTTGTTTAGTGGGTAATCATGCCAAACCCCAACAAAATTATATAGCATTGACAAGGTCAAAGTTGGTCCATTGGTGTATCATCCCGTGACATGTTAATCCAACTCCCTACTCATAATGCGAAGAATCTCTCCAGGCCTTCTCTATATCATAAAGTATTTCATAGTTGGTGGCATGACAAGGGATATCTTCAGAATATTGCCTCTCATGACATCACATTGCAGGGGTTATTTGCATACCTCCAAATATAGAGCTATTTATTTTCTGATCCCTTAGTTTTCGATATTAAAGTTTGTAGGTTGAAAAAAAAAAAATTCTTCTACTGTTTTTCTTTTTTTCTTTCCATGTTAGAGTTTATCTCACGATTAACGCTAAAATTCAAGACTAACTAAGATTAAAACTAATGTTAAAGTTGTAATACATCTTTCTTATTCATGCTAGAACTACTTAGACCTTGGGTGTTTCATGGTCTAATTAGTTCCAACATGAATAACAGAGATGTATAATAGCTTCACAGTTCTCTTGAGCAAAGAAATATATATACCTTGAGAAGACCATGTAGGGTTTATTGAATTTGATCCACCAATACTCCCTGTTGATGACAGAGCCAAATCAGAGCCTTTGAACTCATTCATCTGCATTGCCAAGTAAATCTAAACATTGTTAAATTCCAACAATACTAAAAATGGTTGAATATATTTTTCAGAAAAAAAAGAGGGACTGATGCCATACCCAGCTAGGAGCTGTACCATTAAGGTCATCGCACCCAATGTGAGCCAAATGTTTCACATTTGTTGGATGTCCAATTTCCAGTTCTCGCTCTTTGACGACTGCCAATAACCCAATAACCCAGATTACTTAGCCACAAATCATTTAACAGTAGACCAAGAAAACAGAAGAAGAGGTTGTACAAATTACCAAAGATTTGGGAGATGTATTTGAAGGATCCTTTGCAGATTCCTTTAATCTTCGTGGTCATTATTGAAAGTCTAAGATAATTGCCTCCAAAGATTGGAACAAACTAAAGAAGCTCCTTTCTTACCTGAAGAAAACAAGGCATATGATGTAGGTGGCTGAGCAAATCAACTAAAAAGCAATAGTAAAGGTAGAATATGGCCCTCGTATTCCCTTCCCAAACGGGATTGGAATCTTTCTTTGAGAGTTTTCACAAACACATTGCATGTAAGAAAAAAAAAGGCAGCAAACAGAGCATCTGACTAAATGCCGAAATGGGCACTCTCCATTACCTTATTCAAAATATTGGATATTCAGAAGACAACAAACACTTCTACTTTTTCTTCCTTCTAGCTCTAGAATTCTGATTCATGGAAGAACAATCAAAGAAAGACCCAATGGTTTTTCCTGAAAAGCGGAAACTTGCACCAGGGACTATATGATGTCTGTATAAAATGGGAGTTAAAATTTTGATGAATAGTCGACAAATTTTTCTGTGGTTGTTGGATGTTGGTGATTCGGACATGGAAGAGAATGATTTTGGAAGGAGAGTTGGCTGATTTTGATGTGCTGAAAACAGAGAGGAGAGGGGAGAGGGGGGAGAATTTTTGGGTATATGAGCAACTCAGAGAGAAGGAATAATGAGGAAGGTGGAGAAGCACATTTTTTTCTCAAATGGAAAGGCAGCCACGAGGGGAGAAGAGGGGGATTTGAAGGTGGACAAAAACAAATTGGTCAAAACTAAAATAATTAATAAGCATTTCAAATGCTTAATAATTATGTTGAATTTTATCTAAATTATTTTAAAATTTTATATAATATGTTTAAATTATTATAAATATAGAATTCATTACTTGAAAGGTTATCACTATTTATAAATTATATAACATAATTATTTATTTATATATTTTCATAAGTAATTTATATGTGTTCTCTACCGTGTCTTATAAAATTAAGCTATCATATTGTAAACGTAGTTAATAAGTTTTATGTTGTTTTATTTAATAAGTAGGAATATATATTCTAATAATCTCTACTTTCACATTTATATGTCAATAATTTCTACTTTATTTTTTGATTCTAGTGGTTAAAAAATAAAATTATATTATAGTAGGACATTATCGAGTCAAATGGTGGTGACTCGGCAAAAAACTGACGTGTCAAACTTACTCTTGCATGATTGCACCAACTTTCCACTTAGTCATTGTCACTTGACTCATTGGTGTCCTACAGAAATACAATTTTTTTTGGACTATATAATCAAAAAATAAAGTAGGGATCATTAACATACAAAAGCGGAAAGTAGAGATTATTAGAGTTCAACTTTTTATTTTTCATTTTTCATTTTTCAATTTAAATTGAAAAGCTTTCACTAAATATGAATAATAAAATAATAAGATGAAAATAAATAATATCAAAAATAAAAGGTCAAAACTAAAAAAATTAAAATTAAAATTAAAAAATATAAAAAATTGTTCAAATGGAAAATTTTGTATTTTTGTAAGTTTTGGTAAAATTTTGATAAATTTCAGTAACTTTCGTAATTTTTAGTAATTTTTTACTCAACCTTATTTATCATCCAAATTTATCAGCCCTTAGATGTGACTAGAAGTTAAATGACTTGTCTGCCACATAAGTCTTCTATTTTATCAATGTCGCCATAAAACTCTTAAATTGATCAAATATGTCATTCAACTTTACAAAATTGTCAAATATGCCATAAGAGTAACTTATGATCTGCTATTGTAGATTAAATTTCATTTTCCTTTTTCCCTTTCCCATTGAACACCCCAACTTCTGAGTAAAAGCATCAAAAATTAAAATCGTATACTTCATCTAACAAAAAACAATAAATCAAAAACTCATTTCTCCATTGATGAGTTTTCTCCATCCTTCTCCATTACAGTGAATTTCATTTTCCTTTTTTTTTTGTATTTGATAGCAATTGAGGGGGAAATGGCATTGATTGATGATTTGATGGATTTTGGAGCATATTAAGTATCCTCACATCAGCTCCCCTAATTTCCTTCAAATACTGCAATTACCCCAAAATAGGGAGGGAGATAGAAAAAAAAAGAGCTGGGAAATTTGGGAAGCTTTGTCACTGCCAGTCTCGTCGGTGGTAAACAAGAACCGCTGTCACTGCTTTTCCATGGTAGCAACCGCATCGGGGAAGAGGATCCGGAGAGAGTAAATGACCATGGAAGTTTCTGGACTTCCTCGGTGCTCATCTTCTACAAGACTGCAACCCATCCTGGACAAGCAGAAATCAATCACTTTTATTCACTGTAATGGAAGTTCACTGTAATGGAGAAGGATGGAGAAAACTCATCAATGGGGAAATGAGTTTTGATTTATTGTTTTTTATTAGATGAAGTATACGATTTTAATTTTTGATGCTTTTAGATTCAGAAGTTGGGGTGTTCAATGGGAAAGGGAAAAAGGAAAATGAAATTTAACCTACAATAGTAGGTCATAAGTTACTCTTGGGGCATATTTGACAATTTTGTATAGTTGAATGTCGTATTTGATAAATTTAAGAGTTTTATGGCAAAATTGATAAAATAGAATACTTATGTGGCAGACAAGTCATTTAACTCATGTGACTAGCTAAAACAAAGTTAAATTTTTGACACTGATACATGACTTACAAGATTCTAGTGAAATGGTTCAATATTTACTCAAGAGATTGAAATTCAAATGAGCTATATGCAAGTCATTATACTCATTCCATCCCACAATATTCTTTTCGATAGAAGAGTCATTTAAATAGGGGAAAAAAAAACTACACCAATTGTTTCCTAATAAAAAAGGTTAAGTTGTTGGTTGGACCTAACTGGTGTGTCTGAACTAACAAATATAGATATAGGTAGGGATGGCAGTCAAGTCCGAATCCGAAGCGAATTCGATTTGCTCCAACTTAAAAATCCGAGTCCAAATTCGACAAAAAAAAAACTCCGAATCCGAATCCGATTAAAAAAATCCGACTCCGATTATAATTGGGGTGGTTATGGAGGTGACCACCTCCGATCCAATTAAATCCGATTAAGTCCGATTATAGTAGATCCGATTAACTCCGATTATAATAATTAATATAAAAAAATTTAAAAACTGAAATTAAAATAACCGATTTTTTTTATAATAGATTGTAAAAGTTTTGGAATTTATAGTTTTGGAATTTCCCAGGAATATTCTGATGGTTGAGAGATTATTTTTATATGTTATATGTGTGTTGTGTGTTATGCAAACATTTTCAAGAATTATTGTTGCTGTTTTATTTTAACAAGTATGATATATAATCAGAGGTAATTGGAGTTAGAAGTAATCGGAGTCGGAGGAAATCATTTTATGGAAACGTATAACAGCTAATCGAAATCGGAGGTAATCGGAGTCGGAGTTAGAGTTGGGTACCTCCGATGAAGTTTGGATTTAGAGGTCTTCCCACCTCCGATTAATCGGATTTGGAGGTGGACCTCCACCTCCGATTATTAATTGGAGCGAAGGTGGAGGTACCTTCCACCGATTAAGTTTGGATTTGGAGGTCTTCCCACCTCCGATTAATGGGATTTGGAGGTGGACCTCTACCTCCGTTTATTAATTGGAGCGAAGGTGAAGGTACCTACCTTCGATTCGCCTCCGACCCATTGTCATCCCTAGATATAGGGCTTTTGCAAACTCCTACAAAGAAAAAAAAAATTATCACAAACATAACAGGTATTAGAACGTACAACTTTTACTCCTTTTGTGGTGGTTTTGGACATCCTCTAGTAGAAGCTTGATGTCCTTTCTCTCTCCTGGGGATCCATGAGTTCTACTTACTCGCATCTTTATGCTCTAGCACCTGTTTCCATTGTGCCTCTTCTTATATAGGTCTTACTTGGAATTTTGTGGTTCTTATAGGTGCTCAGAAACCATATCTTTGGAAAGAGCTTAATATTTCATGGCCAAGCAAACTCATCTTCCTCATTATTTTACTCCGACCTATTGGAGATGTTACCTTGTGCCCCCAACCTTCTTACTTAGCTTACAAACACCTTACCAAATGTGTATCTCTTGCACCACCATTTGTTGTGACTCTTGGTCTTCAAGGTTGTCGGTGGACAGTTAATCCTGACACAGTTACAGGGACGACACCTTCCTATCTATCAAGTAACTCAAATTGAGTGGGTTATACACCTTGATCAAGGCACTTTCTTGTGATCACCATTTTATATTAATGGGTCAAGGAGAGGTATTACTTTTGTGCTTCTTTTCATAAGAATTTTAGTTTCATGGAACACCTAGGCTAGGGATGTTCCCCCAAGGACGATTCAATTTTATTGGAGATCTCTTCGGGGTCTAAGATCAGCCCTATCCTCCATGAATGACATAGTGTTTATCTTTTACTATTGAAGCAGAATCGTTGATTAATATGATAAGCTCATTCCCAAAGGCTTTACAAGCTCCTACGATTGGGAGCGGTCGTCCATACAAACTGATGACATGGTAAAACAACAAGATACTACCACCTCATCATAAATTTCCTATTAGCCCTGATACTTTCAGAGTCTCGCCCATGACTTACACTTTCCCTATCACTACTATCAGCCACGTGTGTCAAAGATAACGACCAATCACGTGAGTCTTCTAAACCTAGTGCAAGATCCCTTTCTTCTATGTTGTGAACCTCTTTAGAACATGGGAGTAGAACAAAATGACCTTATCAAATTGTTAACTGATTTGAAGCCATAAGCAACCAAATTTAAATCCAAAGCGATTCCAACCTCATAACTTATTTTTTCCTGTTCCAAACTATAAGCTTAGCAAGACTACATAAAACATTTTTTCCTTTTCCAAACTGTTAACTCCTACCAAACCAAGTCTTGATGTTACGGAGCACTCGGTATACCATCCAGTCCCGCACCCGATGAAGCCAAGTGCAGACTTTCAATCAATAAGCTTTAAACAAGATGAAGGTTGATGTTGTACTGCCTAGGTCATAGGAATACTGCCACTCCCATAGTAGCCTCTGCTATTCAAAAAAGTATCAACTCTTATCGGGTAAGCATGGTCTCTAAGTTGTGGAACCAGACTTCAGTTTGAGTAATGAAGGCGTTGAGTTGTTGCTCTTACATATACAACCTCCCATTTAGGTGAAGGTTGATGTTGTGGACATGGGTGCCCAATTGCTCCATGTGTTCGAGCCAAGGTTGTCCTTCGGGGGTACCCTCTTCGGCCTTCTCCTCATCGTTGGCCCCTTCTTCTTCTTCTTCTTCTTCTTCTTCACCGCCATTTTGACAGGGCCGCAAGCGCACGGTGTACGTAGTAGCACGTCAAGGTCGATCCCACAGGGACTCACTTAGCAGAACAATAAACTAATCTCTATCTCGATTGCTAAGCTAATCAGGTTTTTGGGTTTTGTAAATATCTAACAATTAATTAAAACTAATAAAGCAGGAAAAAAAATAATTAAAGAATCTATCAAGAGAGAAAGACATCTAGGGAGATGCTAACCTAACAACGAGTTCGATTACTAAAACCTAGCCTGGATAATCATACATTCAAGAATGAATCAAGAATCGACAACCTCTTAATTCTATCGCCCTTTCTATGCTAAATAGAACTATTCTAAACAACCTAATCAACAACTTTCGTCTGCCTTTTAGGTTAAACAGAATTGAAGGTCTCAAAAAGTCAGGTTATCTAATGATTCCATAATTCACTACTCCTTTTTCAACTTTCGCAAACCTAGGTAGACAGGTTCGTAGTCAGATTACCCTAATTCACCTTTCAGTACTTCTTAGGTTAATCTCAAACTTACAAATATTCAAGGCCTTAAGAATACTCATAAACATGGAAAACACAACCTTCTATTGATTCTAATCATGAATTCATGCACAAACTAATAACAATCAATCAAACTACATTGTTTCGGGTTGCAAAACCCTAGAATTCAAAGAAACTACTCACTCATATTCACTGAAAACACAAAACAAGTTCCAATCATCACAATCGAATCTCAAAACTAAGAAGGAAATCGAAAAGAAAGAATAGAATTGCGAAGAATACAACCCGTCGAGCCTTTCGATCCCGGGGTAGAACCTTCTCCGCTTGCTCCTTTCCTTTGCGAATCTTGATCTTGGTTTCTCTTGAATCGATTCGGTCTTGAATCTTGATGGTGGAGAAGAGGAGTAGAACGAAAGTTATTAAGGCTCTTTTTTCTCTCCTTGACGGCCAAAGAATGAAGGAAAACTGATAGAAATTGAATCCCTCTTGAAAAATCGTCGCTTCCTTCCTTTTCTACTCGTGAAAACAACCGCTCTACATAGGCTCTACATGGACCATGGTGATCACCACGGGCTGCATGAGGTTGCCACTGTTTCGTTTCTTTTTTCTTTCCTTCGCAAAAAATGAGTTGGGCACAAGGAGCTGAACCGCCACGGACCATGGCCACCACCTCGGGCTGCCCGAGGTTGCTGCTGCCCCACCATTCCTTGCTCCTTTCCGTCCCAAATTTGTACCACGGTTTGGGTTTGACATGTAGAGGTCCGTGATATATTCACTCTTGCCTGAAGTTGAGAGAAAGTTGGTGTTTTGGCCTCAAAACCTACAAATTCACATCAAAAACAACAACACAAAGTGTAGTAGGGAAATTGGAATAAACATCAAGGTTCACACATAAAACTCTCCCTAATTCACTATTAAAAATCCCTAAAAATATAATCATGAAACGCAGTTATCAAATCCCCCTATGCTTACTCCTTGCTTGTCCCCAAGCAAGTACAAGACTCAAAACTAGATGAAAGGACTTAAAAAAAAAAGAATTCTACTCACACCTCCAATTAAAGGGGCATATAGGATTACATAAGAAAGCATACACTCAAGGACTCCCTAGCGAGAATAAGATTCAAATTGTAACAAAAATTGTTGTTCGAAATAGAGTCACATGTCAGGAAGCAACACAACTAATCCATCATAACTCAAATGCAATCAAAATTCATTCACATGTTTGGCGAACTAGATGAGATCGGTAGGACCTCACTTTAGGGTATGTGGATCACTCCTCTCATGTGTTTGCAAAAGATATGACGGTTCGCTCAAAACCTTCAACCAATGTAAACAACCTACCATAAGCTTGACAAGACTCTCGATTCTCTACCGCTATAGACAACATGCATAAAAGTTAACCATGAGGACTTTTCAAGGGTTGTAATGGGGGCTAGGTGTAGGGTAAGGAGGGAAATCATTTTGGAAATGTGGAGCTAAGAGCCAAGGGCCTAAAGAGAAACATTTCCAATACATATAGCATAGCGCCTCTTACATCACACCACAATGAAGCACCAAATATATCTTCTCATCGAAGAAGAGTGAGGGGAAAAAAATCGATATAAGATCAAAATACTTCAAAGCTCAAACCATGCTATTCACCTTATTCTTAAAAGCTTCTCTCTCTTTTTTTTTTACTACCATTTTTTTTTGTGAATAGCATAGATACATAAAGAGTGACTCACTTCCCATTAAACCAATTTCAACCTCAAATGAAAAGAGGGGATAGATTACAATTAAGATTAACGTTTCCCTCATCAAGCGAATTAACCAAGAAAGTCATCAAACCAATAGACTACAAAAACTGCCCCCAACTGCATTGTTGCTTCACTTAACTTGGCTAAAAGGTGAAGAATTAAGAACAGGCCAAGGGTCCGCACAAATAGGGTAACAACAAGGCAGGAAAAATGGTTAGTAAAGGGTGGCAAAAAGAAGTCATAATGTTGGGTGGCTTTTTGGCTATGTGGCTTCAAAATGGGCCTCAATCATATTAACTCCATGCACAAGTCAAATGCAGTTTCAAAGAGAGTCGAATCAAGTTCTAGAGATGCAAACATGGTAAGGTCACACTTAAAAGAAAATGAGACTATAAAAGTGATAGTCTTTTAGGCTCAAGAAGTTTCACGGGTTAACCTGCCACAATCACTGCAACTAGTTCCTTTGATGTACCAAACTCAAGAATTTCATTATCATGCACTTGAATTGATCAAGACTAGATGAATCACAAACATGATAAGCAATCCTAAGTCAAACAAACAACCAAGTTTCTCTTATCATCTACATCAAGCCAGAAAAATCTCGTGAGTACACACTTGCAATGACAATCCAAACTCACCTTATAAAGGAGAAAGACTATCCTAATTTTTTTAATTATTTTTTTTTTAACAAGAAAGAAAGAAAACTACTCCTATATGCAACCTAAATGCAAATTCAATGCTTAACAAACACAAAAAGATACTAAGAAATATGCAACTATAAACGTCAGTCTCACTCAAGCACATGATTTTAAGACAGTCAACCTAAACCCCCCTATGCTTGGACAATGCAGTGTCCGTAATGCATTTCGAGTAAGGTAACATGCACAAGAAGGAAACGACATAATGCATCACACTCTAAAAAAAATAAAAGCGAAGGAAAATTAAAGGAACGAAATAAAACCTAATAAAGCAATTAAACGCTTGGGTTGCCTCCCAAGAAGCGCTAGTTTAACCTCTTAAGCTAGACGAAACTTACCTCAGAAGCAGTTAACGCCCTTAGAAGCTTGTCAAACTCCCCAGCATGCGGTTCACAAGCTTGCAGATAAGAGAGCAACAAAATACTTATGGCAAAGAATGTTAGTTGCACTCTCTCAAATAAGTCAAAAGTACTAGAAAAATCAAAAGAATCAAAATAAGTTGTCCACATGATTTTTCTAGCTGAGTCCTCTAAGCATTTACAATATGGATCAAGATAGGGATGAAACCCTTCTAAAGTGCCTAAGTACAAGTCAAGAACATTGTTGCTCCCCTCAATCACAGTCACATCACAAGAGTCAGCCTCACATTCCACATCAACATGAACATCAATGGTCTCTTCACTGGGAATGGGCTCCTCAAGATTCTTAGGGGCAACCGAAGATGGTTAACAAGGCATAGAAGCATGGAGTACATCATCAATTTCTTTGCTTGAAGGTTCTAATCCACCCACAAACCCCTCACAAGTCTCCTCATCAATAGCATCAATTGACTCATGACAAACATCATCATCATACCTAGCATCAAACCCATTGGAATCACTCACCTCAAACCCCGTCGACTGTGAAAAAGGTAAGGATGCATTATGAAAAGCAAAGACGCCATCAGTAGTGTCTCTAGGTAAGCTAGGATGAGAAGGAGCAACAATTGGCGAAGATGACTTAGAAGGGTCAACTATTTCATCTATTTTCTCTAGACAAGCTTCCAACTTATCTTGCTGCTCTTGCATTGCCCTCGTCAAAAAATCAAGTTTGGCTAAAACAGGGCATGTAGACTCATCATTGTCAAAAGAACTACATAAACGACAAGGAGACAAACAATGGGGTTGAGTACATAATCTAGCATGAGATGCACAAAGATTATGGAAAGAGGATGCACAATAATAATTTTCAAAATCACGAGTATCACGTGCAAGCCACTCAAGCAAACTCCCAGCTTCATCAACAGTTTTAGCATAGAAACCAAAATACTCTAATAGAGTACGAGTCTCTCTATTCACCCTCTCAGCAACAATGTCAAGAATATCTGATTTCCCAGGCACAACACTACGTGGAACAGGACATGCACGTAATCGCTCAAAATAGTGCCAAAATAATTCCTGCTCAAATTAGGGAAAATCAAGAATTGTCATTTCTTTTTGTTTTTTTTTATAAAAGATCTAAGAAAAGAAAAAAAAAGAAAACAGCTTAGTCAAACTAAGAGGTTCATTTACCGACTGCTAGGGACAGAGTCCCCGGCAACGGCGCCAAAAACATGACTGGGCCGCAAGCGCACGGTGTACGTAGTAGCACGTCAAGGTCGATCCCACAGGGACTCACTTAGCAGCACAATAAACTAATCTCTATCTCGATTGCTAAGCTAATCAGGTTTTTGGGTTTTGTAAAGATCTAACAATTAATTAAAACTAATAAAGCAGGAAAAAAAACAATTATAGAATCTATCAAGAGAGAAAGACTTCTAGGGAGATGCTAACCTAACAACGAGTTCGATTACTAAAACCTAGCCTGCACAATCATACATTCAAGAATGAATCAAGAATCGACAACCTCTGAATTCTATCGCCCTTTCGATGCTAAATAGAACTATTCTAAACAACCTAATCAATAACTTTCGTCTGCCTTTTAGGTTAAACAGAATTGAAGGTCTCAAAAAGTCAGGTTATCTAATGATTCCCTAGTTCACTACTCCTTTTTCAACTTTCGCAAACCTAGGTAGACAGGTTGGTAGTCAGATTACCCTAATTCACCTTTCAGTACTTCTTAGGTTAATCTCAAACTTACAAATATTCAAGGCCTTAAGAATACTCATAAACATGGAAAACACAACCTTCTATTGATTCTAATCAAGAATTCATGCACAAACTAATAACAATCAATCAAACTACATTGCTTCGGGTTGCAAAACCCTAGAATTCAAGGAAACTACTCACTCATATTCAATGAAAACACAAAACAAGTTCCAATCATCACAATCGAATCTCAAAACTAAGAAGGAAATCGAAAAGAAAGAATAGAATTGCGAAGAATACAACCCGTCGAGCCTTTCGATCCCGGGGTAGAACCTTCTCCGCGAACGTTGCCCCTTTCCTTTGCGAATCTTGATCTTGGTTTCTCTTGAATCGATTCGGTCTTGAATCTTGATGGTGGGGAAGAGGAGTAGAATGGAAGTATTAGGGCTCTTTTTTCTCTCCTTGACGGCCAAAGAATGAAGGAAAACTGATAGAAATTGAATCCCTCTTGAAAAACCGTCGCTTCCTTCCTTTTCTACTCGCGAAAACAACCGCTCTACATAGGCTCTACATGGACCGTGGTGATCACCACGGGCTGCCCGAGGTTGCCACTGTTTCGTTTCTTTCTTCTTTCCTTCGCAAAAAATGAGTTGGGCACAAGGAGCTGAACCGCCACGGACCATGGCCACCACCTCGGGCTGCCCGAGGTTGCTGCTGCACGACCATTCCTTGCTCCTTTCCGTCCCAAATTTGTACCACGGTTTGGGTTTGACATGTAGAGGTCCGTGGTATATTCACTCTTGCCTAAAGTTAAGAGAAAGTTGGTGTTTTGGCCTCAAAACCTACAAATTCACATCAAAAACAACAACACCAAGTGTAGTAGGGAAATTGGAATAAAAATCAAGGTTCACACATAAAACTCTCCCTAATTCACTATTAAAAATCCCTAAAAATATAGTCATGAAACACAATTATCACATTTCCTCCTTGACCTCTGCCATCATCGCTGGCCCCTTCCTCATGGTCAAAGGACCAATTATTCTGATCGATGGCCAGAATACGTAGCTTGTAAAACTGGGGGTTCAACTCTGTCTAGGCAATGGGATCTATCCTATAGATATATACTTGGTTGATCCACCCTTGTTTGAACATTCTCTTATGCGTCATGCGAAACTGGTTGAGCTGTTCATACTCTAATTGGGCTTGCCACGTCCGTATATACATCCCAAAATTAGCTCGATCGAGAAGGGCACATATGACGTGCCCCATCCTAATACTAAACTTGCACTTCTCTCGTGTGCTCTCCATAAGTTGGTGAAGGATGAATAAGCCCATGCTGAGTCGCTGCCCCATAAAGGCATTATAGATAATGAATATGTCATCCTTCCAGATGTGGTTACGCCCCTCATCCCACCCAACCATTGGATTTTTCTATCATCTTGTGGACGTAGTAGATCACGGCGTTGTAGATGTCCGTGGCTTTGGAGCACTTGGCGTCAAAGAACTTCTCACACGTCCCAATATAATCAGACTTCTTTCACCTCTTACGTGTAATGACCTTTATTGCTCAATCCACTCAAAAGTTCACAACTTGGCCATACATGAGGCGATCATGTGGCATATAAAGGATATCATTAAGCTTGTTCAAATTGAACACCCTCTCCTGGCCGTTAACAATGAAACTCATCGACGCATGACTTCTCTTGTCATTTTCCACAACCAACGAGCTCAAAAACTCTAGCACCACTTGGTCAAACATCGAGGTTCTAATTTTCATGAATTGTTCCCACACTATAATCCATAATAAATGGTTTAGGCTGAACTTCAACTTTAGATCTACACAATTTTGTTCGTGTACATAAAAGGGACACAAATCTTCCTAGTCGCGAAATTCTAGTATTTTTTAGTGGAGGTCATTACGCCATCTACTCCTAGGATTAGGGTCAGTAGCAAGAGGTTCAAACTTAAATTTGTGCCGGTTAGGTTACCTGAAGATAAAGAAGCTAGGGTGGAGACATGATGCTTTGAGCGCGAAGCCATGGTTAGCGAGATACAACTTATAAATTTGATTTGACAATTGTAAAGAGTAGCTCTTCAGGGAACTTGACGTTCAGAATTGGTTTTCTTTCTCTAATACCCAACTCATGAGAGTAGAGTTTATGGTGCTACAAAGAGAAAATGAGAGTGGCAATGGAGGTTCTTTAGGAGTTGGGACAGGTAAGGGAAGATGGGGATTTTGATTTACTTTTTGAAAGAGAAATGAGAGGATGAATAAAGAAGAGGGAGTCTAAGGGAGCCTTGGGTGAGATTTTGAGGGAGTGTTTGTGAGTTAAGGGGGGTCAGGAGTGCTAGGTTTAGTTTTTTTTTAGAGAGAAGAAGGTTGTTTGGTCTCTAATAGAGCCTATACGATGCCCTTAGGTGAAGTGTTCTTGCTTGGTTTAACTGTTATACCGTAGTTATTTAGCTATGTTTTTGTGTTTTACAGATGTGATGTAAAATAGACAAGTCAAGGCTAAAAAGAATAACAGTGAATGTCAAACCCCGAGTCCCAACTTGGAACCTGTGAGCAAATCCAAGCGAGTGAAAAGTCAAATAAGGACAAAAGAAAGTAAAATAGGGCCAAGAAAGCATTGGCACTGCTGGTGCCAAATGTGGCATTCCCGTGCCGAAAAGAGGGAATAAAAGGGAATGTCGAGAGCTGACACGACCGCGACCAAATTTGGCAAGCCCGTGCCAACTCTGTTTTCAGCCACCGCTCGAATTAGTTATACACTGCGTTTGGGGTTAACAACCATGCTTATAAATACTCTTGTAAATTAGTTATTATTGCTTATTACAGCTTTTGGATCTCAAGAACCTCATCAAAAACCAATGTCCCATTTACCCACACACCATTTTTGTGGATACGGCAACACTACTTTATCCATATTTCTACCTCGAACAACTGCAAAGTGAGAAAGAAGAAGGTGGAAATGAGGCTCACGGTCACGAAAACCCCTTATAAGTCTCGAATTTTGGGAGGTTAAAGGCGTGACTTGAGAAGGTTGTCCCCGTGACCATCTTCTGAACTGAAAGAGTGAACGAATTTAGGGTTTAGGTCGAGGGCTTGACTTCTCCAAGTCGCAACCGTGACCCTAAGGTTGTTCCCATGACTTCTTGGGTCACTTCACATCTTACACGACCTCGATTTTTGCGTGGCTTATCTCCTCAACTTGGCTCTTTAGGTCTCATTCCGTCATTTTTTTGCTTTTTATTAACTCCCAAACAAAATCCTAAAAATGGACGAAACAAATGTAAGAAACACTTTATTAGCGGTGAAACAGATAAGAACACTAAGGAAAATGGTATGTTGGCTCGAAAATGAGCCTAAACAAATAGATAAGGTCAAGGAACTTTATGAATACATTCAAAGTCTCTTCTGAATAAACAGGTTGGAAGTCCATCTAAGGGAGCACGAATACCTACAAACAACCTTATAAAAAGGCAAATCAAACATAAAATAAAGGTTAGGATTAAGAAGTAAAGAATTACACAGATTGATCCAATGCTTGATTACCTTGGAAATGTCCGTGAGGACGAAAAATAACGTAACAAGGAGATAAGACACTTTGGACAAAACCGACTGGAATTCCCGAAAGATTAATGAAATGCATAGAAGTCTAAGAGAAATCTGAAACAAAGCAAAGTCCTCAAAGAGGATCTAATCATGGAACTTAGCAAAGGGATAGGGACACTCTCGCGGAGGGGGGGTGGATGCCTCATTGAGAAATCAGCGGAAGTGTCAGAAGAAAAGTTAGGCCAAAAATTAGGCTTCACGAGAAAAGATAAGGAGGGAGGGTGGTTTCCTAACCGATAACTCAATGGCAACATCACACCTTCTCCTAAGGGAAGGAAAAAGGCAACAGAAAGAGAGCCAGAAGACCTAAAGAGTAAAGACCGAGCCAACAAGAGCGCAAGCTGAAGAGATCAAGAAGGCCTCGCCCCAATTTTAAACCAACCTAAAGACATGATGAAGAAATGAAAAAGTCTCAAATTACATAAAGATGCGAAACCTGCAAAAATAATGCAAACTAGAAAAGCAAAAACTAAAAAAACCTGCAACAACAAGCAAGCAAATAAATGATTAAAATTTTAATGATTTAAGCAACATTCACAGACTTGGAACACCAAGTAGGACACAAGATCAAGAGGGTGCCCATCAGAGAGAAACCGGAATTAAAAAACATAGAAGACCAAACAATAACCACAAAGAGTAATACTTTGCAATGGTACTCATTTAGGAGGGTCGTTTGGTTGGTCAATAACCCCGGGGAAATGGTCAATTTTCCCGGGTTGACTTATTTTCCCCATGTTTGAGTGTGGGTTGACCTTGGGAAAAATTTCACGGTGGGCCCGCCACTTTCTCTATTTTCCTGGGGAAATTTTCCTTAGAGGGGCTAAGGACAATTTTTCCCTGAAAAATCTTTCCCATGAGAAATTTTCTCCGAGAAAAATTTTCCTAGGGTTCCTACCAAACGCTTCCTAAGAGACGTCGATTCATCAAGGTAAGCATTAAAGCCACCTCAATCAGACAGGAAATCAAGATCTTCCCCCACAATTTTGACATCATTACTACTAGAGTACTTATACTCATGGTATACAAGTTCCTTAGGGTTAGGGGGCATGACCCCTCTTGTCCTAAGGTAGCTTCATCCATGCATGGTTGCATTTGGTAACTTTGATCAATATATTTAGTGATTTCATTTTTTCTGGTAGTATCAACCATACTTGTATTTTTTAATGATAACAGTTGATAAAATCAATAATGGTATAATTTCTTTAAAAATATTAAGTTTTATAAAAAAATTATATCTTATAAATAGGAATACTTATTGTTCCAAGTTTTTTGATCAATATATATTAATTTCAATTTTATAAAGATAGAATTAACGGTATAATTACTATTTAATTTAACTATGATAGTTGCAGGGGCAGATCCCCATTGGTATTAAGGGTGTCCACGGGCACCCCAAGCTCTGAAAAAATTTTAAGAAACCTATTATATTTTAGGAGGTTATTGTATATTTATGTTAAGTGGACACCCTAAAAAAGACCAAAAAAATATTAATGAGGGTGTCCAATTCAACACAACAGTCCAACTATTCAAAATATTATTAAGTGGACACCGCTAATTTCATAGTCTAGATCTGCCACTGGATAGTTGAATTGGTTTCCAAGTATGATATTACTCCCTCCGTCCTAAATTAATTGACATTTTGACTAATTTTTTACCATTAATTATTCACAAATTACAATGAGTTATAATATAAAATTATCTTCATTGTAAGTTTTAGTAAAATATCTTTCTAATGACAGTAATTTCATATTGGAACTCATTGTAATTTATACTACTAAGTAATTAACAGTTAAATTTTAGTCAAAAGTGCCAATTAATTTGGGACGGAAGTAGTATCTTTTTATTCCCTCCAACTTTTTTTTTTTTTTGCTTACGTTTTCAAATGCGCGTATCCAGAAAATTAGAGTGATGAAAGATCCAACGTGGTAGTCTAATCGAGTACTTCAATAAAAAGAAATTAAAAGAATCTGCAAAAATATTGTTTTAACAATTTTCTTGGTTACTAAACTGTCATGCAACAATTTATAATGTTTCGTGCCACCCACATGCATGGAGTTTCTTCTATTTCTTCTAAATGAAAGTTTACTATTTTATTTTTTTTTTGGTTAATTTCGTTTTCTCCATGCCAGTTGCTTGAGAATGTTTCCATTATATTCTTGCTGATGTATAATTATTCAAATAAGCTTAATTAAATATTATAAGTTTTAAACAGTATAAGCAAAAAATAGATTTGCTAGTGTTTTGGCTGGTGTAATCTCAACGAATAATGATTAGTTGTCTTTTTTGTAATTATTTTTGGAAAGAGATTTTTGGTAGTTGAAGGCAGGCACGTTTCGACTGCAGTTGCTGTAGTTGCTTGCACTGGTATCAAACTACATTGTTTTCTTTTGAAAATTGAATTCTAATAATTTCTCCTACGAGCCATCCAGTAATAATAATTATAAACATGTATGTGAATAGTGTTAAATTTCGACAAATTGTATTTTTTGGTATAAAATCCAACCTCATTTTTTTACTTTGGAGTTTTTTAAAATTTCAGATTTTTTAGAATTTTTTCATTCATGCTCTTCAAATTTGTAGGCCATGTTCCTTTGTTCCATGAAAATGACGTAGTGTGATGAGAAAGTACAGCGAGGTGTAGAGAGATACGGTTACATGTGTGGAAAGTGTGGTTGCGATGGCAAGTGAGGAAAGAGAATTTGAAAAGTGAGAGAGAAAAGTGAAGAAATATATTGATAATAATTGTGGTAAAGCGTGGTAAAATTTAGAAAAATATTGAATGATATCATTTGTTGTGATACCACACCGCATAAAAGAATAGGGCAAAATTTTTTAGATTTTTTCTTTGAAAATTTGAACAACTATTATGAATTCTTTTTAAGAAATAAACGGGATCAAGAAAATCATAAAAACTAGAAAAAATATTTAAAACATTTGGGACAAACTTTGTAAAGTAACTAAAAAATCTGAGGAAGCGTAGTGCTATGTTTTGGTAGTAAAAGCAAGTCAAATTCATCGATATTTGAAGTATGCATTTGGTGGTGGTCTATAACATATAATTTGTCAAAATTATTTTAAAATTCAGATTATTATTATCCAATGGCTCAAAATAGGGATTACTAAAATGCAATTTTTTCCTTTTATTTTTTTGAGATGTTCAAACTACATTTTTAAATTGAAAGAAATTCATTCATTTGTTTATCAAGTAAGGAAAGGCTTTCTGGTAAAACAAATTGTAAAATACTTAAGTGAGGGGTTAGATGATAGTCATCAAATTATAAATATAAAACTTTAACGGCAGTCATACATATATGGTGCAGACATTAGCCAAAATTTATTTTATACCAGAGATTTTATTATCATTGAAATTTTTTCAAATATCATAGTTAAAAGCTATAACTACCATGTATTTTAACTTTAAAATAACTGAAATCAATATGTATTCATCAACAAACAACAGGATGTGAAGAAGTGAGGTTATTTGTAACACAAAAGAATTAATATATAATTAAACATTAAGTAAACTGAATTTTATACATTTCAGTCAAGGTCCTTCTATGCTAAAAATTTCGCTAACTTTTCCATTGTAAACCCATTGTAAACAACAGGAGATAAACGTAAAATTTGGGTCTTGATTTCAATGGTCATTGTCTTCATTTATCTTCTTTCATGAGTCTGTAGTTGTTGTCGGCTTGAGTTGATGCAATAATATGGAGTACTTATAAATGAAAATTGCCTTTGAAAATATGAGAAGAAGAAGATGGCATCCAATTGTCTATGTTTTTAGTCTTTGAGAATTATGAAATTAGAATGTGTATTTTTTTAAAAAAAATGAATACAACATGATAAATCTATAATGATAATTATTATGCAAGCAGTAAAATTGACTGGATGAAGTATTTGTTCCAAAAAGCACCTATCAAAAATCAAAAGTTTTTGATTGCTCATGGCAATACATACTATATTTTTTAGTTTGTGTTTGATCAAATTTAAACAGCCATTAATGATTATTAATTTTTTTTGTAACTCACAATATCTAAATAACCCTAAAGGGGTGAATAGGGTTGTATAAATAATTTTGCACTTAATCAACATAAGGACGTTAATAGCACTTTTATGAACTGAATAATAATTCTTTATTGATAATCTCAAAGTGCAAAAAAAGAGAGAAGGTTACAAACTCGACACTGTCAATGACTGTGAGGTCCTCAACGAATACTTACAAGGGCAAAAAATCATAATGAATTTCTGCAGAAGAGGTCTCACAGTTGAGGTAGGAAGAATGACTTGGACTCACTAAAGAGAGCTTACTCACTCACTTTAACTACATGACCCTATGGTCCTCACCAATTATCACTCAACTGGTTACACAACTCATTACTCAAAACCAAGTAGCTACACTCGGAATTTTCTATCACAAAATTCCTACACACGATTTAATGTTCTCTTGGAATCGTTATATCAGAGAGAGACAGTCGAGGTTTATATAGATGTTTGAGGCTCCAATGCAACGGCTACTTTGTAGTTTCCTTGGTTGATGATCTTTTCCATAATTGCTTGATCTTCTATCTTCTTTCTTTTGGCATGTTCAATCTTTGCTCAATCAAGATATAATCTGCGATAATATACATCAGAATAAATATATGTAATCTTGGAAAATATTCAGAAGATAAGATAGAGATTTTAGAAGACTTCCCTAATGTGTCCTTTCAAACAACACTTTCTGTTGTCTTTTGGAGGTCCTCAGCAGTAGTGGTGCAGACATCGTTGATGATCTGCATTGTTTCTACAATCTCCCCCTTTTTATTTGAAAGACAAAGCTTGCAAGTATAGCACACATATATACATAGACAACATAATATATAGTGATAATAGTTCGTCAACAATAGTTTATCAACAATGGTAGAGTAGTGGGGATGGGGTGGAGCAATTACATGCCATGGAAAAATTATCCTCCTTTTTGTCTTTCAGACAAAAAAGGGAACAGGAGAGTACAAGCACTAAATTTGTGTAGCCAAAATAAAGAGAGGAAGAGAGAGGGAGGAGGGGAGGAAGGAAAAGGGCAAGAATTTGAGTTACCTATGGGAGAGGTAGTCAGACGTCTTTGACCGGACCCCTTTTAGACTATGAGGTGTCTGAGAGGACATGCGGATGAAGGCATCAGAGGTCTAGAATTTCGCGACCTTCCCAATGTCTAGGATCTGGTCTTGGCTCTTGTCTCCAAAGTTCACTTTTCAATTCTTGTTGATTTTCAGTTTGCAGAACTTGGTTGGATCTCGAGTAATTTTGTCTGAGGCATACCTGCAGTGGAGGACATTATACCTTTCTTGGTCTCTGACCAAGAATGAGATGGTTGCAGTGAGGTCTTTGGGACTCAAATGTTAGTAATGCGTGGAGGTCCGGTTCCTTTAGGTAGGGGAGTTGGTAAGGTCCTTATTTTATTTGTTGTTGGAGGACCTCTATGATGATGTTCTCTTAGGGGCGAAATAATTGGTTTAGGAAGTAGAGGTCCTTTGTTGGTATAGAAGAGAGGACTTTTGGACCAATGGGTTTTGAGAGGTGGTGTATTAGGTGTAGGAAGGATGGGTTGCTTTTGGAGGGGATGACATTTTGTGACTGCCTTATTTGATAATTGAGTGATGTCCTTATAACAGTCTTTGACCTCTATGGATACTGTAACATTTTCAGTTGCTAAGAGGTCATTTCTGGTGTTCAAGCTCTCTATGGTTTCGTTTAGATGATTGACATGTTTTGTGGGATGCTTGACTCTTTCTATTAAGGATATAGAATATTTGAAGAGATAAAATAGTTTGTGAGCAAGGTGCGAAGAGGGAAGAGTGAGGAACTCATCAAGGTTTACCTCGTCATGAGATGAGGTTGGATCTTGATCCTCACTTGCGTTTGCCATCAAACATACATTTGTTATTTCTTCTATCTCATTGTGGCCTTCACTGGAATCACTATCACTCCATGTTGCCATTATTGCCTTATGGTTTTGCCGTTGAGGCCGACTGTTTCTCTTGTTTTTGTTTCTTCTGGCATGAGGGCAGTCCTTCACAAGGTGTTTTGAGCTGCCACAACCAAAACAAACCAATGGGTCATATTCTTCTTTTATTAGGGCCTTACCTTTTGAGGTTGCCTTTCTGTTTTGTCCATCCTTTATGTATCATCGAAAGGTCGGATTTTTCTTGTATAATCTTCTAAACCCTCTAGCTATCATTGTTATTGTATCTTCCTCATCATCATCTGACTCACTGTCAGATTCGCATACTGCCTTGACGGAAATTCTCTTGGGTTCTGGGAGATTACTCAGTTGAATCTCATGAGCCAATGAGTTCTTCCAGTTTGAGGACCTTGAGGTCTTGGGCTTCTTCAACGTTTGTAACTTTTGGGCCCCATTTTCTTCTAAGCAGACATCTTAGGATCTTCCTAGCTTGTTCCTCATTGGAGTAATTCTTTCCAAGAGATTTGAGGTGGTTAGCGTTACTGCTAAATCTCTTGAACATCTCTTCAATAGACTCGTTTTCTTCAATTTTAAAGGCCTCATACTTTCAGACAAGAATTTCCACTTTGATGTCCTTGACTTGGCTTGTGCCTTCGCATGAGGTCGTCAAGTAGTCACAGACCTGTTTGGCAGTTTCACAATTAGAAACACGTTCAAAATCATTGGAATTTAAACTGCAATAAATCAAATTTAGAGCACGAGTATTTTTTTCTCAATGTTTCTAGCTTTTTATTTGTCATTTCAGATCTCTTCTTTGGGACATCTATTTTTTACTGTTCTTCTTTGTGGGAGTAGGAAAATCTCCCTCAGTGACCACAGTCCATAGATCTTCATCTTGATCCCTGAGAAATATTTTCATTTGTCTTTTCCACATCCTGTAGTTTTCACTAGTGAGTAGTGGAGCTCTTGTCCACGAGCGTCCTTAGGGGCGTCATTGATATCGGCCATGATCTTTTCCACGAGTTATTAAACTCTTAAACAGGTGGATCTGCTCTGATACCAATTGAAATAACCCTAGAGGGGGGTGAATAGGGTTGTATAAATTATTCTGCACTTAATCAACACAAGGACGTTAATAACACTTTTATGAACTGAATAATACTTCTTTATTGATGAATTCAAAGTGCTAGAAAGTAGAGGATGTTACAAACTCGGCACTGTCAAGGGCAGTGAGGTCCTCAACGAATGCTTACAAGGGCAGAAAATTCAGAATGAATTTCTGCAGAAGAGGCCTCACAGTTGAGGCAGGAAGAATGACTTGGACTCACTAAAGTACGGTCACCCACTCACTTTAGCTACCACGACCCTGAGGTCCTCACCAGTTATCACTCAACTAGTTACACAACTCATTATTCAAAACCAAGTAGCTACACTCGGAATTTTCTATCAAAAAATTCCTACACACGATTTAATCTTCTCTTGGAATCATTATATGAGAGAGGGAGACAACCGAACTTTATATAGATGTTTGAGGCTCCAATGCAACGACTACTTTGTAGTTTCTTTGGTTGGTGATCTTTTCCATAATTGCTTGATCTTCTATCTTTTTTTTTGGTATGTTCAATCTTTGCTCAATCAAGATATAATCTGCGATAATATACATCAGAATAAATATATGTAATCTTGAAAAATATTCTGAAGATAAGATATAGATTTTAGAAGACTTCCCTAATTTGTCCTTTCGAACAAAACTTTCTGTTGTCTTCTGAAGGTCCTCAGCGGCAGTGGTGCGGAGGTCTTTGATGATCTGCATTGTTTCTTCAATCAATTTATAATATCATCATTATTAAATTTTAAATAACATGATTAATTATTAATTTGCAATATCAGATTAGACAGTAAACTCCTCTCGAAAGAAAAAAAAATTACAGTAAACTAATATAGTGATTTTTTTTATCACCAAAAATATCATAATTTTTAATTTTTAAATGTCATAGTCTCAAATTTTTTTTAACTTTTAAATATTCTAATTGAAGAGTAGATTAGGGCGGAAAACGATCAAATTTATTCACAACCAACTTATATGCAATATTTTATGAAATAATAATAATGATTTTAATGACCATCTTTAGACGTCATTGCCGCCACAGTATGTCAAAATAAAAGATTTAATTTATATATTTAATTTTGTGTAAGACATGTATGAAAAACAAAGACATGAAAATAAATACCCCGAGCAAATTGTGTGCTGGAATGAAATGATTAGATGACCAATAAGAGATTCAATCAATAATTTATTGAAGTCAACACAGAATCATTTTGATATAGTCGTGAACTAAAGTTAAATAAGAAGAGAGAGAAAATTGCAGCTTAATTTTTTTAAAGCCAACTTATTGTGAAATTGATAGATTTTGGATATAAAAATCCTCCCTTTATATATATATATATATATATATATATATATATATATATATATATATATATAAGTTATTGTTGGAGAGTTTGTGGATTAGATCAAATCTACTTCTTATTATCTGTTAATGTCAAATGTGTAGTTATCATCAAATAAATAAAAAGAAAACTTAAATCCTAAGGAAGATGTAGATGTAGTAGTACTTTCATTACTTTCATTCTTACATGAAATGGCGCCAATTCAATGCAATATGTAAAAATCTCCGTTCGTTTCATATTATCTTCTTCTTTTTACTTTTTTTGATACGAAATGTCACTCTTTGATTAATAATTTCTTATATAATATGTCATTAACAATTGTAATATTATACTTTTATGATAGTATTTTTCGTCACGAATCTAATAATAGTAATTTTATATAGCCACTCATTGTAAATATTAAGAAATATATGGTCAAAATCTTTTAAATGTAACTGCACAATTTCCTAAGACGATAATTAATATGTAACGGAGGGAGTATAAACATACTCATTACAGCTTCAATTAAACAAATCAAGGCTACCATATCAATAACGATGTGTTGGCCAAATGAATGACACGAACCCTTTACGAAAATAAAAGCTCCACTTGTAAAGGATTAACAAAATCCTTTACCTTAATTATTTAATGTCGAACACTTATATTGATCTTTAGGGCCCCACACCTTCATGAAATTTAATATTTATGCTCTAATATGGATCACCTAAGTCGTTACATATCCAGATATCCTTCACCAACTTACCAATTAAGCTCTATCAACCAACATAACAACCATCAACTAACTACAGAACTACCTGATTTAAAGCTAAATTTCCTTTTATACTTCCAAGTATATCCTTCCCTCATTGATTGATTTGAGAGTGTCTGCTCTAGAGCATGCATTCGCATATTTATAGAATTAAAAACTTCATCACCTTCCATAAACTCCATTGGACAACCGCAAACTGTAAAACCCTTGTACCCCCATCTAAATCTTTATCTGTATTCATGAGATGTCTCAATCAATCAACCAAGCAGCATCTCCATTCAAGACTAGCCGCAAAATCCTTTATCCCATACGGGCTAGCAGCATAGAAATGTCTAGCCATAGTGTGATCCCTGAGAAGATGAGCTACCATCATCAACTCATAGCTACACCAACAAATATTACATTCAAAAAGTCCACGTACATAACGCTTTTCACCCATAGAAATAGCATTTTTATAGATATTTCAAATAAATAGTTCCACTTTGGAGGAAGCTCCAGGTGCCAAAATTTTCTCCAAATCGATGTAGAATTCCTCAAATTATCCATCAAAGTTATGGGATTATGTTGGCAAAAAAACCAATATCTAATCTTAAATGTATAACGACCCAATTGGATGACCACCCTAACAAAAGGAATCTCACCCTTTCACAAGGAACAGGAGTAGCTAAAAGTTGTCCTTGCAACCATCTATTCACTTGTAAGAGTATAAAACCATTCCTGGGGCTTCAACAATCCGCTTAAGCTTTTGGTTGAGATGGTTCTACATGGTATCAGAGCCAGACCAATAAACAAGAGGTCTTAGGTTCGAATCTCAGCACCCCCCATATTCATATGCGCAAGGTAAAAAAGGCCTTTGCAGTATCCACGCTTCAAGCCCAAAGGGCATTCGCGTGAGGGGGCGTGGAAGAGTATAAAACCATTCCTGGGGCTTCAACCATCAGGTTAAGCTTTTGGTTGAGATGGTTCTACATCACCCATTGTTGACACACAGATCCCACCTTATGTTAGTATCTAAATAATACTTTTTACATATCTCTCTAAGTTTGTCCATTGTATCTCCATCTATCTTCTCTACTCTTCTGCTACTCAAGACCACTGAAAATAACATACTCCTCTCATTCTCACAATCACTTTCTTCTCTCACTCACCCATTCTCCCTCTTGGACGGGTTAGAATCGAGAGACAAATGAATGTACAGATCGAGCCCCCACTACCATCAGAGCAGGCACAACTTTAGCACCTCGAATCGACACCCATATATCTCATCTCCATCTTGAGAAAGTAAGAAGATCAGATGGATGAGATCTGAGTTGAGGCCGGATTTGAGTATAAGCACAAGAGGTGAAAGGCCATTTAAGGGCATGATTAGGTGGTATAGTAGAGAGCCTTCATCGCAAAAATTAGAGTTTGTTAGTTAAGGTTCAATCTAGGTTTAGGGTTTTAATTCATATCTTAATTCATGTTTAGATTCAATTTTAGTTTAAATTTAGGTTTATTTTCATGTTTCAATTCATGCCATTAGATTTTATTATTTCGAATTTCAGTTATTTTTTGGATGTTATCTTTCTTTTTTGGGTCGTATTTAATTTATGGGTTTGTGTTTACGTTCTGGTTGTTTGCTTCATTCATGTCATTTTCCAGGCTTTTACATATTGATATGAGCTTTATATATGTGATGATGATTTTTGGCCTTTTGTTTATAGTTTTATTTTCATGTTTAAAAAATAAATATCATCAATATCTTAGGGTACCAAAAATACAAAATACTCTCCTACATTATTAGAACTAGTGTTTATTATATCAATTGTCCTAAAATATCAATTAGCCTCATTTATGCTTATATTGAACTTGGTGGTTCGCAAATCCTAGATGCATGCAGACATAACAACTATACTTACAAAAGTGTCATAACAAAGGGGGAAATTTAGCATAGAAAACAATGGAACTTAGACTGATTTTATATAAATTCAATCCATTGAAGTTAGCATTCACATGCATATCAAGTTAGCTTGTAGTGAGGAGCTACGTAAAATAAATCATGAGGGTGCGCTTGGTGGGACCTTGAAAAAAGACCTAACTACTTGTATTACCCTTTGAAAAAAGTTCGAATAAGCTATATTAAAAATAAAAAAAAAAGTAGCAAAGTCCCACAAGTTTTTGAACATGGATAGCACTCTAATCTACTGGAGTACAAATTTTTTTTTTAGAAAATCATGCGGTATATATATAAGAAAATAAGGCACAAACTTCTTCTACATTAAACTTAGTGTACAAAATTAATAATATAGTGTACATATCTTGTTTCCTCGCCTTGAATTTTAGAACCAATGTTTTTCCCTCTTTACTTTGAAATTTTAAACTTTGTCCCTTGTTTTCCCGTCTTCTTTTCTTATCAGTCCTCTCAACTAATGCAAATTTGGAAGGATAAATTGGATAAATATAGGGATGAATATCAATATGATGAGGATAATTATTGCTAAAAATGCTATGCAACACCACTTCCTTGAGTCCTTTTGGATCTCTCTAGCCTCCTCAAGTTGCTCGGTCCCACGCCTCACAAATGAACTAGCGTGTGCGACATGGCTCTCAATGCTATTTAGTTGCTGACCTTGGGCATCAACTAGGGCGGCCATGTCAAGGAAGATTTGGTGGAGTTCTATTAAGTTTTTCTCAATCTCCTTCACTGCATCATGCCTCTCTTGGATCTCCGAAATGGTGTCTAGGATTTGTCCTCGCCCTTGCTCTTGGATCGCCTTTTGAAAGAAGTTTTCACTCTCCCCACTCGCAATTAGGTTCTCTATTGTGTTCTCATCTGCCTTTTCTCCCGTAATGGTGAAGTATCTTCTTTCTACTGTCTCCTTATATTCGGCTTGCATTTTTGCCCTTAAGCCTTGAAAGTCGTCCATCATGACCTTAAGCTTTTTCCCTAGGCCACTCACCACAGATGTCCGGGTTCTATCAGCAGAGGACCCTGGCCCCAAACCAGGCACTTTTCGACTAGCCTCATTGGACTTCTCCAGAGCTTCGAGCTTGCCCTTGATGACCTTGACCCGCTTTAGTACTTGGCAGACGTCAGAGTCCATCTTAGCACGAAGCTCTTTCATGGTCTTTGCATTGTGCACAATCTTACATTCCTCATTCAATTCTTGAAGCCTCTTGTAGAGGCTCTCTACCTCCTTCATGTCAGCCTTAACCTTTTCCACATCCTCAAAAAACTTGTCAAGGTTCATCCCTTCATTTCCTCCAGTACCAGCTTCAAGGTCACCCGGAAAGGCTTGCCCATCCGAATATTTCCTAAACGAGCTCGAAAAAAGGTCATTCATTTTTGCTACTTTTGTTTTCTTCTCCCTCGACTATCTCTTTAAGAATCAAATGTATAGAACGATAATAAAGACTAAACCAAACTGATAATATTACCCAAAATTGTTCCTCTTTTTTGTTCTTAAATAGAGGAGATGGTGAAGGGGTATGCTGGTGGGCTGAAACTTCCTTATGTTGTGGAAAATTAGCCCCTTCACCACCAATTCATTGATGAAAATTAAAGAGAGACGGGGACAATGATCAAATTGTTTGTCAAACACAACAAATGAAAAGAAAAAAGGTGGATTAGTTTGTTAATGATGTTGGATTTTCGCACAATTTTGTTTTAGGGGAAGAGGTTGGGAAGAGAAACGCCATTGGAGGGCTTGTAGTGAATAGGTGTTTATGACCAGACAAAGAAATCAGCCAAAAAAAACTTTAAATTATTAATAGGAAAGGAAAAAAAGGATGGATCAAATTGAGTTCACCCTTACTTAGCATGTTTATATCCATGAAAAAATTAAAGAGCTATTTGTAAATTAATCACGCGACTTTTCTGTCATCTGTTTGTCTATTTTAAGATGATCTCTATATTTTTATGTTGTAAAATACTCTAAAGTTAGCTGTCTTAAGCTATTAGTCATATTATTCGTGTCCTAACAAACATGACATAAGTTTACCAAACTCCAAAGTAAAAAGGACCAAGAGGCTAAATGCCAAAATAATTTATCTACATTTTTATTTTGAAAATTAGCTGTCAAAAAGACCCTTATAAAAAAAAAGACAATAAGTGTCAAAAGCAAAGCTTACATCGTACTGAGATATCAAACCACCACAACAAAACGGAAACGCCCCTAAGATCGAAATTACACCCTGAGAGATATAACCAACAACAAAATTCTTTAATGAATGCTGAGAATTATCCACACTTTCACCACCTTAGAGCAGCTGCATTAATGTCGAAAGAGATGCCAAGATTGAGACCAGCCAAATTACTAATTGCCAACACCATCAGAACCTCATTCAAGCTTCTAACCCACTCACAAATGCCATGAAACAGACCCATATAATGCTTCAGCTTATTTGTGGTGGACATTTCAGACCAATTGTAGTTGCATTGCTTAACCAAAAGAACAACCTCCAAATTCTTTGAAACAAATCTTAAGAATACAGCTGCAATTGAACTGCTCCCTCTACCAGATAAAGACCAAAGACAGCAGCAGCAGCTCATACAGCAAAAATTGAGTAATTGATAGCATCTTTCCATTCAGTGAACCAAATGCACACCCACCACTTTCTAATTTGTTGCACCAACACCATGCAAAATTCCATCTGATCCAACTTCACACAATTTTGATTGCTCCAGATCGACCAATTCTAAAATCCATGGATTTATGCTCAGCTGAAGATGAATCAAATACCACAGGCAGATCACAATTTACACAACCAGAATTTGTTTGCAACTGAAGCTTGTGCAGAACAGAACTCAACCCAAATTTGCAATAGCATGCTACACCAGAAAACCACCACTCGAAAGCTACTCAATGCAAAATTTCAGATCTCAAGAACAGCCCCAACATCCAGACAAGATACAACAACAGACCTATAACATCAGATGAACTGGACCCCTGATCCAATTGATAGCTGCTGCAGCAAGATTAAGATAAGTGACCTAGTCAAACCACACTTTGAGAAAGGGGGAACTAGAATCCACTTGAACAAATGCACAGTCTTGCAGCAGCCAATCAACACAACTTAGCAAGCAGATCCAGAGATTCTTAGCCTCATAACACAACACTCAGCAGCAACACAACCACATCAGACTGTGCACTTCAATTAACTCCCACCACAGAATCAAAATTGGGTTTAGGATAGATCCCATGAGCACAACACCAATGCTCATACTTCATTGATCACCAACACCTCAAATGCTTCCTCTATTAAACAACACTATATAACCCCTTCTGAATTGCATAATTTTCACTAATCACACAATCTAACCCTAAACTAAGCACATGCAATAGCCATTAACCACAAATTACACATCCCCACAGTGAGTCTATCATTTGAAATAGCATACATGTTCACAATATAACATCATTCACACTCATTCAACCACTAGAACACAAAATTCATCACAACTTACCCAACTCTCCCTTTAGTACTCATATACCTTCAATCACCGCCACTTGAACTTAAGTAATACTTGATCAACCTTCTGTAAAAACATAAAAACATCCCTAAAAAAATAAGATTATAGCATGCTTTAATTCTTGAAAAAAGTGAGTGTGAAAGATGGAGGAATTCACCCCTCAAAAGAAAGATAGAAGAAGAAGAGAAGAAGATGATGGTGGCGACGGTGGCCGGCAGTGGTGGTGACGGTGGGCGGCGAGAAGACGGCGGCAGCAGTAGTGGGGTCGGCAGGGCAGTGGTGGCTTGGGAAAGATGGGGGCCGAGAGTGAGAGAGGGAGCCAAGAGAGTGAGTGAGTTTGAGTTTGAAATTGTCTAAAAAAAATGAAGATGGCAATGAGTCAGAGTTAGGGGGGTGAGCAGTATTATACTCCCTCATTCGGTCATTCCCATATTATTTGTCTCTCAAGACATAATTTACAAAATCAAGAAAACTTTCAATTTATATTTATTTGCATTGTTGGAAATGAGAAAAATGTAAATAAAATGGTGAATAACAAAGAAAAGGGGGTGATGATATGTGTCTTGCCCCAAGACACTACTTAAGTGTCTTGCCCCAAGACACTACTTCCTTTTTATAAAACTAATACGTACCATCATTTTTTACCTCAAATTTTTTGATAAATACTATTAATTATCAATTATAAGAAGCTTAGAACGTGTTGGCTACGTCAACAATTAAAATTGACACCCTAACGAATGAACCCCGTTCGTTGGTCATATTTTAGACGTCTTTTTGTAAATTTTTAAAAATATATATAAAAATGTGATTTATACCATTTATATATATTATTATAGTTATAGAAGTCAATCATACAAATTTTTTTCAATTTAATTTACAAATATATAGGTTTTATATCATGGCAAAACACTTAATATGTGTCTTGCCCAAGACATTTATCATTTCCACAAAGAAAAAGGTGAATAAAAGAGAAAAGTTGAAGAAAAAGATGTATTTAATAAGGTTAATTTGATAAATTAGTAATTAATGTGTTATTGAAATTGTAAGATGACAAATATTATGGGAAAAAAGAAAGTTAGTTAAAGTGACAGATAATATGGGAAGGAGGAAGTATCTTTATCCTACCCATATGTGATTAGCAGGTAATAAATATGAATACTCTTACCCTTACCTGGCGGGTATTGCGAATATAAACGGGTATAACTTGGGTATAATGTAAAATTGAATTATACAATTCATTTCATATCCATATGTGCTAATTAATGGATTATTTTCAGACATAATAAGATTAATTATCAAAAGGAAATCGCACATGATGATTCCTATTAGAAAGAAAAAAATTGGGCAACACTTCCTACAAAAATAAAAGTTATAGATATCAAACAACACTCAACAAATTAGTAAACTTCGGAAACATTAATGGGACTATAAGTTTCACTTGATTTAACAAATAAGAACCACTACCATGTCGGTGTGCTTCTTTTACTTAAACACGAAGTTTAATTCACTAAACTCAACAGATTAGTCATAAATTCAAATATTAACATATATCTGGTGTCCATTAATGAGTAAATGACTTTTATTTTTTAGGTATTTGAGTTGGATAATTTTCGAGTAAAGATGAGTACCCTTACCCTTTTTTTTCTAAAATTTTATCACACATACCGAGTTGGGGAAAGAGAGTTACTCGTGGGTTTGGATTTTATTTCCATCCCTAGCTAATAGTTAGTTTTCATATACTAGTTGTGCCTTTTAAATTGTAGGTCCTCCTAATAGATGTTTTTGGGGGCGATGATTAAAAAAATATCTTATCCACTTTTGTTTAAACACCATTCTTTTGTGCGTTTAATTTGCGTTACAGTTAGTTGCGGTAGATTGCGGTAAATTACGGTGAAAATAGTAAAAAGCTAATGGTAATTTGTGGTATGTTGCGGTAGGCTGCGGTAATTTGCGTTGGCTTTAGTTGCGTTGGCGCGCAAAAAAAACTGTGCTAATATCTCATATCTCATATAATTAAGGATACAAGGTCAAAGTTTACATTTTTAATTTAATAAAATATTCTACTTAATTATCTAACCAAATATACACAAATCTTTTCATTACGAAGAAATCTTATAAAATCTTTGTAACGCCCCGGCCCCCTCCCGGGTCGCGGACATTACCGATAACTGCTTTAAGGATCGCTGACTGGCCCCACAAATCACCACGAGTCTTTCCAGCGTGCTTCATCCTCGCTCACACGCTGCCTGGAAAAACTTCCCAGGATGTCACCCATCCTTTGACTACTCCCAGCCAAGCACGCTTAACTGAGGAGTTCCCAACGGATGAGCTACCATAAAAGAAGGTGCACCTTGGTGATATAAGTAGTCATTACAGTCCTTTGGATTTTATGTTAAAAATGTTGGTCTTAGAAATGATTGGTTGATGTTGATATTGGATTGGACTGGACTGGAAATGTAAACCTGACTAAATTAAAGGATATGAGTAAAAATGCGGGTTCGAGCAGTCTCCCCAAGACCAGGTCGAATACCTGTAAGGGAGACTGTCAAGAGACCAGGTTACGCCTGGTAGTTCGGAATGAACGTTGCGATGGCCATCCGAGATGTGATTGTGATAATGATGAGAAAATATGTTTGCGATGAGATTTATTGAGATTGGAAAGTATTGTGAATGTTTGGCGAGTCTTTGACTCCGAGGGGCAATACGGTAGTCCCGCCCGCACTAAAAAAATGGAAATGGTAAGGTTATCTGGTGAAAGTTATTTTGAAATGTTTGAACTGTTACCCCTCCCCTTAAAATGTGTTGAAATGAATTATATAATTGTTTTGACTGTTAGGGGTAGACATTATTAAGGTTTTCCCCCTCATGTTTGTAAATGTTTTGTTTTCAGGTGTTGATCCTTTCGCTGGGGACGGGTTTTAGCAAGTGAGGCTTGGTCTGTTAGAGGATCCTTGAGTTGTAATAAAAGTAGAAAGACTCGTAGTTGTTAATGTTCGATTTGAACCCTAAGGTCGTTTAATGGTTTTCGTTTTTCTCTGTCAAACAGTTGTAGTTTTCCTTCTTGCCTTGTATTCCTTCGGGGATACGGCAGTGACGCCCGTTGGAAAAGTGAAGTCTTCCGCCAAAATTTATCGTTATCGTTACTCTTGACTTTGACCTTTCTATAATTGATTTTCCAGGGCGTTACAGAATGGTATCAGAGCTCTGGGTTACGACCTGGTAGCTCCTAAGTGTCTATTAGGTTCTTAGTTAGAGCTTAGGAAGCTACCTTCGGAGTGTGAGTGTAGGTGGGATGGGAAGTTTGTTTTTGGAGTTAAGTTTTATTCCAATTTTTATACATATGTGGACTTACCTTTGTTGTTCTGAATCAGGATGAGATGATTGATGCTTGTTTCTTTGGTTCTTTTTGGATTGCAAGTTCATGTGTAGTTGTTTCTGGAAATCTGGTAGATGTCATAATGTCGCCCTTGCTATGAATGACGATATCGAGTTCTCTGAAAGATTTGAAACCCCGACGAGGGTATGGGATAGAGCCCCGAGGAGGGCTTCGAACTAAAAGAAGACTCGGAGGAAGATCTGGAAGCGAATCCTAAGGAGGATCCTGAAGAAGACCCAGAGATTGATCGTCGATAGGAGAGTGATGATTACCCCTTTCCTGATTCGTAGATAACTCCGAATTTATTTTCCATGTTTTGTTTCCTTATCGTATGTTGATGGACATGAGTTTAGGGTGAGAAACAGTGCATATAGGCCATAAAACTTGCATGTTTTGAATGAAAGTAATGAAATTATGTGGTTGTCTTTATGCATTGTTGGAAAGACCCATGCTTGAAATTTTATATTACTTGTTTTATGTGATGAGTATTATGCTGGAATAGATTGTATATATAGCGGATGTTATCCCGTTGAGACTAAAAGGATATTGTGTTGGATGGTGAAATCTCAAGGATGAAAGGAGTATGTGATGGAAATTATAATGATCATGTGGTAATGGGATGATAGTGGGAATTTTCTTTTGATTATGTGATGTGACAATAGAACTTTGGGACTTTGATTTTTTTAATACTTCTTGCCTTACATGAATATGATATTTATTATGTAGTTGTGAATTGTGTGATTTAGTCATTGTTAAAATGCTCTACTAGAGGTGTGTGTTGATAGATAATGAGTTATGCTTGTGTTCCGTATTTATGAATTATTCGACTCTGGTGCTAGTCATTCGTTCATTTCTTCCAAAATAGTGGAAAAGGCTAAGTTAATATGTTCGAAAAATAGCACCCCCATGTCGGTAGCTCTACCGATGGGAGAATCGGTCCAGCGTGGGAAGTTATATAAGGAATGCCTTGTAGTTATAGGCAGTCAGGAGTTTGACACCGATTTGTACCAGTTCGACCTAATGGAGTTTGATGTCATTCTGGGAATGGATTGGTTGGCCAAGTACAAGGCTCAGATTGACTGTTGTAAGTAGAAAGTGACCTTAGTTGGTCCTGATGGGAGAAGAGTGATCCATTACAACAATCGCGATCTTCGAGGAGTGAGAATTATTTCAGCCCTAAAAGCCCAGAGATTGATGGGACAAGGTTGTGAAGGATTCCTATGTAGTGTTGTGGACACTAAGGCTGAAAACACAACACTCGAAACCATCCCTGTGGTGCAAGAATACCCAGACGTGTTTCCCCAGGAACTTCCAGGAATGCCTCCACCACGGGAAGTGGATTTTTGCATCAATTTGGAGCATGGAGCTGCACCCATATCTAAGGCACTCTATCAAATGGCACCTGCTGAACTCAAGGAACTTAAAACTCAGTTAGACGAGTTGTTGGAGAAAGGATACATCCGGCCGAGCACCTCTCCGTGGGGTGCACGAGTTCTCTTTGTGAAGAAGAATGACAGTAGTCTGAGGCTGTGTATTGATGACCGGGAGTTGAACAAAATTACGTTGGAGAACCGTTACCCTTTACCATGCATCGATGACCTTTTTGACCAGTTGAGGAGAGCAACAACTTTCAGCAAGGTCGACCTGAGGTTAGGATATCACCAATTGAGAATCAAAGAAGAAGATATCCCCAAGACAGCTTTTCGCACTCGATATGGCTATTACGAGTTTGTGGTCATGCCCTTTGGCCTTACTAATGCCCCAGCCGCCTTTATGGATTTAATGAATCGAGTATTCAAACTCTTGTTGGATAAGTTCGTGGTAGTGTTCATCGACGATATCTTGATTTATTCAAGGACGCAGGAGGATCATGCCAAACACTTGAGAATGGTGTTGGAGACCTTACGAACAAATGAGTTATTTGCCAAATTATCCAAGTGTGAATTTTGGCTAGAACAAGTAGCTTTCCTAGGACACATTGTGTCTAAAGATGGAGTATCTGTAGATCCTAAAAAGGTGGAATCCGTTAGCAAATGGCCTACACCGAAGAATGTCACAGAAGTAAGGAGTTTCTTAGGATTGGCTGGATACTACCGAAAGTTCGTTCAAAATTTTTCCAAGATCTCAACGTCTCTCACCAACCTGACTCCAAAGTCAGTGAAGTTTATATGGTCGGACAAGTGTGAGAAAGCTTTCAAAGAACTGAAGCAAAGACTCACTTCGGCACCTATCCTCACCTTGCCTCAAGGGAGCGAAGGTTTCGTGATTTATGGTGATGCTTCACATGGTGGGTTAGGGTGTGTCTTGATGCAGAATGGGAAAGTAATTGCTTATGCTTCGAGGCAGCTGAAGACTCATGAGAAGAACTACCCTACTCATGATTTGGAGCTAGCAACAGTGGTCTTTGCTCTCAAAATATGGAGGCATTACCTCTAGGGTGTGCACTGTGAAGTTTTTACTGACCACCAAAGCTTGAAGTACCTTTTCACTCAAAAAGAGTTAAACCTTCGCCAGACCAGATGGCTGGAGTTCCTGAAGGACTATGATGTCAATTTCCAGTACCATCCGGGAAAGGCTAATGTGGTAGTAAACGCTCTGAGTCGAAGACCTTATCCCACAACAAATCATTCAATAACCCTACCCCAGCAGTTGTGTGAGGAATTCAGGAAACTAAAACTCAACGTAGTGATTCCAGGAAAAAGTGCAGTACTGAATGCCATGGAGATTCAACCAACTCTTTTAGAAGAAATTAAGAACTCTCAAGAGTTGGACCTGCAACTAATAAAGATAAGGGAAGAAGTAACCCAAGGAAAGGCACCGGGTTTCGTAATACATGAGGACGGAACCCTGAGGTTCACAATAGAGTTTGTGTGCCCAATGTGGAAGCTCTCAAACAAAGAAACCTTGACGAAGGACACAACACCCCCTACTCTGTGCACCCAGGTGGAAATGAGCCCTAAAAGGATCTCAAGCAAACCTTTTAGTGGAGCAACATGAAACAAGAAGTGGCTGAATATGTGTCTAGGTGCCTAACTTGCCAATGAGTGAAAGCTGAACACCAAAGGCCGGCAGGGTTATTGCACCCGCTAGAAATTCCAAAATGGAAGTGGGATTCAATCGCCATGGATTTCGTGACCGGTCTTCCTAGGACAAGGAGGAAGAATAATGCCATTTGGGTAATTGTGGATCTGCTAACCAAGTCGGCACATTTCCTCGCCATGGCTAACACTTGGACGTTGGATCAATTAGCTCATGCTTATATAAATGAAATAGTGCGATTGCACGGAGTCCCTCGTTCAATAGTGTCGGACAAGGACACGAGATTCCAGTCAGGATTTTGGAAAAAGTTACAAAAGGCTTTTGGTACCAAGCTCAACTTCGGTACCGCTTTTCATCCAGCAACAGATGGGCAAACAGAGAGGACAATCCGGACCTTGGAGGATATGCTGAGGGCATGTGCTCTGGATTTTAAGGAGTCGTGGGATGACGAACTCACCCTGGTCGAGTTATCCTATAACAACAGCTTCCACGCTAGCATTGGAATGTCGCCATTCGAGGCCTTGTACGGAAGGAGATGTAGAACTCCTCTATGCTGGCAGGACATTGATGAAGCGTTCACCGTTGGCCCCGAGTTAATCCAACTCACAACGCAGAAGGTGAGAGTCATACAAGATAGGATGAAGACAGCGCAAAGCCGACAGAAAAGTTACGCTGATCGGAGACGAAGACCTTTGGAGTTTGAAGTAGGAGATTATGTGTTTCTACGCGTATCGCCTACGAAAGGAGTCATGAGGTTTGGTCAAACGGGGAAATTGACCCCAAGGTACATCGGGCCATATCCTATTTTGGAACGCATAGGAGAGGTAGCTTACAAATTAGAGCTACCTGGAGAATTGCCTCGAGTGCACAACGTTTTCCAAGTCTCTCAATTGAGAAAATACGTTGCGGACCCCGCACATGTGATCGAGCCGGAACCATTGCAGCTAAGGGAAGATTTAACTTACGAGGAGCAACCGCTCGAAATTTTGGATCGTAGAGAAAAGCAGCTACGCAGAAAGACCGTTCCATTAGTCAAGGTACGATAGGCAAATCATACCTCGACCGAAGCAACTTGGGAAACTGAAGAGGAGATGCGAACGAAATACCCTCACTTGTTCAACAATTAGGTGAGTAAAGTTTCGAGGACGAAACTTCTTTAAGTGGGGAATGATGTAAAACCTCGGGCTTTTGAGTAGGATGACATTAATAAAAGTGTCGTGTTTAACGCTAGGTTTAAGTTTCAAGGACGAAACTTCTTTAAGTGGGGAATGATGTAAAACCCCGAAAAAAATACTATTATGTTTACCGTTAAATTCCTGACGTGCATTTTTCTTTCCGTTAATTTTATATATACTTTCACATGGAGCTTTTAGGACCGCGAGTGGGTTACTTGAAATTTTTAGTGACCGAAAATTATCAGATAAGAAACTTTCGGTTATCGGCTAATTTTATTGGGATCAGTTGTAGGATCCGTTTTAGAAGAAAAAATGTTGTTTTCAGGAGAAAATTTTTATGAGAGGTGTTGAGAATTTTTAGTGACTGAATAACATCAGTTAGGAAATTTTTGGTTATCGGGTAATTTTATTAGGATCAGTTTTTTTAAGTTTTTCTCCCTAAAATTTAACCATAACTCTTTTTCCATGCCTTTGTACTGATTTAAAATCAGTATATTTTTCTCCCTCTTTCCCCGTGCATTTTCAACCATGCCCGACTCCCCCATGCTGCTCCTCCCACGCCACTCTGATATTTTTTTCTCTCTCTCTTCCACGCTCATACTCCCCTCTGCTTCCCCAGGCACGCCCGACCTCCATGCAAACCCCATACAACTCCATGCATGCCCAACCTCTCCATCCATTCCTCCTCCTATTTAAACCCCCACACCACCCACCGAGCACCACCTTCCACCTCCACCCCTCGAAGACCGCCACCAGCACCACCCCAACGCCCACTGGACCACCGCCGATCGCCTCGCCCCCAGAACACCGCCCAAAACCACCTAAGCATCACAATCACCCACCCCGACGTAGCCACACACCGTCCAGCCATCGTCACCGACACAACCACCCCCACCGTGCTACCTACGCTCTTCCACCTCCCCTCTCCCTTCTGACCACGACCACCACTACCCAGAACCACCCCGAGCACCACCAGAACCACCCCCTCCTTGCCCTAGTTTCGACCTGCCCAGAATATCCGGCCACCACCACTCGACGCTCGCCAACCACCACCTGCAGCTGCGCCGACATTAACACCGCCACCAGGACTCCTCGCCGCCGCCGGGCCGTTGCCGTCGTCAACCAGAAGCCCAGCCACTTGTTTTGTGAGACTCACGCATTCTTTCTCGTTTAGTGCAACCAATTGGCATCGGTGCAACCGGCCACCGCCTCGGACGACGTCAACCCCTACCTACCGAACCACCTGACCGCCGCCCCATCACCACCCAGCACCGCCATTGTCACCTTGCTAGTATAACTCTTTAGACACCAAAAATAATACTCAACAAGCACCTCGAGGGTTTCAGGTTTATTATAGTCCTCGTGGACTTTGGGTTATATTGGCATCTCATGGATCTAAATGAATCAGGCCAAAGACGCTCCCTCGCGAATCCAGTACTCAGGGTCCACGCAGATCCAGTACTCGAGATCCTCGCGGATCCAGTTTTCTCGGTCAAATGCTACTCCGGGTCAAAGTCAACTTCGGGTCAAAGTCAACTCTCGGTCAAAGTCAATTCCTAGTAAGGGTCAACACAGAAGTCCACGCAGATTTTCAACTGGTCCAAGACAAAAATCCTTGCGGACTTCAATCTGGCCCAAGTCAGAAATCCACGTTGATTTCTGGCTGGCCCAAGTCAAAAGTCTTTATGAATTTCAAACGGGCCTAACACATAAATCCACGCGGATTTTGAATTGACTCCACGCGGGAAACCACGCTGATTTCGTCAAACCGGAGGTTGAGTAACTGCTGCCAACCACCGGTCAATAAGTAACCGCGAGTCAAAAAATTGTCAAAATCACTCTGAGAATCCGCGCGGATTTCACCCGGTCTGAAGCAGGAAACCGCGCAGATTTCGTCAAACCGGAGGTTAAACAACTGCTGCGAACCGCCAGTCATTCGGTAACCGCGAGTCAAAACCGTCCAAATTCACTTCGGGAATCCGCGCGGATTTCACCCGGTCTAAAGCAGGAAACCGCGCAAATTTCGTCAAACCGGAGGTTATGCTGCCAACCGCCGGTCCATCGGTAACCGCAAGTCAAAAACCGCCAAAATCCACGCGGATTTCATGTGAAGTGGGAGGTTTTTGGAAACTGAAAGCGAATTGTCACAAGATGGCTATAAAAGGGGTGTTCGAGATCATTTTCGGGGGGGGATTTTCGGGGCTATAAGCTTATACCACACTTAAGAAAATGTCATTTTCTAGGTTGAAATCCACGCGGATTTGTTGGTTTCCAAGGTTTCGGGTCCCCGCAATTTGTTGATTTCTGGGTTGAAAACGCCATTTTCTGGGTCGAAATCCACGCGGATTTGTTGGGTTTCCAAGGTTTCGGGTCCAGCCGCATCTCGAGTCCTCGCAGATTTGCTGATTTCAATCGGGTCCATTCGAGTGTTCGGTAATTAGCCCGTTGTTTTCTATTTACTTTATTACGCAGATGTAATAATGTAGATCGCATGCCCCGCCCGCTGTAATTACTTTTTTTTTAAGTACTCGTTTGTTTTTTGTTATGTTTATGCATGTCCTAGTTTTCTAAACCTTGTGACAACTTTCTTTCTTTTGTTTTTTTTTTCTCTTTACTTTAAAAACCCGATGTAGTAAAGGCCGCTTTAGCGGGCGGTGTAGGGGAATCCCCCCTACACTTTACCCCCGAACCGGTCTTCGGTTCGCGGATCGTGGAGTTTTCATCTTGGTTTTGTCAGTTTTTCACAAAATTGACTGGTGACCCCGTTTTTCTTTTATATATTATTTCACGCATGTTATGGAATTTGATTTTACCTAAATTTATTTCTCATTCTTCTTTTCGGGGTGAACATTTGGTAGCGCGGTCAAGCTCATCGCCCGTAGAAATCCACGCGATTTCTCGGCCCAAAGGCTCACTTGAGACACTCCGTGAGTCACCCGGTGGGCCGCCTTAAGTCGGGTAGTGGTCTACCAAGCCACACTGCCATGAGATCCGCGCGGATCTTGTAGCAGTGGACTTGATTTAGGCCCTGTTTAGACATATCATGGGCAGTCCATTGCCTTGAGTTGAGGCCCAAGTTGAACTGGACCAGAAATCCGCGCGGATTTCTGTCTGGGAAGCTCGGGCCTACTTTGGGTGGGTCCGTCTTGTTGAAATCACCAAAAAGAAAAGATGTGTTCGGGACTTAAATTTAGTAAAATTAAAATTTCTTAACAACATGAAATAATAAATATTAACAAAACAATATTCGTGCATAAAATAATCAAAAAATGCACCCTAGGAAACATAAGCAACCCTACGTCGACTCGACACTCCGTAGGGGACCGTGCCCTCCGGGCCGCGGGCCCTATAGTGGCGATTCCACTGGGGACTTATTTAGAAAGTGGGTAAGATTTGAAAAGTCGGGTTTTTTTAAAAAAAAAAAAAAAAAAAGTTGTCACCTTTTTATTTTAGGCATATTTGCATTTCCGGGCCTTCCCCTTTGTTGGGCACATAAGGTACCGTTTAGGTCTATCCCCATTTTTATCATTTTTGGGAAAATGAAAATCATTCAACTTAGTGGGTCCACTTAGACCTTCACTAAGCCGGTGGTTGTTTTCCCACTCGTGCGCCACTCCTTAGTCCACATGACAAAGGGAGCAACCCGAGTGTGCTAATCTTGCCATGCACCCCATGGATGATGAAACACTCGGGACAAAGCTAGAGGTTAGGTTGAACCGACCTTTTAACCCTTAAACATAGACCCTTGGATAGGGTTGAATTCATTTGTGTGTTATGTGTTTTTATTGACCTTCGAACCTGAAACGTGCCTTAATGCTTAGACCTAAAAAAAAAACAAACAAAACATGCATTTGCATAGTGGCCAAGACATTTGATTTGGTCTATACAAGACTATGGCCCTAGGGGTCCATGCGGATTTCTGGTTGGGCCAGGCTTTGCATAGCCCAAATTAGTGTCTTACCCTTTTCATTAGTCGTTAAACACCTGTTTAGGCTTTTTAGAGGACCTGAGTCCAACGGATCCGCGCGGATCCTTGATGAACCTTGTGAGGTCTAAACTAGTGTTATTAGGGTCATAATCGCATGAGTTAGTGTCTGTTAGGTAAAAGATGTGTTATTTAGGCCGCACAAGTTGTTTGAGCCTCAAGAGTCCTCGCAGATTTTTGAGTGGGCTCAATCTTGTGAAGTACAAATGGTCTCTTTTTCATGTCTGGTGAAGCCTGAATGATATGTTTAGCCCTTATGTGAAGCATGCGTTCGAAGGAATAATCTTTTAAATTTGGCTCAATAAGGTCTAAACATGTCAAGGGGGCTTAGGTCTGCATTTTTGCATAAGAGGTTTATTCCGATCCTGTATATGATTTGGAGCTTTAGCTCGGTTGTTGGGGATTTGAATAAATTTCTTCATCCATGACATGCACAGAGTCTTAGTGGTCAGTGTTGAGCTGAGTCTTCAGCCCCTTCATCTTTCAGGACATAATAGGTCGGTTTCGGGTGTATCAAAGGGACAAAACAGGCCGATTGGAGACTTTTGACATCCAGTACGACAGTAACGAAGATTGTTTGTCACCATCATCTGAAGCAACTGACAAAGAAGCGATCGATGAAGAAGTGTCTATCGAGGGAATCAAATCTTTGGTAATTGATCCATCTGAGACAATGTCAGACTCTAGTAGCAATCATCCTGAAGACCATCCTCATGGTGATCCTAACAACGAGCAAGTACCTCCTCGCCTACCTCCTCTACGAAATGAAATGGAACAGCTCACCAACATTATCCTGAACATGCAAGTCACAATGAATGCACAGCTGGAAGCACAAAATCAAAGAATTGATGCTGTCATTCATGCTATGGAGGAGGCAAAGATTTCAAGTGTGAAGAATCGCACTACGGGAGAGATTGAGCAACAATCAGGAAAGGAGAAAGATGGTTCGGTCCATGGGGTTTCGAACTCGAGACTTGACCGAATTGAGCAAATGCCAAAGAATCTACTATGTTTAACAATCAATTCATGGACGACGTTGGGTTTACGCCCGTCCCAAGGGGTAGACTTCCCCCTAAATTCAACATGCCTAATATCAAATTCCACGGTACTGAGAACCCACATCAACATGTGAGGAATTTTATGGGGGCTATGACATTAAAAGGAGTTGAAGAAGATATCTACCATATTATCTTTCCTTGGACTTTTGGCCCGGACGTTATGAAGTGGTACAACACACTTAGTCCTACCAAATCCTCCCAATGGAGCTCGCTTTGCAAGGAGTTCCTACATCAATATTCCTATAATGTAGACATGCCTGTTACTTTACTGGGATATGGAGCTCATGAAGCAAGGGGAAAAGGAATCTTTCTCCGACTACTTTGCTCGATGGAGGGCAAAAGTTGCTCAAATGGGGGACCGACCTTCAGAGGAACACCAAGTAGATATGATTGTGCAAGGATTACAAGCCTTATACAACACACATTTAAGGTTTCAACCTCTCAAGGACTTTGCCTCATTGAGGTTAGCTGGAATCAAAATCGAAAGTGAGCTAGCTAACTGGGGGCTAGAAGAACAGTTATACTAATAAGCAAACTTCTGGCATAGCGAAGGAAACGAGGTGAATGCCTTAGAACGATCCATGTGCTGAAGCACTAGAACAACTGCTAAGAAGAGGGATGAGCCAACAAAAAAATGAGGGTAGGATGCTGATGAATTCTACAAGTACCACAGAGTTCGAGGACATTATCGAAAAAAATGAACAAAATGCCTAGATCAAAGCAATTATCCAGAGGAAATGCTTTGAGTTGTAATACCTTTGTGCAAGCCTTTTATTCTTGAGTACTTCTTGCATAATTGTTGAATCTTAGTAATTGTTTATCTTTTTGAGCTAGTTGAAGAGTTAGTAGAATAACCCGTGAGATTTTGAGCCTTCATAGACTATTCATTATATATAGTCTCATTTTCTTGTTGTGTGTAACTCTTCCATGTGTGCATCTCTAGAACTTGGCTTGACATTCCTTAAAATCACATTTGGCATGTGCATTATGTTAATATGATTGAGGCATCCTTTTGTGAGCTACATAGCCAAAAAGCCATCTGACATTTTGACCTCTTTTTGCAAGCCCTTGCTAACCCTTTTTCCCGTCTTGTTGTTTACCATATAAGTGCGCACCCTTGGCCTTTACATAATTTCCTACCTTTAGCCAAGATAGAATGAGCAACAGTTTAGTTGTATGGGGCAGTTTCGTGGTCGATTGTTGAGAGTGAGTAGTTGGTTTATTGCTACAGGGGAAGTACATTGTTGAATATCCTTTCTACCTTTTTATCCTCAAAGGTTGTAACTTGTAATTATTGGGGTTTGAGTAGTTCTTTATATATTCATGCTATTCATTGAAAAAAAAGAAAAAAAAGTTCAAAAACAAGATATTCATAATAGAAAAAAAAGAAGCAAAACAACAAAAAAGGAAACAAAAAGAGAAAAAGAAAAAGAAAAAGAGAAAAAAAAGATGTTTTATTTTTATTTTATTTTTGGGTTTTAATTTGTATTCGGTAATCTATCCCATGTTTCATTTGTTGGGGATGTTTTGTGCTCATTTAAGGTTCAGTGTGGAGGTGTTGCATTGCATATAGTGGAAATGTTGTTGCTCTTTAGGTACTTGGCTACTTAGCTCCACATTTTCCAAATGATTTCCCTTCTTACCCTAGCCTAAACCCCATTACAATCTTTTGAAAGTCCTCATGATTAGCATTTTTGCATGTTGTCCTAAGTGATGGAGAGTTGAGAGTCTTGCCAAGCTTATGGCAGTTGTATACATTGGAACGAGTTTGAGTGAACCCTTGCATTTCTAAACACATTGAGAGGAGTGTTCCACTTTACCCAAAGTGAGGATCTACTAGCTTCACTAGCTCATCAATTGCTAACGTGATACATGATTATTTAGAGGTACAACATAGAGTGACTGGCTTTGTGTCTTGGTCTTATGCTCATAGTATTGAAATAGAGTTTGCTTTAAATGATTTTGACCTTATTGAGTCTCTATTATGCATCTCATTCTCATTGGTCTTATTGTCATGTGATATAAGGTCTTTTCCACTATTGATTAATCTTGCTCATGAAGTCTCACACCTTCTTTTCTTCATGGCTTATCCTTGTAGACACTGGGTGCTTTCTCTTCCCCTTTGTCTTCCTTTCGAACTGGGGGCTTTTTCTTTCCCTCTGTCTTCTTTTTCAACTGGGGGCTATCAGGATACAACTTATTTTGGCTTAGATTTCACAATCACTACAGGTTTCATCCAGTCCCTTCTGCTGACCCTTTAGAGGTCAATCTAAGGTATCCAACAGTGGGCATTTCGTTCTCATCTCTTCTCAGTAAAAATGACCCCCCGATCTTGTCACTTTCCTTCATGTTCATTTGGATAGCAAGATCAAACTCTACTATCCAATGACGATAAGTTATAGCTGTGGAAAAGTCCTAACATATATTTGTGAGGCTGAATGAAAAGGCCCTCGCGAATTTTCAGGTTCATCACCAATTCTACTAGCAAGATTTTATATGAGAACAACTTATTTTTTTTAAGCATGTTCATCACAAGTCAAGTCCCTATAATCCCTCACGAATTTTTGGGGCAATTGGATCATTCGGATATTTTCATGGCAGTTTGCATGGTCCGCAATTTTGAAGAGAATTCCTCCATTGATTGTATAATTGGACTACTTTTTCTAAGCATGTTCAAGATAGGGTCTAACACGAGAAGCCAAACCCTTGAACAAATTTTACAAAAGCATGATCACATATATCAATTTCGGCTTGGAGATGTGGGTTTTGTTGACACAGTATCCTAGCAGTTTTTCATTCATGAAGTTCTTACGGATTCTAGGTAGCATATTGCTCCTAGCATATTCATATATGAGCCAAGAAGATTCAACAAATCTAGGCTAATTAAGGAAGTTCTATGCTTTAAAACAAGGTCAAATATGGCAACTGGTGATAAAAACCAGCAACTATCCTTAAGTTGTTAGCCACTGACATATTAAGTCAGCAACTAAATATTTACACTACCTTTTGAACTACGACGACCTGATTCCGCTCATGAAGTGGATACATAGAAGCTTTTGAAGTCTGGCCCAAATAATCATACAATAGCAGCTTCTTTCGAGTGATCTCCCAAAAGGATCTTATCCAGTTTCCTTGTCGTGCTCAAGCAGGTTAAAGCAGAATCCTTGCAAAACTTTTCTAAGAGCTCTCACGGACTTTATAACTCGTAGAGACTCAAACCTCTTTTCTCGTCAATTACCTAAGTCCGACCAAAGTCTTGGCATATTTCATGGTGACACAAGCTCTTTCAGTTCCCTTGAGGTCACAACTAGAGTGCTTTAGGATATCGATTCTCAGAGACAGGATTAAGCAGGGGCGTAGGGGGGTTAGTGTGGCCCAGCCCCCCCCCCCCCCCCCATGAATTAAAAAAAACAGAATAGTTTTATTGTTTTGGGCCCATTAAATTTAATATCTAATTAGGTTAATACCATCTCTCCTCCAATTAAAAAAAAATCAGTAAGTTGAAGGGACAGATAGAGAGATTGATTTGACGCAGAAGGCCAGAGGGACATACGGCAGTGACGCAGACTCGAAGAGGCCAGAGGGATCAGAGTATCAGACTGATCAGTTGAATTAATTCACCATCAGCCGTCAAACGACTCAGACCATCACTCTTCAAAAGGTATGATGCATATTTGCTTTACTGCTTTAGTGCTTTACAGCCTTTACTTTTCACTCATTGACTCATATGAATAAACAAACAATTGTGAATTATTAAGCTTTTAAAAATTATTTATTTGTTTATTATTTTACATTGTTCACTTAAATTTATGAAAGTTTTTGTATAGTTCAATTTAGGAATAATAGTATGTTTATTTAATTTGTGAACTTTATTTAAGTTATTAATTTTTGTGTGTAATAAAAATATAATTATTGAATGGGTATTTTATCTATTTAATTTTTAAGTGTTTAAATTGATCATAATTTGAATAGTTAATATAATTTGTATTTTATAATTTTATAGGTCAATAAGATCATGTTAAAAAGAACAATTGATTCTTTTTTTAAGAAAAAAGCGAAGAATGTTGTTCTTGAAGATAATATACAAACTGATGAGGTGGATGCAAATTTAAACGAAGATCAACCTAATTTGGATAGTGAACAACCACAACCTTCCCGTAAGACTCCTAGAATTGAACCTGAAGTTTCAGATGTAAATTCTTTGATGCGTGATCCAGGCTTGCGTAAACCAATTGATAGTTATCCTATAAATGAACGAGATGAAAAACGAATGGCATATATGAAGTATGGACCTTTTCAGCCTTATCAAGATGAGTATGAAGTGACTGGTTCAGAAAGTCATCCTCGTCGATTTAATTATCATTGGTTCGAAAAGTATACCTGGCTAGAATATTCTCCCGAAACAAAGGCTGCTTATTGTTTTCCATGTTTTCTCTTTGCAAAGAAGCCTACTGGGAAAAGAGGATCTGATACATTTGCTGTTAAAGGCTTCCGAAATTGGCGAAAGGTGAGTGGAAAAGATTGTGCTTTCCTTGCTCATATTGGAAAAGGTTCGAATTCAGCTCATAATTTTGCAGTAAGTTGTTTGAATAATTTGAAGAATAAATCATGTCATATTGAAAGTGTTGTTGAGAAACAAACTGCAGAAGAAGTATTGAGCAATAGGTTGCAGGTGAAAACATCAATTGATGTCATTCGATGGTTGACATTTCAAACTTGTGCATTTAGGGGACATGACGAAAGCTTCGATTCAGAAAATCAAGGGAATTTTCTTGAGTTGATGAAATTGTTGTGTTCATATAATGACGAAGTGAGGTTTGTTTTCAAAAATGCTCCAAAAAATGCCAAGTATACATCTCTTGAAATTCAGAAAGAGATCCTACATGTCCTTGCTATGAATGTCCAGATTGTAATACGTGATGAAATTGGAAATTCTAAGTTCTGCTTGATAGTGGATGAATCTAGGGATGTTGCAAAAAGGGAACAGATGGCTATAGTTGTGAGGTTTGTTGACAGAAATGGGTATGTACGAGAAAGGTTCTTGGACTTAGTGCATGTCAAAGATACAACTTCATTGACTCTCAAGAATAAGATTTGTGAAGTTTTGTCAAATCACAATCTTAACATTACAAATATTAGAGGACAAGGGTATGATGGGGCTAGTAAAATGTGTGGGGAATGGAATGGATTGCAAGCATTGTTCCTTAAAGATTGTCCTTATGCATATTATGTACATTGTTTAGCCCATCAATTGCAATTAGCACTTGTTGCTGCAGCAAGAGAAGTTCCAGAAGTTCATACTTTTTTTCAGAACTTACTCTTCATTGTCAATATTGTTACTAACTCAGCCAAACGTCATGATGAGTTACAAGAAATCCAGAAGGAAGAGTTAGCACATTTGATTGCATCTGGTGGCCTTGATACTGGAGTGGGCCTTAATCAAATTGGTACTTTGCAACGTCCTGGAGACACTAGATGGGGTTCACATTTCAAATCATTATGCAGTTTGATTAGACTATATGGTCCTATTTGTTCTGTTGTTGGTAACATAGCTATTCAAGGATCTTCATTTGTTCATCGAGGAGATGCAAAAAGTGCCCTTAAGCACTTAATGTCATTTGATTTTGTGTTTATTTTACATGTAGTAAAAGAGATTATGGGTATCACAGAAGCACTTTGCCAAGCTTTACAGAAGAAAGAACAAGATATTGTAAATGCTATGATCCTTGTTTCAAGTACGAAGCAATTAATTCAGGAGTTGAGAGATGATGGATGGGAAGATTTAGTAAAATCGGTGAAGCTATTTTGTGAGCGATATGATGTTTCTATGCCTGACATGAATGGTCTATATGTTGATGTTCTTCGGTCATTACGTGTACAAGGCAAGCAAAAGCATACTGTGACAGTAGAGCACCATTCTCGAGTGGAAATATTTACTGCAACTGTGGATCAACAATTGAAAGAGCTAAATAGCAGGTTTAGTGAACGAACAACAGAGTTGTTGATCTTGAGTGCAGCTCTAAATCCTAAGGATGGCTATCGTTCTTTCAAAAGCGATGACATCTGCAGTCTTGTTGAAAAATATTATTCGGGTGATTTTTCAGAGCAAGAACAAATCCGTCTGAAGTATGAATTGAAGCATTATCAGCGAAATATCCCCACTCATCCAAAGTTTCAAAATTTAAGCACGATTGCTGATTTATGTAGAGTGCTTGCTGAGACTGAAAATTCAAAAGAGTACCCTTTGGTTGATAGAGCACTACGTTTGGTTATGACCATTCCCGTTTCAACTGCAACTACAGAGAGAGCTTTTTCTGCTATGAAAATCATCAAGACAAGTCTTCGTAACAAAATGGAAGATGGTTTCCTTAGAAATTATATGATTGTTTATATCGAGAAGGAAATTGCCAAGACATTCTCAGTGGATAAGATAATAGATGATTTTGATGACATTAAAAATAGGCGGGCAAGATTGAAGTGATGGGGTATCTTCAATGAACTTTTTTATTATTTGCATGAGTTTTAATATATGTCACTTTTTTAATATATTATTATTTGTTTTGAAGGATGCAACAATTGTGTAGCTCCATGAACCGATGAACGCCAAGCAGATAAATAGCTCCATTAATTTAATGTATGTTTTCCATCATCAATTACGTTGGTTAATCATATTATGTGGTGATTTATTAATTTATTGGAATACATGACTATATAAAATTTTAGTATTTATTTTATATGACGTAAATTTTAAACTTGGCCCCCACTATGAAAAATTCACAGCTCATACAGGATTAAGGTTAAATCGCCAGATTTGCAAAAGGGGTGAGTTCTGGGTTAAGCATAAAAATGTCCGCGGATTTTGGTTTTCACTATTGGAAGCGTTCTAATATTTTCAGTGTTATCGACCATAGCTCAATACCTAGACCATCTTATTCATTGCATTTGTGTCTCGCATCCTCAAAATTTAAAAAAAAAATAGTTTGCGTAAGTGCATTAACATCTTGCATTCCTAGAGAATAGAGTCCATCCATTGCATCGTAAAAGATAAATGAATGGTCTAAGCATTATACACGCACTCAGTGCTCGTCAACTCAGATCAAGTCAATCACTTCCAGACTCGAGAACCCGTAGCGTGAACCAATGGTCGACAAATCAGCACGTATGCCAAAGAAGTAATTCCAATCTGCATGAGAAATGAAAAGCTGAACAAGGAAAGGAGCGCAAAATCTTGCAAGGCATGTCCCAAAACTCTCTCCAATTTTGGACTAAGCCCAACAAGATATTGGAGCTTACACTAGACATCTCGCTAACTTTAGTGATTAAAGCAAGACTTTAAGCACTCACTAAAATTTTAGCTGGAGCTCAAACATGAATGAATCTTCAGTTGGTTCCAATTGGGTGCAAAGCTCTCGCAGATTTTGTGAACTCATCAAGTTGAGCATAATTGGGGGCTTCAAGTTCCTGCTGATCCCAAAACACAAATCCTCGATGATTCCACTACAGATTATGCCATCAAGCCAGACTCCCGGGGATTCTGTCGTCAAATATTGCAAACCATATTGAGCTCAAGCAAGGTTCTCACATATTCCCGCACAAATATGGCAAAACCCATCTCAGCTCAAGCAAATCCTTGTCAACTCCTTCGGGGCTGATCTTCCATCATCAAGTCGGAACCCCGAGTTCCTCGCCAATCCCCACAGGCTGACAGGGAGTTTTCTAATTGACTAGCAGGATTTTTTTTCCACTATCCTATCCTTTGTAAAATTAAAATAAAAATTTATCATTTTCAAGGAGAAGTAACCCCATATTTTGACTTTTCTTTGATACTCATAAGTTTCATTGTCTTTTGTAGGTACCTATCCTCGAGTAATTTCAAGTACAGCTCGGACCCCTGAGCAATTCATCAAAGCCTGGACTACCTTCAACAATTTCAATCGGACTACTTGCGAATATCATAGAAATGTTAGGGCTACCCCCGAGAAATTCATCAAAGCCTGGACTACCTCCAGCAATTTCAAGTGGACTACCTGCGCATATCATCCAAGTGTTCGGGCAACCCCCGAAAAATTTATCAAGCTTAGACTACCTCCAGCAATTTCAAGCTTGGACTACCTCCAGCAATTTCAAGCAGACTACCTCCGCATATCATCCAAGTGTTCGGGCTACCCCCGATAAATTCATCAAATTCTGGACAACCTCCAGCATTTCTAGATCGGACTACCTCCGACCACACTTCAGCTCAATCGGATCACCTTCGACCAATTTTTAGCTCATTCGGGCAAACTCACGAAAATTCACTTGACTAGCTCCAACAGCCTCAAGGTATACTTTGACTTTCGTCTTACTCAGACTCAGTCAAAGTGGGGGCTATCTGTAGACACCAAAAATAGTACTCAACAAGCACCTCGAGGGTTTCAGGTTTATTATAGTCCTCGTGGACTTTGGGCTATATTGGCATCTCATGGATCTAAATGAATCAGGCCAAAGACGCTCCCTCGCGAATCCAGTACTCAGGGTCCACGCGGATCCAGTACTCGAGATCCTCGCGGATCCACTTTTCTCGGTCAAATTCAACTCCGGGTCAAAGTCAACTTCGGGTCAAAGTCAACTCTCGGTCAAAGTCAATTCCTAGTAAGGGTCAACACAGAAGTCCACGCAGATTTTCAACTGGTCCAAGACAAAAATCCTTGCGGACTTCAATCTGGCCCAAGTCAGAAATCCACGCAGATTTCTGGCTGGCCCAAGTCAAAAGTCTTTATGAATTTCAAACGGGCCTAACACAGAAATCCACGCGGATTTTGAATTGACTCGACACGGGAAACCACGCTGATTTCGTCAAACCGGAGGTTGAGTAACTACTACCAACCACCGGTCAATAAGTAACCGCGAGTCAAAAATTGTCAAAATCACTCTGAGAATCCGCGCGGATTTCACCCGGTCTGAAGCAGGAAATCGCGCAGATTTCGTCAAACTGGAGGTTAAACAACTGCTGCCAACCGCCAGTCAATCGATAACCGCGAATCAAAACCGTCCAAATTCACTTCGGGAATCCGCGCGGATTTCACCCGGTCTGAAGCAGGAAACCGCGCAAATTTCGTCAAACCGGAGGTTATACTGCCAACCGCCGGTCCATCGGTAACCCCAAGTCAAAAACCGCCAAAATTCACGCGGATTTCATGTGAAGTGGGAGGTTTTTGGAAACTGAAAGCGAACTGTCACAAGATGGCTATAAAAGGGGTGTTCGAGATCATTTTCGGGGGGGATTTTCGGGGCTATAAGCTTATACCACACTTAAGAAAATGCCGTTTTCTAGGTTGAAATCCACGCGGATTTGTTGGTTTCCAAGGTTTCGGGTCCCCGCGATTTGTTGTTTTCTGGGTTGAAAACGCCATTTTCTGGGTCGAAATCCACGCGGATTTTTTGGGTTTCCAAGGTTTTGGGTCCAGCCGCATCTCGAGTCCTCGCAGATTTGCTGATTTCAATCGGGTCCATTCGAGTGTTCGGTAATTAGCCCGTTGTTTTCTTTTTACTTTATTACGCAGATGTAATAATGTATTTCGCATGTCCCGCCCGCGGTAATTACTTTTTTTTTAAGTACTCGTTTGTTTTTTGTTATGTTTATGCATGTCCTAGTTTTCTGAATATTGTGACAACTTTCTTTCTTTTGTTTTTTTTTCTCTTTACTTAAAAAACCCGATGTAGTAAAGGCCGCTTTGGCGGGTGGTGTAGGGGCATCCCTCCTACACTTGTACCTTTACCCCCGAACCGGTCTTCGGTTCGCGGATCGTGGAGTTTTCATCTTGGTTTTGTCAGTTTTTCACAAAATTGACTGGCGACTCCGTTTTTCTTTTATATATTATTTCACGCATGTTATGGAATTTGATTTTACCTAAATTTATTTCTCAAGCTTCTTTTCGGGGTGAACATTTGATCGGGCGCGGCTCGGGTGCCATCGCCCGTAAATCCACGCGGATTACGTCCCATGGCTCACTTGAGACACTCCGTGAGTCACCCGGTGGGCCGCCTTAAGTCGGGTAGTGGTCTACCAAGCCACACTGCCATGAGATCCGCGCGGATCTTGTAGCAGTGGACTTGATTTAGGCCCTGTTTAGACATATCATGGGCAATCCATTGCCTTGAGTTGAGGCCCAAGTTGAACTGGACCAGAAATCCGCGCGGATTTCTGTCTGGGAAGCTCGAGCCTACTTTGGGTGGGTCCGTCTTGTTGAAATCACCGAAAAGAAAAGATGTGTTCGGGACTTAAATTTAGTAAAATTAAAATTTCTTAACAACATGAAATAATAAATATTAATAAAACAATATTCGTGCATAAAATAATTAAAAAATGCACCCTAGGAAATATAAGCAACCCTACGTCGACTCGACACTCCGTGGGGGACCGTGCCCTCGGGCCGCGGGCCCTACAAACTCTCTCTCTCTCTCTCCCTCCTTCGTGCCCTAGTGTTGTGTGTGTGTCAAATGTGTACGTGCATGGCTTTGGGCGTGGGTTTAGGTCGGGGGTTCGAGGGTCATTTGGGTTAAAATGTGTGTGTTATAATATGTGTGTGTAGTAGCGTGAGTTGAGAATAATATTAGGGTTTAATGATGTTTAAATGTCTTATTATTTCATGTTATTATTATTATTAAGTTCATATTATAAGTTATTATTAGTTTCATAATTTTATTATTTAGGTTAGTAATTTTATTATTTGGTTTCGTAATTTTTATAATTTTAGTATTGTAAATTTTATTATCTCGTCTTCATATTATAAGTTATTATTAAAGTTTTATAAGCTATTGATAAGTTTTTTATAAATTATTATTATTAATTTCTTCATAAATTATTAAGTGTCGTATTATTGTTATTAAGTTTTAAGTTATTTAATTTCGTATTATGATTATTTAGTTTTTCATATTAAGGTCCGTATTATTATTATTAAAGTTTCGTAAGTTCGTATTATTATTATTAAGTTCTGTATTGTTATTATTATTATTATTATTATTATTATAAAATTTCGTAAGATCGAATTATTATTATTATTAAGTGTCGTCATTTTATTATTAAGTTTCGTAAGTTATTTTTAAGTCTTCGTATTATTATTATTAAAGTTTCGTGTTATTATTATGAAGTTTTCGTAAGTTATTATTATTATTTTAAGCTATTGTGAAAAATTCAAATTATTATTATTATTATTATTAAGTTTTATAAGTTATTATTAAGTTTCATTACTAAGTTCCAAGTATTATTAAGTTATTATTTTATTATTAAGCTTCCATGGTAATGTTACTTTAAAGAGTTATATTATTATTATTATTATTATTATTATTATTAGTGTCATGGTTTTATGTCTTCTTAATTGTTACGCTCAATACATGGCTAATTAACATATAAGAAAAGACTAAGGATGGGGTATGATAGGATTCGTGCGTAACTAGCTTTAGTGGAAGTCAAGTATTAATTTAGAAGTTTATATTCGAATTCTAGGTCCGAGCGAGACGACGCGATAGTTAGCTCCCGTGTGTAAGTGATGCAGTAAAGAGAAGGAGTTCAGGTAATGTCTATGCCCTAATCCCCATTGGATGCTCTTTAACTGTTTTAATGATTTTTACTGTATTTTGGAACTTGCATCCCGAAGGGGACTTTATATTAAATCGACTGTCTAATTGCTGAGAAGGTTATGTTCCTTGATATATAAAGCATGGACAGTCCTTTGGATTTTATGTTAAAAATGTTGGTCTTAGAAATTGTTGGTTGATGTTGATATTGGATTGGACTGGACTGGAAATGTAAACCTGACTAAATTAAAGGATATGAGTAAAAATGCGGGTTCGGGCAGTCTCCCCAAGACCAGGTCGAATACCTGTAGGGGTGACTGTCAAGGGAACAGGTTACGCCTGGTAGTTCAGAATGAACGTTGCGATGGGCATCCGGGATGTGATTGTGATAATGATGAGAAAATATGTTTGCGATGAGACTTATTGAGATTGGAAAGTATTGTGAATGTTTGGCGAGTCTTCGACTCTGAGGGGCAATACGGTAGTCCCGCCCGCACTAAAAAAATGGAAATGGTAAGGTTATCTGGTGAAAGTTATTTTGAAATGTTTGAACTGTTACCCCTCCCCTTAAAATGTGTTGAAATGAATTATATAATTGTTTTGACTGTTAGGGGTAGACATTATTGAGGTTTTCCCCCTCATGTGTTGTAAATGTTTTGCTTTCAGGTGTTGATCCTTTCGCTGGGGACGGGTTTTAGCAAGTGAGGCTTGGTCTGTTAGAGGATCCTTGAGTTGTAATAAAAGTAGAAAGACTCGTAGTTGTTAATGTTCGATTTGAACCTTAAGGTCTTTTAATGGTTTTCCTTTTTCTCTGTCAAACAGTTGTAGTTTTCCTTCTTGCCTTATATTCCTTCGGGGATACGGCAGTGACGCCCGTTGGAAAAGTGAAGTCTTCCGCCAAAATTTATCGTTATCGTTACTCTTGACTTTGACCTTTCTATAATTGATTTTCCGGGGCGTTACAACTCGGTTTTGTTATATTCAACGCATGCAAATTAGAATTTTTTTTTATTTATAGTCAAAAGCGGCGTCTGTTTCCACATAAAGCATACGCCAATTTCAAAAAGGCGTCTGATTTAATGCGAAACAGACGCCCCTTTTGATAATAAATAAAAGAAAAGTTAACCTGGTTTTCTGCAGGCCTCGGCTACAATGCGGTCTTCATAGGCGCCTGTTACACCTTAAAAGAGACGCCATTTTTTACTAAAACGGGAAAAAAAATTAGGGTTGGCATTTTCGGTAGCCATTATCGTCGACGAAGAGAAGAGCAAGCGAGAGAGATTTGATGAAGAAGCTCCGTGCACGCCGCTAGTTCAACAAAAAATCAGGTAATTTTATCAGTTGTTTTTGTTTCAGATTTGTTATATTATGATTAATATTATGAAAAGTGATTAAATAATAAATTAAATATGATAAAAAACGAATAATTTGAATATTTGTATGTTTGTTTCGTTTTTGTTGAGTTTAGTTTTAGTTGAGTGGATATAAGTTGAAAAATTGAGTTGTTTTAGTTAATTTGTATGAATTGTAATATATTTTGGATGTTCAATTTGAATTTTAAGTGTGAAAATAGGGTTTGTAATGTAGAATTATTGAATTTAAATATTGTTTGTATGTTTTATATTAGTTTAATTAATTGCATGTATGTTAATTTTAGTTTAGGTTTTAGTTTTTGATTTTGTTTAAGTTTTAATTTATAATGTTGAGAAATATAATTATGTTTATATAGGTTGAGGAAAATATTGAATTTTATATGTTTTGTGGTAAATTTAAATATGAATAATTATATTTACTTTGGAAAAAAAATATATGTAATAATGCATGTAAAATATGTTTAAGTTGAGCATTATGATAAATATTAATATGTAATACGAATTTTGTATGTTAATTTGTATGGCTTAAATTTGTGGGAAATTATAATGAGTTTCGATTGAGCAAGTATAAATATATTATATTTTAGGATGATTTTTAGGAATCGTATTAACGATTTAATTAATTAGTTAATAACATGTGTACGTATTATATTTTCAATTATGAATACATTTAGTTTAATTTGTATGTTTAATTTGAATTTACAATTTAATTTGTTTAGTTAATAAATTCATGAATAAAAAAATTATTATATATAAACTATTATTTAATATGTACGTACGTGGTGAATAATTATAAACTACTATTTATTGTTTAATTTGTAATTAAGCACGACGGCCCCGGTATGATTTTTGAAAATTGTTAATTTGGTTAGTTGTTTAGTGTACGTATGTAATTAATTATGAATAGTTTGTTTAGGGTAAGGGTAATTAGTATGGGTTAGGGTAGTTAGTATGGGCCAGGTTAGGATAGTGTGACCAAGTACCTATTCTATGAAATTCATTGTAGTTTGACGCCAATCAATGTACAAATTGAAAAGTTGGGGATCAGAATCGATCATCCTCAACTTTTGAAATGTTGTTTAGCATGCTTCAAAAGCATTTGAAACTACGTCATGGAACAAGTATATTGGTCAATTGTTATGTTAGTATAGAGGATTAAGTTGGTATAATATTCCGATCGAATTTGGATGATTTTGGTTGTTATTAGTAAGTGAGTTAGCCTTTAAAGTTGGTAGCGGAAATTTGTTGCTATTCCAACGTAATTGTTAACTTAATTACTTATAACTCCAAACGAAGACATAAATTATGTAAATAATTATGTCACGTACATCAAATTACTTACTTAAGTACTCAATAACCAGCTGTAGCTAGCTACATAATTAGTGAATATGTTATTTGTGATGTTAGTGTAGAGTAGTAAGTAGGATAATGTATATTTATAGTATCTTAATTAGTTGTGCATATATATATATATATATGTCATAAAAAAAGGTAGAGTTTGGATCCTGTTAGTGTCCAAGGAGAGTGTGTGTTGTGACCTGATAATCTATGGCTGAAAAAGACTCTCCTTCATTTGCCTGGGTCCCAGAAAATAGCGCATTCTCAGAAGTGAAATTGCAAGAGGTCTATATATAGTGCTTTGGGAGTTAGAAGCGCCTCAGATTCGGTACAATGCAGTGTCTATATTGTGCAGCCTGGTGGGCAGCAAGACAAGGCGAATCTGAAAGAAAAGTTAGTAGTGAAGGGTCTAATAGAAATCATGTTGGGCTTTCTTGCATGTAAGATTCATAGGTCCATCAAAGTTAGTAATGAAGGGTCTAATAGAAATCGTCTCAGATTCCAATTACTCTTTCTATGTATCCACCAGGAGACGATGCATAGCGATTATGAATCATACAAAAGGGAGATGGCGGCAAAGCAGCGGGAGGACGGTCAACCAGTTACTCCCATAATGTCTGAAGACGAGTTATGGTTAGACAAACAACTGCAAAGTCGGGGACACGTCGTAGGCATGGGGGTTGTAGGGGAAGCTATGAAAACCCAGTTCCCCCACATCGCATCGAGGAGACGTGCACGACGTCATAATGACTCCGATAGCTTCGACGTTCGAGCCTCTATTACGGAGATGAACAGAGAGCTTCAACGTCGACTCGAGGAAGAAAGGCAAAAAAACGAAGAAGAAAGGCGCAGAATGGAGGCAAAATTCCAGAGAAAATTAGAGGAACAACGCCGAACAGAAGAAGCCATGGCGACACAAGTAAGGCAAATGCAACAAATGCAAATGCAACAAATGTTGCAAATGCAAAGAATGTATCAGCAGCCAGCAACTGATAGCTGGCAAGCCCTTTTTCTCGCTGGATCTTCCTCTGGAAGTCAAGTGTCATACACTGGACAACCTCATCCACCGCCGCCCCGTCGCCGCAATACTTCTCGCCGGACCCCCGTCTCTCAAACCCCACAACCTCAGCCCACCGTTCCTCCCGAGGACTCGTTATATGCTTACCCTGGTAAACATTTTTTTCCATAATCTATCACAAAATTAAATTACTTACACGTTCCAATAATTACTTATTTCATTTTGATTGTATTTCACACCGTTCTAGATTGTCGTTGTATCCCAGGAGACCAATACCTATTCCATACCGTCGACGAATTGACACAAGGTCACAATCAGAGTGATGATGACAACGATGAGGAGGAGAGTGAAAGTGATGACGATGCTGCTCAACATTAATCATTTTGATTGTATTTTTCATTATATGAACATTTAAACTCTTTCTTAATTATATATATGTTCGTACTTAGCTAGTACATTTAATCCAAACATCGATATATTTTTCATTATGTTTTCAATTCGCACGTACGTACAAATTAATTAACTTAATTAACATATATATAATAACACGTACGTACACATGAGAATAATTGTAATTAATAACATAATTAACAATGTAACATATATAAATTAAATTATCTAGCTAGATATGATATGATATATATAGCTACGGCTAAAAAAAATTAGAATATAATTAACAATAATAATAATTAATAATTTACTATAACTAAAAATGTATACATACGTACGTAATTAGTTGTTATAATTAAAATTAAGAATAATAATAATAATAGTATTATTAATAATAATAATATTATTATTATTTATTATATATATATATATATATATATATATATATAGCCGGCCAAGTTCGATTATTTTCAATAAAGTTAAAGCCAAAACGGCGTCTGTATTGCCACCAAACAGACGCCAACTGATGTACAAATGGCGTCTGTTTGGCCACCAAAATAGACGCCATTTTCGGCTACTTATATAAACGAAACCCCTCAAATTTCCCTCCGAATTTTTTCCCTCACATCTCCATTTTATTTCTCTCATCTTCTCTCATCTTCACACCACCTCAAATCCATCCAAGATTGAAGAATCGAAAATTTTACAATTGAACATTGAACATTGGAGATTGAAGATTGAAGATACAAGATTGAACATTGAAGAATAAAAAATGAAGATTGAAAAATATTGAAGATATATATTAATTGTAATTTAGTTTTTTTTTTATCCTTTAAGTTAGTAAAAATCAACATTATTAAAGTTGTATTATATTTTTTTTTTACTTTTTTAAATATATATTCATTACCATTTTGTTGTTGTTATTTCTATAAAATATATATATATATATATATGAAATTGTACATGCATGAATTGGAGATATATCATTTATTATTATATAAAATGTATCTTTTTTTCATTATTAATGTCTCCACAATTCTTATTAAACAATTTACATACAAATAAAAAAATTTAATTTTTTCGCTCTATTTTAAAATTAGAACCCATAAAATATATTATATATTGTAATTATTAAATTGAAATTTTTATATTCATATTTTTTTTAATTTCTGTAGACCAAAATGGCGTCTGTTTTGGGCATCAACAGACGCCATTTCTGCTGCAGTATGACATCTGTTTTTGCCCAGACAGACGCCATTTTGGTCTGACACAACGCCTCGTTGACTGTAATAATGGCGTCTGTGTTTGGCGTCTGTTTGAAACAGAAGCTAAGGTTTTGGCGTCTGATTTTAAACAGATGCCAAATACAGACGCCTTTTTACAAATGACGTTATAGGATTTGGCGTCCGTTTAAATCAGACGCCAAAACCTTTTTGGTTTCTGTTTATACTCATATCAAACGCCAATTCCAGACGCTTATTGGCTCCAATTCTACTAGAGTTTTAAACCATCGCCCCAAGGTGATATATATTAGCAAAACTGTTAAATTATTTATTAAAAAACTATAGTTACTCTTTAGTAATTTTCCAAAAACTTTGGATCAATAATTTTTATAAAATAAAATTCTAGTAATTTTACAAAAAGTTTGGACCAAGTCACTGAAGAGCAAAGTTTTGGTGACTTGTAGTTAGAAAGAAATTCCAAGATTATTTAAAGTTGCTAATATAATAATCACACAAAAAAATACTATCTTCCTTCCAAAATATTTATCCATTTAATTTAATTTTAACCGTTAATTAATCATAAATTATAATGAGTTACATTATAAAATTAATACTATTATAATTGTTAATAAAATATTATTTTAACGACGATAATTTTATATTATAATTTATTATAATATATGAATAATTAATAATTAAAATTTAGTTAAACAGTATAAAACAATTCACATCATCTTCAGCTGCTCAGCATCTTCGGGTAGCTTATGTGTACTAAACTTAAAATGAGGGAATTATTATGCGTCACTAGGCACCGCCATTCGCCAAGGTAGGGATCAAATTCAACAGTTTGAAGCATTGGAGAGCACAAGGCCGACAAAAGCATACATGCTCCAGTTGTCACAAGGATAGTGGAAAATTAAGTTTAATTTTAGGGTTAAAATTAAATGATTAAATTAAGAGAGCTGACCGATCCAGCTTACTCCAGTACGTATCATGTTCATACTTCTTTAATCTTTACACTATTTGCAAACACTCGGGGCCCCAGTTTCTGTGACTCAGTATTGTTTATTAGCAGCATTTGTAAATTGCTGTAACTTCATGGGCAGCCTGGAATTCTGAATCCCGATTGGTTTATTCTATTTAATTTTTGTTTCTTTTATTTAATGATTCGTATTGTGCAGGAACTCGCCAACAATGTCATATCTGCGCTGTCTATTCTGAAAACTAGAATTATGGTCAGACTCGTCAGTGATGCTTCATCCAAACCGACGTTAATTGCCCGCTTAGCTTGTTTCTATTTTCCAGAGATAATGTTTGAAATAAAGAGATGTTGGGAAGAACACATGGTTATATTTAAAATGAGAATAGATACTATATCCGTCCCAAATTATTTGTTCATCTATCTAACTCCCTTATCCCAAAATGTTTGTCAATTTTATAATTTCAATGATTGTAATTATTATTATACCCCTAATAAATATTCTTTTGTTTCTTTTTTATTTTTCTTCACATGAGAAAAGTAAGGGCAACTCTGGTACATTACACATTTTTCACCCCATTTTCTATGACTATTGGACTCTTAAATATAGTTGTATGGACAAACAATATGGGACGGAGGTAGTAATATATTACTCCGTAGATGCTTTAAATATCGCAAAAAAATAATGTAAGAATAATATAAATAAATAATGTAAGATTTAACATGAAAAGTTCTAAAACTAAGTGAAAACACACACAAAGAGCACGAGTATAAACAAATTCCACTATCAATCAAGGTTTGAGTACAACAACAGATCTCAAGAGATTAATAGGACATATAAAAATCTATCTCAGTAGACCAAATTACATAACGAGGATACCACACTCAAAACTCATTATGACAACTTATTAACCTTAGTGAATTCATCTGCTCACATCTCCTTCTTCCTCTTAAGGGAGACGCTTGAAAAAGTCATTAGTCTTTCTGCCACGTTTCTCTCCATGAGACACCCGATGTTCTCTTCAAGTGATACACCATAGAGACACATAATAACTTTAAAATTTTGAGAAATCTACATAATTTCATAACATAATTAGGAAATAGAACATGTGATGAACTTAGGAGATTTAGGATACAATATTCCTAACAACCCCCAACTCCTCGAGCACTAAAATCGACCAATACTTAGAAGCTTCCATCATATCTGCTTGAACGGTTGCAATCTACACTTTGCACATTTAGTCCCAACCATCTTAAATCTGATCTTAACTCATGAACTTCTCGAACCAACAATCATGTCACCGTTACTCCAATATCAGGGACCTCGCAACCAATCATTTCCTTGAATTTTGAAAATAATGCTGGTAAGGTTAAACTCACACACAAAATAATAGTATGAAAATCCCAGGAGGAATATTTAGATGTTAAAAATTAAAATTAGTGATTGATTTATGAATAAGGAAAAAAAATTAACATTTAGTAAACTTTGTCTATAGTTTATTTAAATTTATTCTCTCAATATCTGTTAATATATACTCTTTCATTTTCATTTATCTGTCATCAAGATCAATGCATCAGTTAAATTTAAAACTTTACTTAACCATTAATTTCTCTACATATTGAATATTCTAATATACATAATTAATAGATTCGTTAGAAAAATACTATCATAGTATAATGTTGTAATGCATTGATAAGATATTACATATGTGAGATTGTTAGTCAAAGAACTATATTAAAGATTGTGAAACATTTAATACATGACAAAATAAAATGAAAAAGAGTGAGTATACGTACATACATTCGTATATACATATGCATTTGAGAATAAGATAAATTTTATATTTGTGTCAAATTATCATTGTAAGGTGTTTAATTTTCTAGAACAAATCAAAATTTTATTATTATGAAAAAGTTAAAAATTAAATTTTACTTTAGAAATTATTATCATGCAAATTTATATTGGACCTATTGAAAGATAATTTTTTATCTGCAATATCAAAAAATATTTTATCTCTGAGTATTAAGATTAATTTTATTTCATTTTATAATTGTTATTCACTTATTCTCCAACAGAGCACAAAGATATTGACACATACATGAGTTACATGAATGCACACATCTATGTAAATTCCTAGTAAATACAAAAAGAATAGTACAAAAAAAAGACTCAAGAAAACTAAAAAAATGTAGAAAGTGATATGTAATTACTGTATATTTTATTTAGGCCATACCTTTTGATTTCTTCCAAACAGGTGATTTCTAGTGGCACAGGTTTTTATTGACATGTACCGCAAAAGTATTGCATAATGTATACCCTACATTCACCTTTAATTAATTTTTAATCAATTTTTTCATTACAATATTACTATCACTTCATAATTATTCTATTCTTAAAGTCTATCAAATTAATTTTAATTAAGATTATTAATTAACATTTAATAAATTTCAAAACAATCTTTTTCCCACCACCTCTAAAAAATAGATTTTAAAAAAAACAAATTTTTTCTTGATAAAAAAAGAAAAGAAATGGAGTTAATATTAAGTTACTCCATATTTGTTTTTGGAAATTTCAATTAACTAACCACAAAAGATTTTTCATTTTGCACTAAAGAAAAAAGACTCTGCAAAAGAATTTCATTTAGAAAAAAAAATCATGTTTTAGTCAATGACAAAAAAAGGAAAAAAAACAAGAGTTAAATCATTTATGTACCATATACCTTTCAATTTTTATCAATTTTGCCACACAAACTTTTAAATTTGTCAAACATACCACATAACTTTGAAAATTTGTCAAAAATACCATCTAACTTTTAAATTTGTCAAATATGCCACATAATTCTGAAAACTTGTCAAAAATGCCACCTAATTTTGAAAATTTGTTAAAAATGCCACCAAATAAGATTTGACATATTATAACATTTTTAGTTTAAATTTATTTTTAATTTTAGAATAGTGAAAAATAGAAGAAAAATAACCAAATATATTAATATTATTTTATCTTATGGTGTTTAAGAGGAATAAGAAGAATAACGAGATGTGTGGATGTGTTAGTTGAAGTTAGATTAACATATTAAGACAATTTTTCTATATTTCTAACTATTCTAAATTTAAAATATAAATGTAAATATAAATTCTAATTCTTATAATAGGTCAAACTCTCATTGGGAAGCATTTATGACAATATTTCAATTTTAGGTGGTATTTGTGACAAATTTTCAAAGTTATGTGGCACAGTTGACAAATGTAAGAGTTAAGTGATATTTTTGACAAATTTTCAAAGCTATGTGACACGTTTAACAAATTTAAAAATTGTGTGAGAAAACTGACAAAAATAAAAAATTATATGACATGAAAATGATTTAACTCAAACAAAACAATCATAAAGGGAAAAAAAGGAACTTCTGTTTTTAAATCTACCTGCCTTACTCTGTCAGTCACTAAGCAAAGCAGAGGGCAATTTAAAAACAGAGCATTGCTTGCTCACTCTCTTTCTTTCTCAAGAGATCTAGTAGAGGAGAGAGAAAAAGAACCTTCCTTCTCTGCCTTAATCTGTGAGGGAACTCAAGAGCGTTTGAAATGGCAATTCCTCTGTTTATGGCAGCTCTAATGGCTGCCCTTTTCTCACAAATATCAGCAGTTTCATTGTCAAAAGCTTCATTCAAAGATAACTTTGACATAATGTTTTCAGAAAGCAATTTCAAGACTTCAAAAGATGGTCAGATCTGGTATCTCTCCTTAGACAAAGAAACTGGTAATTCTTTCAACTATTGATTTCTTCTTCAAATACCCATTATTCTTCTTTATTTATTCGTAGTATTTTTGATATCAGATCATATTTTTCCTAACAAATTTATGTTTCAGGTTGTGGGTTCCAGACAAAACAGAGGTACAGATTTGGGTGGTTTAGCATGAAATTGAAATTGGTCGGTGGAGATTCCGCTGGGGTGGTCACTGCATATTATGTAAGTTTGAGATTAATTTTCACCTGGGCATCAATCAAAATTACGAATCTCCCATCAAAATTGCTGAATTTTGAAGATTTTTGATGAAGATTGGATTATGGTGATTGCAGATGTGCACAGAAAATGGGGCAGGGCCAACGAGAGATGAACTGGATTTTGAGTTCTTAGGAAACAGAACAGGACAGCCTTATCTGGTGCAAACCAATGTGTACAAGAATGGAACTGGTGGAAGAGAAATGAGACACATGCTTTGGTTTGATCCTACTGAAGATTACCACACTTATTCCATTCTTTGGAACAATCATCAGATTGTGTAAGTTTCCTACTTATTATTGTCTTCATTCTTCTTGGATCCGGACCACTTTTGGGGCGGACCACTTGTGACATTGCATTTGTCTTTTTACTTTAGTAACATATGACTTGCATTTAATATTCTAGTTCAAACCATTCTTATCCATATTCAATACTCTTAACACTCTAAGATTTGAAACATATTTAATGTGATCTTTAGCTTTTGTTGTTTGAGTTCAAAAATGGAAAGAAGGAAAATAAAGAAAATGCGAAGTCTGTAGCTTGGTAGTGAAGAAGTTGATATACATTGATGTTGATAGGCATGAGGCTTTGAGCATCTTATTGGTTGGGAACTTGGTGTATGTGAAGAGTGAACTCTTTGTGAATTCTGACTGGTTGGTTAGGTAATTAGACTGGGTGTTAGAAGATTAGAGTGATCATTGGTTAGGTGGGAATTTTGTAGGTTATTAGTTTGGTAAGATTGAGCGAATTTTGTAGGTTACTTGATATTCCAATAATGAGTCCATGTCATTTGGTTAGTTTGTATATAACTCTTCAAACTTATCCAAACTTATTCAACCCTTCAATTTATTCAAACCTAACACAATTCCCCAAAAAAGTATCCACTCTAACAACATAATTTCTCAAAAAAACATCATAACTTATCCTAACTTTATTCCAATTTATCCTAACTTATCCATCCAAATCTAAAAATAACCTAACCAAATAACAGGGACTAAGTTTAACATTTTGACTGAATTAGTAATATGAATTTTGTGTCTTGTGTCATTATCAAATACAGATTCTTTGTTGATCAAGTGCCAATAAGAGTATTCAAGAACAATGGCAAATCCAACAACTTCTTCCCCGACGAGAAGCCAATGTACCTGTTCTCAAGCATCTGGAACGCCGACGACTGGGCCACGAGGGGCGGGCTCGAGAAGACAGACTGGAAAAAGGCGCCGTTCGTGTCAGCGTACAAGGATTTCAGCGTAGATGGGTGCCAATGGGAGGATCCTTACCCAGATTGTGTGTCCACCACAACCAAGAACTGGTGGGATCAATACCCTTCATGGCACTTGAATGATGCTCAGAAAAAGGATTATGCTTGGGTTAGGAGGAACCTTGTCATCTATGACTACTGCCAAGACACTGAGAGATACCCTACTCCTATGGAAGAGTGCTCTTTAAGTCCTTGGGACTAAATTATCCATGGAAAAAAAAATAGTATTCATTCTTGGGAATTTTTTTCCCCAACTTTGGTCTATACTCTACTTATTCTTCAGTTTTGAGCTTTGAGTGTCTACTCAGTGTAATTTAGCCATTCTTTATTTATTAAATAAAATCTTCTCTTGATAAATGCTTGTGCATTTATTTAGTTATTTAGAGCAATTGCACCGGTGAGCAATTTTTTTGCTTCTATTTGACGTGAGAGTCTCTAATTGGAGTCTTAATTGAATCACTAGATCAATCTCTCACCAATTTGATCACTCACTTGATCAATCACTTAATTATATTTTTGTGTCTATTTTTCTCCTACCTCTTCCTCTGTCTACCCTACTCTCGTCCTTTCTCTCTCCTTAATACCTCACCAATCACCATTTTTTCCCTTTCATGTAGGACATCTATAATTTTCACTATTTTTCTACGATACTAGTAATGTTCTTAAGTGGAAGAGTTAAAGTTTATATAATTGGTCAGGAAATTTCACCTATTTTGGTCAAAAAAGAATAAAGTAGCAAGTAGTAGATTATTGAACTCATATGGTCCTCCTAACAACTTTAGAGTAGCCCAAGATAATGAAAGGTACTTAGTATGATAAAGAAGAATCATATCGTGCCTTGCGTATATTCAAAAATACATTTAACAACACAAAGTAGTAATGTGGGAGCATGTATAAATTGGGAAACTATATAAATTATATATGTGATATATTGATATTATATAGGGCCAATCACATATATTAAAGGGTGACGACAAGAGTTATGCCCAAATACATTATTTATAAGTCTTATATACTTATACAACTTTTTCATTAAAAACAAAAAAGGTAAGAAACAAATATCTAAGCATCCCTTCTCTTGATGGATCTGTCTAAAATATCCTTATGCAAAATATCAAAAAGCTCACTAGTAGGACTAAAGATTTCAAACTAAAGCATATTAGGTTGAATGATCAAACTTAGCAAGTCAATCTGCAATTATGTTCCTTTTCTTATAATATGTGATGTAGAAACAAAAAACATGAACTCATGATTTGATGGATATCTCGGACAAGTATGTAAATCTCCTAAGGAATATGAGATACAAATGTACTTACGAATATAATATAGAATTACAAAAGTTCAGAAGAAACATAAATTCAAATTTTGAAAATACGAATCTAATGCAACACAATAAGTTAGTTTGATTGCAACAAACTCCAGTATGGTCATGTTACCGTGCGGTCAGAGGGGATTTAAAAGTAGGCGGTTTTCTCCACATGTACAAGAGTGTATGAAGATGTTGATTTCATGTGAACTTAAAAAACCTGTCAAAAATTGAACACAAAACAATTTTGAAAACTATTTATAAAACCAAGAGGCCAAGAGAAACAGAGAGATATGACTTCATACCTGTGTGCTACAAAAATGCAAAATTATGTATATGTATTAGATGCACTTGAAAAGTATAATATAGGGAACACAACTACTTTAATCCTAATCCTAACGGATTTTAATGACATTGTGCCTCCAATGGATTTTAATGACATTGTTCCTTCATCCAACTACTTTAATCCTAATCCACCAAACTCCTCTATAAGGTGTCATGTCCTCAACTAACTACATACTTCAAATCACCTCTAATCAGCTCCCTCGTAAATTTGTAAGAAATCCGACAACCACAATAAACTAGGGGCAATATATATAAATTTACATAAATATGTCAATCTCTTCAAATAAGTTGCAACTAATAGTTTTGTTTTGTTTCAAAAGAACATTCACATAAATATCATATGGATCATTATGTTGATTTATCAACACTTCTAACTTTTCATTTATTTTTCCAAAAACATTCAAATTTTATTAATAAAATATTTTCACCTCACAACTAATTAACTTGAACAAATCCCAACCATTCCTTTCATTTTATTTCCTCTCATTACCTTAGCAAACTTAACTCAACTCAACCATATCCACGAGACCTAGCAGTTTCTGACCCGACCCGAACCCGCCCGAAAATTCAGGGTTTGGAATACGATTTTTTGAACTAAAGCCGAAGTATACCAAACTCGAGCCGCTCGTTTGATCCGAAACTAATTTTTTAAGTTCAACTTTATTAGAATTAGTGATTTTTCTTTATAATTATTAACGTTAAACAATAAACGCAACTTATTTATTTGTTATTTCTCTAATTTAAGTCAAAATAGTTACAATAATCTATCGTTACTAGAAGATAATCATATTTTATTATGTATATTGTACAAAAAGTAATATTTAGAGACCATTTTTTAAAAAGAAAAAACGGAAATAGGTCGCAATCATAACCCGTTAGGTTGACCCGAAACTGGAATATACCGCCCGTATTTACCCGAACCCGAAATACTTCCGACCCGTATTTACCCGAATCTGACATACGACCAACCCGAAACCCTCCCGCCCGACCGAATTGACAAGTCTAATATCCACAATCTAGTAGGTACATCTAGGGCTGTAATTCATCAGTTTGGGACAAGACCGAACTAGATTGGATTGGACTGGACTGAAAACCGAACAAGGGACTGTTTGGACCGATGATTGGATCGAAATTTTTCGGTTCGGAGTTGGACCGACCGAAAAAAATTTGGTCCAAGACTGGACCGACCGAAATGGACCAAATTAAGGGGTTGAATTCTACTATCAAATTTAGTGTAAACAATTGAACCTGTGCAAACTAATACCTAATTCAAATGTTTTACCTCTTCAAAGTTTGGTTATATAACATAAAGGTTAAGTTTCTAGTTCGGACCGAAAAATGTACCAGACTGGGTTGAACCGAGGAGGAAAGAGTGAGTTTTGATTTTTGAAACTGAAAGAGGCACCGAAATGAGGAGACAAGATGGAAAAGTGATATGAAAAACCCTAGCAACTATTGTAATTCGGTCCTTGGTCAATCCTCGGTCTTTCTAGTTCGATCCGTAGACATGAACTCATGATTTGATGGAAAAGTGATATGAAAAACCCTAGCAACTATTGTAATTCGATCCTTGGACCAAATATTGAAATTTGATATTTCATGAGCCCAGGACCGGACCGAATTATGTTCGGTCCTTTCAATCCAATCATCGGTATAATCCGATCCACTCCATTTACATCGGTCCAACCTTCAGATTTTCCTCCGGTTTGGGAATATTGGCATATCTGTTCCTCTGAAATCGACGATTCCTTCTTTCTCCCTAGTCTCTCCTTTTCCTTTCTGTTTCTCGATTGCTCTCAATTTCAAATCCGAAACTGGTTCATCTTCTTCTGCTTACCACGTTCGGGCTCCGACTGATCTCCGGAGCTTCTGCAGAGAGAGAGAGGGCGTAGATTTGGGAGCAACTATGGTCTGCGAGAAGTGTAAATCCGTCCTCTCTCCTATTTTGTCTTCAATTTTGTGGTTCTAGGGTTACAATTCCAAAGTTCGTAACTTGTGCTACGACTTCTGATTATGCTACGCTGATCAGCATCTGACTTTCACTGTAATTGGGGACAAAATTTCCAGGTGAGAAGAAATTGGCTAAGGTTATAGTGCCAGATAAGTGGAAAGAAGGAGCTAGCAACACCAGCGAGAGTGGCGGCCGTAAGATTAACGAGAACAAGCTCCTCTCCAAGAAGAACAGGTACTGATTTATTGTTCCTTTTTTTTGGCACTTTCAGTTCATTTCCTAAGGTTTTACTGTTTTAAGTTCTGTATTTGTTGAGAATTTATCAGGAGTAGGTTTTCTAATTGCTGTTTTGTTAATGATTTGAGTTGAATGTGTATTGTCTCATGGATATTGGTTTTGAGAGCAAACTGGACCTGGAAGATTTGATATCTGGATATGAATTTCTTAGGAATGATTGTGGTATCATGTTGGGTTTGCACTTTGCCGTAAGGAGTTTGTGTCTAGCTCTTCCATTATTTGACTTCTGTGTTGTTATCAGTAAGTTATGCTTGCTTGGAGGGAGATCCACATCTTGAAATGTGCCTCCATTCCTCAGCAATGCAGTGATTTAGAACTTCTGAAATAGTTTGTTATAAGCCTTAGGAGATATTTGTAATCCCATTATTGGTATTCAATCACCTTAGTGAGCATGAATGTACAATGAAACTGTTGCTCTAGGCAACGTTGAAGCATATTGATCTACGTGACCCTGTCCTAGAGACTGCAAAAAGAAAAAAGTTTCATTTAGAACCTTGATTGTATCTTTTGCTAAGCTCTGTCTATTAATAGGTAAGGGACTAAATTCCTAGTAACACTTCAGTGCTGAGTTTCTTTGACACCAATTGGGACTTTGTTCTAGTCATAGTTAATCAGCTATTGCTGCCTAGTAGAGGTAATTTAAAAAGAGTTTTCTACCAAGTTTGACAGCAAATTGTGATTGGACATACGGGTTCTAGGTGGTTGTCAGTTTTTTCCTATGGAGTAAGTAATTGAATGGATGATAGTTGGTGTTGCAATTTTGGTGAGAGGTAGTTTCTAAGTGAAGACGTGGGATGTTGTTCCTTAAGGTTAGTTTAAAAAAGCTCAAGGCCTACAAAAGTGCAATGGGTCTTGGAGCCCAAGGTGTGGACTTTTTGGATGCCAGGTGCATTAATACCAATGATTACAAACCATTCCTATACCATAATGTTTTGAGAATGAGTTAGATATGACATCAAAGAAGTGGTTCAACTTTATTTTAACTATGAAATATAGCACATGCTTTGCATTCTTTTGAGCTCGCTCGGAGAGATACATGGAGGGATAAAAGAGATACAGAGAGAGATAGCGATAAAGCGAGGGAGAAAGATTACACAAATATAGGAAAATCATTAAAATAAGAGGGGTCGATGTCGTAAGAAAAAAGTTTTTGACCTTCAGTTTGAAGTACTAAGGTGTGCAGATTTTCCTATCTAGGAGCAACAGTTTGGGCTTTAACCATGTATTTGTTGAGATGTTTTTGCACCTTCTGTCCCTTCACTCCATTTGCGAATAGTAATAAAAACAACCAAAACTTATTTTTTTAGTTCTTATTATTTTACTGGCCTAAAAGTCACTGCATTTGATTGCTTTCATTGTTGTGTTGGGGTGTCTTGGGAATATAAATATTTCCATGATGATGATGGTTGTTTTATATTTGAAGAAACCTCTAGGGAAATATGTGTCATTAACTATTTCATGATTGACAGTGCGTGAAGTTTAGGGGCGATGCTAGCTATAGTAAAAAAAAAAATGTGGGGGGCGTAAACTGGTTTGAGCCGTTTGTGGGGGCCATAATATGAATGATTAAATTTACCCAATTTACAATACCTCCTGGCCAAAAAATAGCTTTCGTACAAAAATTGATGGGCTAACCGCTAATGCCCTTCCCCTGGTGAATTCGGTGTGAAACCCAACCACTCTACTCAACTAGATTTATGTCACCTATGCTTTTACTAGCTGGTTTTGGAATGGATAAATCAGAGATCCAATGGAGGAAACTTGTGGATCTAATGGACTACTTTGTTTTGAAATAATTGTCACTTAGTTGATTGTCATGGTCTTCAATATCATTATGTGATTGATAGTTTCTTATCTAATACTTTATTGACAACTGCAACATAATACTCTTAGGATGATATTTTTCATTACGAATCTAATGGTAGTAATTTTATATAGTAATTCATTGTATATATTAAGATATTTATGGTAAAAATTTTTAAAAATTTTAAAGTTTGACTGCACAATTTCCAAAGACAACAATTAATATGGAATGGAGTATTTTATATGTATGCAGTAACTTGCAGTCCAGTCATTAGGGAAACCATAAGTTTATGTTACAAAATTGAAAGTAGACTTTGCTGATGAACTTCAAGATGACTGAAGACTACTGCATCTAGCTTTGTCTGCTTGTCCTAAGGTTGTAGTCATTTTGCCTCCAATTTACGATTCTACTCATGGGAGATGGCAGAACAAATATTTTCTAGGATGAGAACACATCTGTTGGGAAGCACTATTCAGGCATCAACCAACTTATCTTCCTGTAATTGCGATAGGAATAGCATGTTGTCTTAGAGTATATTTAGTTTGAATGTACTGATAGTTGGCTTCTTGAGCAGCTAGCCTCCTTGCATAGGTATGTGCTGAAGGTGAGGAGCCATTGACAAATCCAGTATTTGTTGATCATTTGGCATGATATGTTTGGCTACACTTGATTTTTTTTTACCTTTGAACCTTGGCCACAAAAAGAATGAATGTGGAAGAGTGTTGAACATGTGTCAATGTGTCATGCTTTAAAAGCTACGTGTTTGGCATAATTCAATGCCATAAGTTGTGCAAATCTAGCATCAAATTCTCTTGTTCACCAGGGATTGTTCTGTTAGGTCAGGTTATGACTTATGTGCCCAAGTTTTTGTCAGACCTGAATTATACTGCACAAATATTCAGCACATTTCGACGCCATAAGTTGTGCTAATCTAGCATCAAATTCTCTTGTTCACTGGGGTTGTTCTGTTAGGTCAGGTTATGACTTATGTGCCTAAGTTTTTGTCAAACCTTAATTATACTGCACAAATGTTCTGGTTATGAAATTGTTTGGATTATGTGAGTGCAACTTTTACATATTCTCTGATATACTTGGCAGATGGAGTCCTTATGGGAACACGAAGTGCATCATCTGCAAACAACAAGTGCACCAAGATGCCAAATATTGCCACACATGTGCATATAGTAAAGGTAAGATTTATGTCAACTACCTCATGCCCCAAAGGAATAAAAAAAGACACCTAAAAGAATCCTCCCGTCATATTCTGGTCATTCTGACATATATCTAGAGCTTCTCTGATGTCAATTCCAGTCACTTTGGGACAGGATTTTTGGGATTGAGTTGTAGGGAACTGTAGAAAATAGTTCACAAGCTGTTATCTGCTTAGCTGTAGAGCAGTCGGCAGTTGGGAGGTTTTTGATGTAAGGCTCCTTTTTTTTTTAGTTTTTATTTTTTTAAATAATTTGAATCTCTCACCCTGCTTTTGGGATTCTGAGTGTATGGATTGACATGTTGAGCGTCTCCACAACGTAAACTATGTCGGCATAGTTTTGCAAGCTTGCATTAGGTGCAGATAAGCTTATTGGCCATGGTAAGAGGCTCAAGCTTGGCCTTGTTAATTTAATTTAGCAATGCAGTTTACAGAACTTTCACCATATTGATTTATTGGGCAGTGACACAAGCCATAACTAAGTTTTCCAATCTCTCAAACACACACTCTGAATATATGGACAAGCAGCACTTTGGTAAATCAGCACAGTGAAGTTTGAGCCCCAAGTCTTGTGCCGAAAGCTACAACCCCGACCATCTCTAACTTTCAGTCTCTAACCCTACCACCGGCAGCTGAAAACCTGCGATTTTTGGCTGGAGAGAACGCCACGAGTGGAGTCGCACCTTCTGGTCAACCAAAAGCCCCCACCTGCCACCTTGAGTGCCCGCCAATTGGTCATCCAATTGTTAGATCTAGGGCTTTTGCTTGTCTCTCTTCAACTAAGCAGCCGGCAGCCCGAAACCTGCGATTAGTGTCTGGAGAAAACCCACTGGTGGAGTCGGAGCTTCCAGCCCGCAGTTTCCACCTCGAATACCCACGGGTGTTAGTGATAAGTAGATCGATGAAATAAATCAATCCGGGTTGCAACTCGCAATCCTCGCCGAACTAGTCTGCTGTCAATCTCCGATTGGGGATCGACGATCCTAGAGCATGGATCCATGGGGGGTGGAGGGGTCACCGATTTAGGTAACTATGGTTCAGTTTAAATTGGCTTTGTACTTGTGGGAGGTAGTAGATGCATGTTTGAACAGGTGCTGGTAGAATCAGGTCTTCAAATTAGACCTTGAGCTGTAGACAAAATTAAGTCCTATTCGATTGCAGGTTTTGTAGTCTGGGCATAAGCATAAAGAAGAGGACTTCATCGCATTATTTATGCATTCTTCAACTTGTTTTTTTTTAGATAGAGTTATCACTATATTTATCAGCAAGAACACATAATACATGCTTTTTCGCACTCTACTTTGTAACCTTTGTTCCACCTTGGCACCTCAGTACACTTTGCATTTCTAAAACTAAGCTTTCTTAGTGATAAAGGTCATGTATAGCTTGACCTTTGTATAAACTGAGATATTGGCAGTGGTAGGATTTCATGAGTCAATTTCTAGTCTACTTGTTTTCATCTTGTCTTTCGGTCTCGTGGGGTTCCCTACTGTTTTAGTATTTGAAGAAGGATTACGAAGGTGATGTTTGTGCTTTTTCAGGTGTATGTGCAATGTGTGGTAAGCAGGTTCTGGATACCAAGTTTTACAAGCAAAGCAATGTCTGAGTCGTGGTTTTCATTCCAAGCTTTTCAATTACTGTGACGAAGATTCAAGTTGAATTGGCTGAGTGACTGACTCGACCAGATCTTCCCGCTGCTTGCCTCTGCTGATTGGTGTCACTGATATGGAGTACATTTTGTATGTATACTATCAACTAATCCCTTTTTATGGGAACTGATCAGATTTCATACTGAACAAATTAACCTCTCTAAAAACTTCCATAATGCGTAGTTCTACAAATAGTGAATGTTGCAATGTCCGTAGTTCAATCAGCTATAGTTTTTTAGACAGCTATTTAGACAATCAGTAAAGATTGCATTATCCTTTCATTGGGGAATTAAAAAAGGAACGAAAGCAAACGAGAAAGTAAATAAACATAAATTTAAACAGCGAGAGAAAGAAAACTTAGTCTTGAATTGAAATCGAAGAACAAAGATGAATTGTTGTATATCATAATCTAATCTAATAATTGAGAAAGAAGAAATTGAGACTAGAGGGGAGGGTTAGAGAGAAAACATCCCCCCAAAACCTAGAGGCGGAGTAGAATAAAAAATGTAATGTCTCAAACTGATTGTTTTAATCTTATTTCAATGAATAAAAAAAAAAAACTGTAAACTGTAGTTGGCATGGACAATGCCGAATTTCTGGATTTCTGGGCTCTAGCACAACCTGTGCTACAACTGGCATAGCCTGCGCTCACTTAGCTTGAGTCGCTTGACTTCTTTTCTTCACACTCCCACCTTCTATTGCTTCTTGCACTCTTCCTTGGCATCGCAAATCCATGTATTCTTCATCACAAAGGGCGAGTACCTAAAAACATAGAAATTTGCACACTTTAGTCACTAATGAACAAAGTGAGCAACATTAAACATTGAATATAGGTAAAAGGGCCTTAGAAGGTAAAAAAAAATTAGCCAAGAAAATAAAGTTAAAAGCTCGTAAAAATCCGGTTTATCAAACAGCTAAGCACACGACCTATTTCAACCATTACAAGGTTGCATCTGCTTCAGGATGCGACCTGAACTTACCCTTTTTAGTAGTTGAGTTAAAGGTTCGCTCGTGGTAGAATACTCCTTACAAACGTCCAGGTATCACCTTGCCAAACATAGGAAACTCCTTAACTCTTAGATGGTTTGAGGGTTAGGGTTCTCTTGGATTGCCTAGCTTTTAATAGGATCTGTGGAAACTGGACACTCCTCTAGAGATAAAATTACTAAGTTATTTGACCTTGTCAACTCTAGAACAATTTTGTTTCTCTTAGCTAATAGGGATTGCTTCATCATTGTGGTGAACACCTTTTATAAGTTATGCAAATGTTGCTCCAAAGGAAACCAACACAAATCTTCTCGAGAACTCCTTAAAGACCTGATTCATCAAACCTTGGAAGGTAGCAACGACATTTATAAGTCCAAATGGCATAACCAAAAACTCAAAATGGCCATGATGTGTTTTAAATGTTGGCTTGTACACATCAAAATCAGCCACGCTCAACTGATGGTACTGTGACTTCATGTCAATCTTACTGAAGATTGTTGCCCCTACTAGTTCATCAATTAACCCATCTACCATTGGAGTGGGAAATTTGTGTTTGATAGTTTAGTGGTTCAACTCCTTATAATCAACATACATTTTCTACGATCCATCTCTTTTACCAACAAGGACCACAGGTGAGGCAAAAGGACTACAATGTATTGTGTGAAACCTCCATCAGGAAGTTCTTGTAACAACTTTTCGGTAATATCCTTTTGCTTTAAGGGGTATCAATATGGTTGAATGTTGAGTGGTTTTGTGTATGCTTGCAAGGGAATCCTGTGATGAAAGACTCCTCTCGAGTACTTCAATAGCCTCTAATGTGCACCCCAACTTCTTGGCATTGTGATGTTGGGGATGACTACTTGAATAAATAAGAATATGTAAGGGTTCCTGATTATAGAACCAATTAACTTGAATTGTTTGGTGACTCAAGTTACAATGTAATGCATGAATTGAAATGCAACGATCTCCTTTGATTAACTGCTCGAATTCTTCTGTCGGCTAAAACACTTTATCTCCTTACCAAACTACATATTATCTCCACTAGAGTTTGGAATTTCCAGCAAAAATAGTTGTGGTTTCTCTTTAACACATTTATACCCCTCTCATATGGTTGTTCACCATTATAGCAAAGTCCCTTAGCTATCTTTTCAGCCCTCTCTATTTGAGGCTAGAAAAGGTCACTTCTTGATACCTTGCATATTCGATGACTTGGTATAAAGTTTGAAGCTTGGAATCTCTCACAAAAGCTTTCAACTGAGGTTGCAGACCCCCAACAAACCTAAAGATAAAAATGGTCGGGTAGACTAGCTTTTGCAATATCAACAATGATCTTAACTCCTCAAATTTATCGACATAATCATCAAAGCCACTACACTATTGAAGTTTGTTAAATTCTTCAATAGTTCTTAAATTCTAAATCAAGATTGTCCTTAAATCTGGCACATAGATCAACCACAAAATCTCTCTAAGTAATATCATGCCTTGACAAGCAATAACTACCATACCATGGCTCAACCTTGCTATGTAAATATATGGAAGCTAAATCTACCCTTTTTCATCAGAAATCTTGCACATTGAGAAGTATTTCTGACACTTCTTAGTCCATAGCCTAACATTATTGTATCAAAAACGGGAAACTCCACTTTAGGAATGAAGTGACTTGAATTCTTACCCCAATTGCGATCATTATCTTCAGAATTAGGGCTTCCAAAGCTTGCAAAATGAAATGAGGAACTGGCCTAACCCTTATTCTTCTCAATTGACTCTAATCACGTTGCTAATTCATCAAATTTATTGCTTTGCTCATTTATCCTCACCATTAACAATTTCATCAATTGACTTTGAGTATTTACCCCCAATTTTATAGATTACGATTCAAGATCATGATGCTCTGATACCAATGATGTGGTTTGTGGTTTGTGGTTTGGTTAATGTAATCGATCAAGAAATAACTGGCAAATATAAAGAGAAAGAAAGAGAGATATAGAGAGGAAAATGTGATTGTATTATTGTTTTTTCTCATATATCAATGGAACAGTGTATTTATTGCAGCCATACAATGGGTTATTTCTCGCCAATACTCACAACTAGTCGGTTATCTATTGTTATATGTTACATCTTAGAGTACCTACCTAAATTTACCAATCTGTTAAATCTCAAAAAATTAATCGATATTTATAAAATCCATCATAAGTTTATCAACATTATTGCAAAATTCATCGATATTTTTCAAATTTATCATTTTTTTTTACACAAACTCATCACATAAAAGTTGGCCTATTTTAATACATATGGTGGACCTATATCGGTCCACCACGATATACGGTATAATTTGCGGTTATGCCTAAGCCATGTTAGCTATCCGAGGCTAATTGCCAACTCAACTATCCCAAAGTAACTGCATCAGAAATATGAAGAAGATGGAATATTGCAGAGAAAGGATCTCGAATATGTTGCTTCTTGCTTGTTATGCTTGGAATTACAGGTTTGGTATTAACTCTTGAATGAAGGAAGACATATTGAGTGCTAATATCTGTTGAGTGACAAAAGTTCAAGGACATGATAACAAATTGCAGAGTCTTTGTCACTAAAGTACAATTGCGATAACACTGACTTAAATAAGCATATTAATACAATTACAGCTGTAAAGAACAAGGGTTCGAAAGACTTATTTCTTCCAATAGATGTGACAAGATCAATACTTGTCCTTTTCACCAATTTGTCAGCTTAGGTCTTGTTCTTCTGTGCAGTTAGTTTGGCGTGGAAATGGTGCGGTGTGGTGAATTATGGAAAGTGTGGTGAAATGTGGAATAGTGTGGTAAAATTTATGGAAAGTGTGATTGATATGGTAGTGAGGAGAGAAGATGTGAAAAGTAAAGGAGAAAAATGAGGATAGAGAAAAATGAAGAGATATATCATATATTAATAATAATTACGATAAAATGTAGTATAGTATGGTAAAGTGTGGAAGCATATTGAGCGATATGGTGAGCTGTGGTACAGCACCGCAACACACCATACAAAAGAATAGCTGTCGGAAACCAATACACCTTGGAATTAGGGTAAAAACTTTATACCTTACTCAAATTATCCATATATTTATTGAGAGTAATAGTTGTTGAAATTATAAAAAGTGATAAATAAATTTATTAATTAGGAGTAAAAATGTAATGACAATTGTTGAAATTGGAAAAGTGACAAACAATTTGGGACAAATGAATTACTACCTTTGTTTTTATTTAAGTGTCACCTAGGTAATTGTGTCAAAAACTTTGACCGTTAATATCTTTATTTGTATAATGATTCATCAAACAAAATTGATATCATTATATTCATAATAAAAAGTACTATTGAAAAAATTAAGATATTATGTGAGAAGTTGTTGATTGAAAATGAACCTCAAAAAGCATGAATGACAGATAAAAAAAATTGGAGGGAGTAGTTATTATAACAAACATCTTGGGACGGAGGTAGTAGTTTTTAACATATATAATGACTCATTATTTGGGATTACTATCATCATACTTATGATAAAGATTATTATTAAAAGAAAATAAACTTATAGTTTTTAATAAATATTAAAAATTATAGAATATTTAATAACTATTGATAAAACGAAAGGTAATAGTTTTAAACAATACTACCTCCTTTTTTATTTGTCGCCTAGGAAATTGTGTTAAAAATTTTGATCGTTAATATCTTAATTTGTAAAATGATTCATCATATAAAATTGATATCATTAGATACATAATAAAAAAACTAATAAAAAAGTATAATATTATAATTTTTTATGAAATATTTATATTAGAAATTATTGATTAAAAATTGACATTGAAAACCATAAATAATAAATAAAAAAGAACGAAGGGAGTAATTCATTGTGATGGTCCCATAAAATCGAATATACACAACATTAGGCGGTGCTAAGAAAAGCATTAAATTGGTCCCAATTGAGGGGGTAGCTCATTGGGACTTTTGAATTATCATCACAAGAAAAGTAAGAAATGGCACCTTAAATTGAATTACTGAACCTTTAAATTTAAGTGCACTATCACGAATTAATTTAGTTGCTTTCCTGTAACGTCAACTTAATTTTTTTATTGAGATGGTTCCACATGATGAGTCTGAAATAAGAGTTATATCAAATCTTAGATAAATGAGAGTTTTTGAGTTTTGATATGAGCAGTCCCTATGTGTAATTGGACAAGTTTAAAGGTATGTTAAAATTATAAGGTTTCGTTCTTTTATGTAGTAGATTGCGGTGCAGGACCACACCACATCGCAATCTTTAATATCTACCACACTTCACCACAATCATTACTAATATATCTCCTTACTTTTCTATCTTCTCACTTTTTCTTTTGCTTTTCATAATCTTTCTTTCCATATACCCCGCTTATCACAACTCTCACTACAACTCACCGCACTTCTCCACACTTTTTTAAATTCCACTGCACCGCACCGCACCATTCCACACCACACCGTATAAAAGAACAGAGCCTTAAACAATTATTGAACTTTCACCCATCAATTTAACTTTTGAGCCTACGCAGGCGCTTATAATTTTATTCCTGCATGCATATCTTTTGAAGGTGTAAATTTATATGAAGAAACGTATATGATTTTATTCTCATCTACACTGGTCTTTTTAAGGCGTAAATTTACATGAAGATTTTTTTTTTTGTAGCATAGATAGAATAAAACTAGGTAACTAAGAGGGCTTTTTTCTTGGCTTTGATGATTAGAACACGTGCTTCCTTAACTTTTGTGTTCATTTACCCTAAAAAATAAGACAAAATGATAAATTTACATGAAGAAACGTGTACGACTTTATGCTCTTTTGGATTAGAACTTTTTGACTTGGCAAGTTGGCGGTACTATGGCAATAAATTGCTGAATTTGGTTGGTTTATATATGATCGTATTCCGTCTCTATCTCCATCAGTATCTTGTACTGGTTGACGTTTCTTCTGGATCAATTTTGTCTCGAAACCCTAAGCATTACCACTTAGCAGCGTCAACTCTCAAGTCTTCGAGCAGAACTAAAATATATAGGGAAATGAGTGCAGCAGAGGCATCATGTAAATTTCCCAGCAGCTTCACAATAGCAAAATTGATTATAAATAAGTAAATAACTGGTAGTGAATTAATTAGACAGGCATCAGTAGCAAAGACTAGAAGCAGAAGAAGATGTCGAGCCATGAAAGCATAACACCGACCCGCCAAATGACTCTGGTTCGAGAAGAAGACACGCTGCTCGTGCATCCGCAACCGCCACCCCCACCCCCGCAATCCCCACCGATATCACACTCATTGGAGCCAGGACCTGGTATGCTAACATTAACTTTCATTGTGGCTTTCATCAACACTTTTAACAGCTTAAATAAATTCTCTTTGTATCCAAAATTTGTGTGTAAAGGTATTTTATTATAACACATTTTGGAATATGAAAGCTGTTAATCATCTCATATATGTTTCTTCTTTTTAAAATTTTTGAATTAGTTAAGACTGTTGGTACACAAAAATTATTAACTACCTTTATATTTATAAATGAAACATTACCATAAGAATTACTGTCTTATAAATTTTAGGTGACATAGTCCCAGATAAGATGCATTAAAAACGAGCTAAAACTCAATTCAAGCTCACAAGCTTTGCTAGTTAAATAGATCTTGATCATTCTAAATCGTTATGGGACTCATTTAATTGAGATGTCAATTGAACCCATCTCACGAGGCCTTTTTTTTATTCTTAACGTAAGTTCATGAATGTAATAGGTCGTCCTCGGATGCAGTGAAGTACTAGTCCAACATTTGGACAACCCAGCTCTTTATAGGTTAAGACAAAGATTCTAATCTGCTTGGGAAGTGGGGAGGATAAGTATAGGTCTTACTCCTTATTCTTGCTTGGGGAGAGGGTGAGGTGGAGTAGGGTAGGGTAGGGCGAGGTTTACCCCTTACTACTCTCTATTGCTCTCTCTTACAACATACATAATAGATAAATTGAAATTTATCCTTCCACTTCTCTATCATGTTGCGAGATATTTCTCTCTCTCACACACACATTTCTCTCTCCCTCACGCACACATACATACATAAGAAATATATATATATATATAGAGAGAGAGAGAGAGATAGGGTAGATAGAGAAAAGAAAGGGGGGGGGGGGGTTAGAGAGAGAGTGGAGAGAGAGAGAGAGAAAGAGTGGGGGGGGGGGGGGGGATGGGTTAGAGAGGATGGATATAGAGTTAATGTATCAATGTCATTGTAGTATTGTATATCATATGAAAGGACAAATATGCTAATTAAGACCATATTTTTTGATGCGGTGGGAGGAGTGCATTAATGGTGGGTTGCGGTGGAAATTGGAAAAAGTGTGGTGAGTTATGGTGAACAATTGTGGTAAGTGGAGTAGGTATTTTTTAATTTGAAATTGGAAAAAGTAAATTAGGTTGGTATTTTTTTAATTTGAAATTGGAAAAAGTAAATTGATTTGAAAATAATCAATGAAAATTTCCCTTGGTGTGGTGTGGTGAAGTGTGGTAGAAAGTAAAGAGTGCGATGCGGTGTACCACAACCTACCCCATAAAAGAACACGGCCCTACTCTTTTAAACTCTTACCCTCATTTTTAACTCCCCTCCCAAGCGAACCCTAAGAATGGGATTAACTTCAATTATAGAATATTGGGCTCAAGGAAATAGGAACTACAATACATGTAGGCACCATTGTTATTATAAACGCTAGCTGATGTTTGTGTGAAAACAATGAAATAACACATTCTGTTACCATGTCTGTGTTTATATATCCCGTCAATGGACAGATGTAACCGGAGAGGAGTTCTTACGCTACGGGGTCGCTCTATACCAAGCAGCTCTGAAAGGTGACTGGGAAACCATCAGATGGATATGGATTGAGTGCCCTTCTTGGATCTGCACCAGGATCACAAAGGGAGGAGATACAATTCTCCACATAGCAGCAGCTGCTAAGCACCTCTATCTTGTTGAGGAGCTCGTTAACATCATGGATGTCAACTCCCTCGCATTTGGGAATAAAGTCGGAAACACAGCACTCTGCTTTGCTGCTGTTTCCGGGGTTGTTGAGATTGCTGCTGCGATGGTGGAAAAGCACAAAGGACTGCCATACATCAGAGGTAGTCAAGGGATGACCCCGCTTCACATGGCTGTCTTACTTGGCCACTCCCAAATGGTGTGGTACCTCCTTGAGGTCACCGACATTCAACTCTTGACTGATCAAGATCGCATTGGACTACTCACCTGTTGCATTGATACCGACTTGTTTGGTAAATCTCACCCTCTTCTACCAATACTTTATGTGTCATATTGATTGAAACTGAGTCAAACGACACGAATGTCTTCTAAGGTACGACTGCCTAAACTTGTTCTTCCTAGCAGGAGCCACAAATGGATGGTGTTGTTATTCATCGCATACACATGTTTCAACATCCAAATCAAATAGCTTTGAGCTTTTTCCAATGCTCAAGCTCTAAAGTGATATGTCATACATTGAAACTTGGATGAAGGATGAATATGTCGTTTTTAAATAATCATGAATGGATGTTATATTTTTGTAAACTGTGTACTTGCTGAGAAGATGAACTGTTTGGCTCCCTTCAAGGAGCATACATGCAATTTAGAAAAGGAAACTGGCAGTGATCTTTTTTGACAGGAATTGAGTAGTCTTCCGTATGTTTACCAACTGATGATTTCATGTCACAGAAGCCGCTCTATACATTCTACACAAGAACCGAGATGTAGCCCTTCTTTGTGATACAAAGAAAGAGACGGCATTACATGCACTGGCTCGCAAACCTTTGAAGCCTGGTGGGTGTCAAGGAAGCACATGGCAAAGGCTTAAAATGAAATGTAACATTGGTCTCACAAACTCATTCAGAAATGTTGATTCTTATGTTCAATATTGGTTAATATGGTCAGTCTGATTACTTGTAGGCCATAGCACAACTCGTGATAGAAGCACAGAGGCTAAAGTTGAGCTGGAACTAGTGGAGAAACATTGGAATGAAGTCATAAAGCAAGATGAGGAGAATATATCGAAGTTCATCGCCTCCCCTTGGCGATTGTTATTTGTCGCAGCCCGGCTAGGAAAGGTCGAGTTTCTAACAGTCTTAATCCGTGCATACCCTGATCTAATATGGAAAGTAGATGAGAACAGGTACACCATTTTTCACATTGCTGTTATTCACCGCCATGAAGAGATCTTCAAGCTATTGTATGAGATTGGAGCCATCAAAGATTTAATTGCAACCTACAAAGATAACAAGGGAAACAATATGCTCCATTTAGCAAGCAAGCTGGCACCTCCCCATCGGCTTGACTGTGTCTCCGGGGCAGCTTTACAAATGCAGCGTGAACTACTATGGTTTGAGGTAATAATAACCGACTAAAAATATTTACTATGTGCATCTCAGCCCTTAAATTTAACAGTTTTCATGTTTAAATTCTACATAAACAGGCATTGTGAGGCCAGAGTATGCTGAAGCTGAAAATGATGAGCACAAGACCCCTCTAGCACTGTTTAGTGAAGAGCATGAAGTATTGAGGAGTAAAGGGGAGGAGTGGATGAAGAAAACTGCTGAGTCATGTGCTCTTGTGGCGACTCTTATAGCCACGGTGGCATTTTCTGCTGCCATCCAACTACCAGGAGGGGTTAACAGTAAGGGAAGTCCGGTTCTAGAAAAAGAGGCATCCTTTCTAGTCTTTGCTATGTAAAACGCAGTATCTTTGTGCACTTCAACATCATCAATGTTGATCTTCTTATCAATCCTGATTTCAAGATATGCACAGAGGGACTTCCTTAGATCATTGCCTATGAAGCTTATGTGGGGTTTGATCTTGCTGCTCATTTCAATGGCAACGATGATAGTAGCGTTTACGGCTACATTCTTCATCATTTTCCAAGACGGAATGAGATTAGCTCCAATTCCAATTGCTCTCATAGCCTGTATCCCAGTTACCCTATTTGGTTTCCTACAATTCCCACTTTTGTTTGACATATACAATTCAGTATATGAATCCCAATACCTGTTTGAATCAACTAAGCCTAAGTTATTTCAACAGTCATCTTCTCAGCCTAGTTTACTTCTCTACAAGAACCAAAGTGACGGAAGAAATGTGCCAGTTTTTTCCCATCCAGAGGTTTCTATTTCCCTTAGAAATCCCCCGTTGTCCAATTCAACAGCTTCCAACATTTCTTCAAAAGTAAATCGCCCCTTTTCTTTACATCGTCCAACTGCCTCTCGAATAGTGGATCCCACTGCATCAGAGCAAAATACTCCTACTCTCCGTGATGTTGAAGCATACATAGAAGCTACATCCTAAAACATCGTATCTTAAGCAAATTAGCAGCTATAGTAATTAGTATACCATCCCCAATTATTCCCCTGCAACATTACTCCCTGTGTTTGATTACAAAATAGTATTACCCCCCCCCCCTAGTTTTAGCCTTCCACTTCTCACAATGATTATTTATTCTTTATTATTTTACAAATTCTTTTTCACTTTCATCTGGAGAAGAACTGTGCCTAATGCTCCTTTAAGAATAGCTATCCAGCTCACATATAGTGTTGTTTGATTAGCTTGTTCTAGTCATTGGTTTCTGTTAAAGGCATAATGTTAAGACTTGTGAACATTACATACGATGAATGTATCAAGTATGTAGGGCTAGCCTTACAGTTGTATTCCAATATTTGGTGTGTTCAGTATCTGTTTACACTTTGAAAACTAACACAGAGCAGCTGACAACCATAACGGAACTTCAACTTAATACAAAAGATCATGCAGTTGAGAATCATAAACCTTGAAGTGTAGTAGAAAAAATGGAGGTGCCACTTGAAACCAGATTGTGTTTACATCACTTTACAACACAGAGCTGAACATAGTATGCTAAGTTTCAGAAAGCAATATACTGATCCTTGGTCATTTCGTCAATATCTGAGCCTGCAGCTAGCTCAGTTGATTAACAGTAGTCTGACCATCATTATTAGGGTCGCGGATCGTGAAAGTACAGTGATTGTCCTTGATAGAAGTCCAATTCAGGCGGAGTTAATATGGAACAGAAAGTGGAATTATAAAACACTTCAGAATCCTTACTTGCTCTTCCTTACCAGTCACGCACACTAACTAGTTTGTCCTCTGCATAAGAGTGGCTGTCAGCCTGTCAACCCCGGCACGGTCGGTTCAACCAGTTCAACTGCCGGCACATTTGAGTCAATGGTTTGAGCAAAACCAGACTCAGTAAATGGTTGACCTGGGCAAGTCTGTAGTCCAACGAGATTTCCTTGGCAAAGATTGAGAAAAAAAAAAAAAAATCAAATCGGAGAGTGAACCACCATTGCTCCATTGATTTTTGTTGTCTTCTCTATCACTGACATTTCCATGAACTGTATACTTGCCACCTCCACTTTCCTACCTTCATTATTCCCTCTCAGAAAACATCAAAGTAAAATCTATAATCGTTCAAAACATCGGAAAGTTCTCCCCCCCCCCCCCCAAAAAAAAAACCATTCTAAAACCGCAAATTTATCAATCTGCACCAAAAATGCTGAGAGGGAGGCCTCCTCGCTCGAAGATTGAAGGCTTCTTGACTGCAAACTTAGGCTTAGAGGGTTAATGAGAGAAAGCAATTTTTTACAGGTGAACAGCAAAGGTTGGGGATGAGGGCATGAGGTCAATAACAAGGCTGGGCACAAGAGAGGGGGAGAACCTGAAAACTGTTCCAATAGAAGGAAGAATACTCCACTCATGAAAAGTCTTAATTTGTACTGCACTTTAAGGTAATTTCCCATAATATTTTTCAATCTTTAAATTTATAATTACAAAAAATATGACTAAAAGAGTCAGTAACGCTTAATTTTTGTAAATTTGCTTCCTTAAAAGGCTTTAATATCAAAACTTAAAGTTCTATTAAAAGAAAAAGAAAAGAAAACTTTTTACATAAGCTATGTTATTTGTGCATTCAAATAGTTATTTTTATGCTCAGAATATTTGTCTAAAAGAAAAAGTATAAAATACACTTCAATCTGTGATACCATACCTAAAACTTTCCGACTAGAGGCCTTAGCTTTTTAAAACACGGACCCAAAACATCATCTACCCCTACTACTGTACTAGACATACCTACTCAAATTGACAAGCCTAATACCATACAATTTTATATTAAGCGTCAGTGCAGAGATTAATAAATACTTACAGAGATGTGTTTACTCCTAACAATGGCACAATTTTCGCAAACTTGAGCTATAGATGAAACAGGCAGCAGAACAATGAGAAACTAATGGGCACGCATTGTTTTCAAATGCCAAATAAATTGAGTCCTTCTCAAGTTCTCAGCCTTAAATTTGCTAGAAAGTATTATTCACAAAAACGGCAGAAAGAAAGTGGCTTGGGAGGCCAAGTCAACTAAAACACAGAAGTGCTAACATATATGAGCCCTTGAAGCACAAATAAAAAAATAAATTTAAAAAAAGAAAAGTGGAAGACAGAGAAGCCACTTTGTACCACTTCACGGTAACATTAGAAAAGTTTCAAAAGCTGGAACACAAGATGCCAAAATTGCGCAGTCAAAGAACCAAGGAATACCTCTGTGCATTACGTCAGGCTGGCCATCCACAATAGAAACTTTCCTACAGCCAGCTCCATGCCACTTCAGATTAATTTGAAAACAAGCCCAGGCTTCTTAAGTAGAGCAAAGCATGACCATGAATTATCATTTCTGGGATCGAGGATAATGGATCGTAGGAGACAATTCCAACTTGCTCACATTAATTCACTTCAATTTAGGTTCCCAGATCAGAGCCAAAGTATTGTGGACAACCAGGAACAGAAATCCAGTACAGCGGAGGCTTGAGCATTCATTGAATATGACTAACTGGCTATGATCTAGGCCAAACTTGACCATAGACATCCTTTTGTCTGTATATTCGGTCCCAAGACCATGGAACATCTGTGCATTAAGGATTGAAAATTACGACGTCTTAAGGAGAATACTCAGATGGCAAAACAACTCATTCTTCAGTAGTACATAAAAAAGGAATTCCCAGAATGAGAAGAAATGAAGAGAAAGAAAGGCAGGAAAAGGGACTCGGACTGACCTTGTGAGGAATACAACTGTGGAGGAAGTTCATAGGGTACAGGCAGTGGAATGATTTCATAGTCAGAATCAGGATTCGCTCTTCCTGACCAGGCCAGGGATACCAATTTCGTTTTGCGAACAGGATCATCAGCTGCTCTGGTTTCATCCTGCACAAAGGTGGAAAATATAACAGATATGTTGCTTTTTCTTAAGAATATTTACCCATTTGAGTGAGCACAATGGCATAAAGAATACTACAAAGCAACGTATCTTGAAATACATAAGCCTGTCAAACATTGGGTTCCAAATTTCTACTTTACCAAGTGTTGCAAATGTCAGAGATTAAGGCGTCTAGTAGTACCTCAGTGCAAGAGAATCCACAACCATTCTTGTGTACATTAGACAAAAACAGCACACCTAGCTGATTGATTCACAAAGATTAAATAGCAAGGATAAGCAATAAAATAAATAAAGTATAAGACAGTAATGAATTAATAATCGGGGAAAAAAAAGACAGCAATCAATTCATACTCATGTGCGCAACATAAACCCCAGCCATAAAAGAGAGGGGGGAAGTAGGCCAATTATGTACACTGTGAGAGACCAGACAGTGCTACAAACACTGGACACAAGGCACTAAGTAAACATAGACATTAAAACTATTAGTACCAATGTCAAAGTAGAATAATACACGATGAGTTCACAACATAAATTTGAAGCTACAGAAAACATACCCTTAGTGCTATTAGAATCCGACCCAACATGATTAAAACCTAAACCGAATATGACATTAACGGGGTTTGGGTATAGACTTTCAACCAGTTGAATCAAATGCATAAACACGATTAACCTATTCAATAAAATAAGTTAGGTCAAGACTGAGATTCCTGACACAAAGAAATACTTATATAGCTCATTTGATTAAACAAGTTATAATACGTCACCTGAATAACAAATTTGTCATTTAACCCATAACCAGCTTATTTAGATGTTAGATGTAGGGTTGAAATTTGGAGCTTGTATAGATAGCCAACACTTGAAAATTTCTATTTGTGACTTTATCAAGCTGTTGTAGATAGGCAGCAATTAAGCATGCATATTACAATTTGCTATATTTTTGCTTGTGTTTAACATATGTTGGTTCTATGTTGATTTTGCATGCAATTAAGGGTGTGTTCTTTGGTGGGTAAATAACCAATTTTTACTCATTTTAAACCAATCCAAATTTACCCATTTTTTCCATTAAACTTTACCGGAACTTTCCTAATTTACAAACCCAACCCTAATTTACCAAAGTTTAGCCAACCTTACATACCTCTAGAAGAACACACCCAAATGGGCTAAATGGTAAACAGAAATGACCCAGTTATCTTAATCTTAAATGGGTTAAGCAGGTCATATAGGTCACAATCAAGTCAACCTCTATTTTAGTATTGAACCAAAACCAAAACCAATGCTCCGAAATCCTGCCTAGGCGAGGTACGAACCGGTCAGATGTAACAGTCTCACCCCTGAATTTTGCAATTTAGAGAGAGTGGTCCCAATTGACTCAAGATTTAGAATCGTTTGCTACCTCCTCCTCCATGGAAAAGAAGTACAGCATGTAATGAGGCAATTTAATTCAGTTCATTACAATCCAAGGGTGTGTTTGGTGGGGATGAAAACCATTTTTTGGAAAATGATTTTCCCATTTTCCAGTGTTTGGTGGACAGAAAACCCATTTTCCTGCTCCTCTTTAAGCCATAAACCTTGATTTTAGTTTCCAAGATTATTTCCTCCACAGAAACAATTCTACCCCACTCATCATTTGCAAGCCTCCTTCGTTGAATGTCATTGTTTGATAGAACACATTGTTCTTGTGCATCTAAAGAGTTAATAATCTCAAGGAGACTGCACTTTCGAACCTTGATGTCCCCAAAAACCTCTTTATTCCACTTCTTGACTTTAACTTTGACATAATAAAGTTCCCTCGTGACAACAAAACTCGCAAAGCTAGAAACCTGAGCCTCTCCCCACCAAGCCTTGACAAACTCAGAAAAACCGTCATGTTGAAGCCACATGTTCTCAAATCTGAAAGGGATCTTATCCTTAGCAACCCTTGCTGACTATAGTGTGATCAGAAAATGATTTAACAAAGGTCTAGGAAGCCTAAAATGGGCCATATCAGGAAAGGATTGTTCCCAGTCTGCTGGCACCAAAAAACGATCCCACCTGGAGCAAAAACCAATTATGGACCATGTATGGTCTCCCCCTTTTAAAGGGAGATCCATCAGTAATGAGTAATTGACAAAATTAAGAAATTCTTCCATTGTGTTAGATGAACAAACACCAGAGCAGAACTTCTATCTTAAAGAAACAGGATTTCATTGAAAACCCCTCCTAAGAACCAAGGGCCAGGCCAACCATCCCGAATATGACAACTCATCCCACAATCTTAGCATATCAACTCTAGATTAGGGACCAGACACTTGTGAATGCCCAAGCAATGTTACGTGAAACAGCCTGAAAGTAGCAAGTAACAAAAAATTCTCTACAACTGTAGGACTCCAAAAGGAACGTGTTTTTCTCCAACGTCACAAGAATACCACCTGTAGTTTTGAGAAACACAAAGTCGGCAAAATGATGACATCCCCAAATACTGCGAACGTCATGCACTAGAACCTCCTCCATCTTTGTCTCTTGAAGACAAACAAGATTGCACTTCCTATCTCTCAAAAAATTGTTAAGCAAGGTCCTCTTTTCATGATCATTACTACCCCTCACATTCCAAGATAGAAATCTATACATAGGTAATCAACATCCCACTTGAAGGTGAGCAAAGTCCATCATAGTTCACCCCTAACTCAAGCCTCATAAACTCCCTTGGCTTTCTAAAACAAGTAGTCCTCTAACGCTTTAGATTTGGACAATTCATGATTCTTCTCAATTCTAGAAAGGAGATGAAGAACATCTTCATAGCCAATGAATGGAACCGCAATACACTTAGCAATACCTTTCATTTTTTTATGCTACCCACTTAGAAACATTGATAGTGTTAACATTTTGACCACCACAAACATTCATCAACACAAAAGGATTTAGGAGAATCTCAATAAGAGAAATCAATGGCTAAGGGTCACTAAAGAGTCAAATTTTATTTGTAGTGGAACCAAAGGCCTTCCAGCAAACTTGAATGGATACTAGAATCCCCCAAGATAGAGCCAGTTACTGGACTTTTAGTTTTGAAATCATGCTTTTCATATGATTTGGCTTATTCAATCTAAGCCTTTAATTCTTATTGCTATTACTTTCATTTTGCCAATAAAACAGATGTTTGTTAGATTCTTAAAAGTACCAATAAGAGAAATTTGTGAATTGGAATAGTTGGCTAGACTTATCTTTACGTCGGCTAGACATAGATTTTCAGATAAGGAATCAATTTGATAATCTTAAATCTTTACCCAGGCTAAGTCGAAATATCCGTGAAAATAGGTGATTAACTTGTACTAGGGCAATTCACTTATAGATTCCAAAAGAAAGTTGTGAGTTCTTTATTTGATTACCAAATCCTCAATTAACCAAATTAGTGTAATTGCATAATTAGATACTTTATTCAATTTATTGTTGGAGTGACCTCAGATGCTTTAGTCCATAGATTTTTTTTACAAATCATTTTCCTAGTTAGTTTATTACATAATCAAAGCCCCTTTCATATGTTGATAAAAAAATGTATTTCAGTTATGTATATGGAACATGAACTCTTATTTTATCATACTTTAATAAATCTCGTACTTCTAGGTAATATGACAAATACCTCATAGGAACGAATCATCAGCTGAGAATTATTCTTTTGAAGGGCTCCCCAGGCTGCCTTACTGAGATTTGCTGAAGTTAGCAAGAACCAACTGTTATGGACACATGATCCTTGTGAGAATCCAAATAGCAACATGTATGTGGAAGATAGGCTGTGCAAGAGAAGAATGAGTACAGAGAAGCATTCTTACGCAAGGTTCTGACCATTGTAACGGGCAAATGTCTTTATATGAGGCATTGCACGGCTGTAAAAACAAGAGAGTGTATTTGTCACACAGCCAACGATTAGCCGAACATAGCAGGGTCTACGGTTGTAACTACAATTTCAACATTTTTACTCCAACACTATGTGAGTTAATCATACTTATAAAACAAACACCACTTGAGTGGATCATATTTGGCCCCACTCCAGAGAGTCGACAGATTTTGTGAAACATAAATGAAGTGAAGAATGATAAGTTTAACTAATTGTGAACATTAATACTACCACTGTTGGTGATCTTTGAGGGGTTCAGTAGATAACAGCTACGAAAAAGATATCAGACTTCAGAAAAGAAGTCGTGCACATAAGTAGACAATAAACAGGAACATATTTGAAGGAAAGAAATCACGTATGGTGCCAACCAAGCAACTATGCCCAAGGAAGGTGAAAAGGGTGTTGAGGTGTGAGCCCAAAGGAGTCAGGGCTCAGTTTTCTCATGCTCAAGATGATCTGAATGGTTGCCAACATCAAAGACATGAAGGGGGTTGAGTGTTGAGGGTGGAAACATTCAACATGGACAGCTCTGCAGGCATTACAGGCAGTGTTGGATGTCAAAAAACAACCCAGCAAAGGGCAGCAAGCAATGCAGTTCTGGACATGGGCGCGCCAGCAACCTGGACACAAACAGCCACCAGCACAGTTGTGCCCTGCGCCTTGTTGGGTGTTCAGGTGTGTCTCTTAAGTTTTCCTCAGCAGTTTGTTATGACCTTTGCCATGGTTATGTACTGAAGTTTGCCTATATAATTAATAGCCGTTAAGCTTCATATTATCATCCTCAAGAAATACACACAAAGTCGTACTTGTAATCCTCAAAGTTTCTAGTGCATCACTTCATGTTTATTTCCCGGTTTTCAAGTTTCTCCACGTTAAAACCTCGGTGCTCTTGGTTTACTTTTCTTGCTGCGTTCTTTATATTGTTTGTGCTTTGTGATCCCAATTCCTAACAGGAACAGAACCAGGAATTTCTTGAATGAAAAAAGGGGGTAGGGAGAACAAAAGCTTAACACATTGCTTATTTTTTAAGTTTATAGTAGCTGTCTCCATCAAGTAACTGAAACATTGTTAGACTGCTTATTTGCACATCAGAGACCTCATCCTATGCCATGATTTTATGGGAAATGAGACAGATATGAGGGCCAGGGGCAGATTTTATGGGAAATGAGACATAAATTAGTATATTTAACAGATGAGAAAGGTGACTTGACAATCAATCTGACAAACTGAGTCTTTCCTAAGCCTCACTAAATCCGTAAAAGCCCAAAGCTGATTAAATGTTTAGGTTTGTAAGCTGTCCAGATACGTACTAATATCACTGACTTCACTTAACAAACTCTTACAGGATAAGAAATGGAAATTTTCAGCTGGAATCCACAAAAGCATTTACCAGCAGCACGATGGACTAAAACGCAAACAAACTTAGTAGTTAATACACACCAATTAACTACAGAATCCAACAGCGGTACCAAGTATGAACCCTCATATCTGAAACCATAGATCTCGAAGAGAATACCATACCAGCGGCCAGTGTAGGTAGCCTTCCACTTTGCCCAGTACTTCTTCAAAAACTCCTTCTCCACATTCTTCACAGGACTTGGGATACAGCTTCCAGCTGCATATCCCTGAACAAGAAGTTTGATATTTCTTTACGATCATACTTTCCACAAGAAGATAAGAAGAGAGCATGTTGAGCAAGACAACATTGCTACATGCACAGTGCACAAGCCCCGAATGCATGTCAGTTGTGACTGTACCTAATTACTAAACGAAGGAAAATTGTTTCCTAAAGACTGATACTAAAAGTTCTTTCCTTAAGCCTGATACTGATGATGAATGCCCACAATCTTTAGTCTCTTCAAATCGCACTACATTCCAGCTTAATGTCAATACTTTGCCATGACCAACTTGGAACATTAGGCAGCCCCCTTTTATAGATGTCAATAACTTTTGTCCAGGAAATGCACAAAATTAAAAAAGAGAAACAGAATGGTATTAAACTTCTTTTTTAACACATCCTTCCAGTGAGGTAGTACATAAAGCAGTGAATACCAGCATTAGTTGGAAGCAATAAATATAGAGAAGGCCCATAATTACAGCATTAACCAAATATATAAAAGTCTGAAAATAAAATCTGGTGACTGATTTTGAGCCAGTAGGCAAAAATTTAAGGGGGACAAAACATTTATGCACTTGAAAAGAACAATATGTGAGAGAGGTTATTTGTGCTCTACCTCTAGTGATGATCTAACATCTTCCACAGTAGGCCATATTATACGTGGTTCTCCCAGACCAAGAGGCATTTTGTCGGATGACAAACCAGATGACATTGAAGATCTTAGCTCACTCATCCACTTTTCATCCAGGGACCCAAGCGATGAGAACTACACAACGGTGTAGACATGAGAATATTAAGGGCCTAAGTCATTGAGAAAGAGACATTTGACATAAGCAGCCAGAAGCATAAAAACTATAACATATTAAAGCCCAAAACAGCTTTAGTCAACATGAAGCCTCATCATGTCAAATGCTCACAATTTACAAGCAACAGTCACAGGAAACTAATAGAATACCCCCAACGGCCTGCATTTGGGTTTTAAAATTTTTGTAAAGAGCGAAAAAAGGATTCAAAAGGAACTTGGCAAATAGCTTCAACTACATTACCCAAGCTTGCCTGTTTGGCTTACCATACCTGGGTTGACATCACCCGACACAGAACACATCTAGCAGTGGCAGGCGAGAATGGTCAGATATGATTGCCATTACAGTAAGAGAGCATAGGGGAAGAGAGAGAGAGAGAGAGAGAGAGAGAGAGAGAGAGAGAGAGAGAGAGAGAGAGAGAGAGAGAGAGAGAGAGAGAGATAGAGAGAGCAAAAGAATATCCTCAAACCGAAACTAACCTCAGTCATATAACTCTATTTTGAGCAAGATTCCACAACAAAGTGAACGAAATCACTCAAATTTCAACCCTGAATTGAAGAACCCTAAACTCGAATACTATGGATCTTACAATTGGACAGCCAGTTTATTGGCCATTTGTGCTGGATGTTGAGGGGTTTTGCGACTTGAGCAGTGGGTTCACTCTGGCCAATTGTCGCCGATTTCAGGAACGCAGCTGTCTTTACAGGTAGACGTCTTATTTATTTATTGATACTTTTTTTCTGGACAAACATACCACCACCCGAAGAAACGGTCACGAACACACCATCACAGCACCACCAGAAGGCTCGAACACATACCTCCAAAGAGGAGTGAATTTTGTTTGTGGCTTGTTGAACATTGTGGTTGAGGAGAAAGCATTTTCACTTTTATCAGGGTACTGTTGCTCGGATATACGTGTTTTATTGTTAAAGTTCAGTTTTCTAGTATATTTAAATATTGTGTATTTGCGTTATACTGATTTTCCAGTATAAATAAATGCGTTATGCTACTTTATTTTATGAAATTTTTATGCCATGTCCAATCACGGGGCAGTACCCCTCGCCGTGACCATATTTTGGACATGTCCGCAATTTCTTGCCATGTGAGACCCGTGGAGGCTTACACATGTTCGACACTCATGTCCCAAGTCCAGGTAACATAAGCTGTCAACCACCCCCCCCCCCCCCCAAACAAAAAAAAAAGGAAAAAGGAAATTTTGATAAAAAAGGGGCGAACGAAGAAAAATAGAGACCCCGAACCCCAGAACCAAAATTAACAACTTTGGAAAAGCTAGCTGCATAGTGAAATTCGTCTCAAGTACCTGATAAATCAGAGGTGATTTTTTAAATTCTTCATCAAAAGTATATCCCTCCAATACAGATCGTAGCTTCATATGGCCCCACTTCTTAAGATGTGCCCCCACATGATAGCCAGGAACTGAAGCAATCAATCTGACCTAAAGATTTTGACAATGAATGCAAGCTTAAGAAAATCATACTTAAATAATTATGAGCAAAGAAAAGAAAAACAAACAAATCTATGTAGCAACTTGGTTTGTAATTCTAGGCAAAATTACTACACCCCCGGTTCCATATTAATTGACTTTGGAAATTGTGTAGTCAAACTTTGAAAATTTTGACCATAAAATTCTCAATATATATAATGACTTGTTATATAAAATCACTATCAATATATTCCAAATGAAAAATACTATCATAAAAGTATAGTATTGCAATTATTAACAAAATATTATACAAGAAATTATCGATCAAAGAGTGACATTGGAGACCATGAGTCCGTGACAGTCAATTAAGTGACAATTAATATGGAACGGAGGGAGTAGTACTTAACCACCAGAATATTTTAGAGCCTGAAGACTAACAGACAATGAGACGATAAAGCCACAGATGAGCTCAAATATCTCAAACCATCAATCACCACACAGAATACCGGCCTGGCGGCCTCCATGACTAATCCCAATAAATTTAAATATGCTAAAATTACAAAAGATTGTTGGGGGTTGCCACACATTTTTGGAAACTGACTGTCGGGACACCACTTTTCTATAATGCATTCCCAGGTGACATTATATTTAATTAAATGGCTCATGGGTGACATTCCGGCTATTTTAGCTGAAATCCGACGAAATTTGATCAAAAAGGCGAAAATGCCCTTATTTTTCTCTCTAATTTAACTTAGTCTACCCTTCACCTCTCTTTCTCTCTTTTCCTCACCCTCTTCCTCTATAATTCATTCATCTCAAATACTCCATTGATTTTCAAAATATGTTATCCTACCATTAATGATTTAATTTTTTTTAACTCTATTGATAAACATTTTAAACATCTCAATATTTTCTTAGATTGTTGATGGGAGTAATGCATGGGTTGGCCCAGTTAGCTGCTTGTTCCACTAAAATAAATTTATTTCAGTTTATTTCCGAGAAATATTATCTTTGGAAATGATATTCATCAAGGCACCACTAAACGGTCTCTTATCTTTACATGCAAGTTTCCTGATGAAGTTAGAGATTAAAAAAAAAAAAAAAAAAACAGTTACAGCAGTTTTTGGCTGGGATGTCTTAATTGTATTTAAGTTTTTTTCTGGGGTTTCTTCCTCATTTAGACCAGTGATACATCTTCGTGGGGTTCCAGGAAGAGGGTGAGTGGGTGAGGAAAAGAGAGAGAGAGAGATGAAGGGTAGTCTAAGTTAAATTAGAGAGAAAAATAAGGGCATTTTTGTCTTTTTCATCAAATTTCATCGGATTTCAGCCAAAATAGCCAAATTGTCACCCATGAGCCATTTAGTCAAATATAATGTCACCTGGGAATGCATTATAGAAAAGTGGTGTCCCACCAGTCAGTTTCCAAAAATGTGTGGCACCCCCAGCAATTTTTTGGCTAAAATTATCTGAAAACATTCACCAAAACCAATTCTCAAGCCAAACTAGGGGAAGTACTGATCTGCTAAAATGATTCACGTAATTAAAGAAGGCAGGATGTGTAACTGCATTAAGAATTGGTTGAAAGAAAATAACAAAGTCCCCAAAAGCACAGAAGATCAGATGCATGCGCATGATAACATCATCTTGCCCACAACATAGGATATAAACTCAAAAATGAGTTCCTTTGTCAAATTACAAGTTCAGAGCCTCAGAGGTAGCTAAAAGAACATAATGTGTGTATCCGGCAAAATTAGGCATTTTATTAGGGGGGTAACTTTCTCCTGTCAGATGTCCATGGCTAAGACTTGAGATTTTTTTTTTAAAAAAAAAGGTGGAAATAAACATAAACCCATTTCAGAGCAATTATTAATTTTGATCACAACGAATAGTAAATATGAGCACAATCAGATATACAGAATAATGACAACTAAATGCAAAATTCAAATATTTTTAGCAAAGAATGATATTTTCCCACAACCAAGTTCAATTATACCCCATTCAGGAAACTAGTTCAAAACTAACCAAAAATGTAATCAACTATACCGCTGCATTCCCGTAGTCAAACTTCTTAAAGAAGGAAGCGTCAATTTTGAATCTGCCGAGTGCTTGCAAATTAGCATTGAATTCAGGAAGCTGGAATAAAAGGGGGGGCAAATAAAGAAAACGGTAAGAAGCATATATAAGAGAAAATATCCACTATCATCCAAAGTATGTAAATGAACTGAAAAGAGGAGACAACACAGGTACAACAAATGCTCTCAACTGAACTTGAAATTTATACATGGAAAACAGACCAATAGCAATAAAAAGATCACGAAGCGTATAAACAAAAATTTCATAACCTAATAGCACAAGGTGAAGTTATCAACCAGAAACAACAGATCGAACTAACTTTTATTTGACTACTAGTTTTCATGAGTGTGGGAGGCAGGTGGCTGCCTCATAAAAATATATAATTTATTCGCGTATATTTGGGAGAAAATCCTAAGTTGAACATAATCTTGGAATTCATAAGTTGTGTAGTTTTGTACTGCCATGCACTTGCAGTTTCAATTCCAGTAGTTTACATATGCACTTTAGACTTTTTAATGTAACAGATATCATGAGACATGAATCCTATTGAGTTCTCACTTCTCAGTTCCAAAATACTTCAGTCTTTCATAAGAGTATACTAGCGTTAGCAAAGCATATCTTGCAGAACTGACTTTGAGCCAAGATGGTTGTTTATTGTGGTTAGAAGATTCTTTCATGTATTCAAGACATTTTCTTCGCAACAGTTCATAATTGAATGGTAAGGGCCTAGTTTTCAGCAAACCCCCCCCCCCCCCCCAAAAAAAATAAAATAAAAAGAGCAAACAAAAACAAGTAGAACGAAAAACAAAATCCATAAACATAAAATTAATACTATCAGTTTGAAACTGTCAAAATCTTACTGATAGCAATAAATTTTTGGGCAATCCAGTAATCATAATTAAAAATTAAGAATATTTGCAATAGAACTCTAAAACATCATTACATCAAACTGCTCAGGGGAAAGTACTTGTCAAAAATTGGTAGTGCAATCCTCTTTATCCTAGATTAGGATCACTCTAAATAGTATAGAGTATGGCACACTACAAACCCCCCCCCCCCCCTAGGGATGGCAACGGGGCGGATCGGGGAGTATACCCCCGTCCCCATCCCCGCTCCCAAAACTCATCCTCATCCCCGCTTCTGGGAATGATTCTTGCCCCATCCCCATCCCCGCAGATTCCCCATCCCCAACGGTGATCCAACGGGGATCCAACGGGATTTTTTTAAAACTATCCTAAATTTAACTAAATTTTAATTGGATCCGGTTTTTAATCGAACCCGATTTTTAACATGTTCAAAATACAACGTATTTAACTTGCTCAAATAATAATACATCAAAATCAAACAATAATACATCAACAAGTGAGAATAAATTGGAAAATTACTACTTTGTCCTTCCCATTAATATATATATTAAATTTGAATAAAGGTTATTTGGTAATTTTAACATTTTCGGGGATGGGGATTCAGGGATGGGGACGGGGAATTCACCCCAGCGGGGAAAATGGGGACGGAGATGGGGAAAATTTTGTCCCCATCCCCGCCCCGTCCCCAAGCGGATTTTGGAAAATCGTCCCCATCCCCGTTCCCATCCCCAACGAGGATGGGGATTTTTCCCTAGAGCGGGGCGGAGCCCAGACGGGTTCGGAGATTCCCCGCCCCATTGCCATCCCTACCCCCCCCCCCCCATCTTTCAGCATTTCAATGCATATCAAAATACATAATATGGTGCTAATGAAGCTACCGCATATGTCAAAACTATTTGGAGAGGATATCTGTAATACCCACTGACATTTTGTGGCAGAAAGGGAATTGCACATGGGGTACCCGATTCCGAGAAATTGTCCAAGGAACAGCCAAAATGGTGAGTTGATACTTCAATATTAAAATGTTTCAAAGTTTAGTATTTTTCCACCAAAATGATGCTTGGTCTTTAACATTTTAGAATCACGCTTAAAATGAATAAAATGGAGCCGGATTGCAAATGAAGTCATATTTAATATTTTCAAATCCTTAGCGAAGCTTTGGTAAGGTAATAAAAATCCCTAGAAATAAGTGAAATATTGTGTCCTATTTCCAGTCAAACCAATCAATCTGCAACTAGAAGAAAAAACCTATGAGCATACCAGTTATTTTGGCGGTATTCGGGCCGGACAAAATTTTTCTGGCTCTACCTTTACATGAGTCCTACACAACACATGCAAGAAAAACTAAATGGAGTGCTTTGGGCTACACTCATACTACTTTTCAATCTAGATTAAACTATAAAATAAGGGGAAAAAATAAATAGAAGGGTTTCAATAACCCCCCCCCCCCTCTTTTCTTCTCCTTTATGGTCCTAAAATTCCTCTTGAATGCATAAAGGTTATGTTAGTCAAGACTATTAAACAAACGTTTAAAAAAACGAGATTACAAAAAGACACTTCTGCTATTCTTCAATTGATTCAGTCGATGATCTTTGCATGGAATGCAACTAGTTTTATGAGGAATGCATCCAAACTTTTCACATTCTATAGTGAATTGTTTTTCTTAACCAGCCAAAGTACCACTCTTTCTCACAGCTTATGATGTACTAATTATCTGTACCTTTAAAGCTTGTAGATAGTCAACAAGATCCTTTTCAAATTCGCTTCCTTTGCTTGCACCGTTTTGGTCTTTCCAAGGAAAATCTTGCATCCATAAGCCTTGACTCTTATTATTCCAATCAACATGAATCAAGTTCGCAGTGTGCACTACCACTCTAACTCCTCGAGGATAGACAAGAAGCATTGCTTTTGAATGGTGTGTCCCATACGAAATAGGCAAAGGAGGCTTGTGCAAAACCCAGCTGGAAGGCTTGGCTTTCTACAATACAAACCTGATGCTGAATAAGTCTTTATGTTGGATAAAAAGGTCTAGAGCCTCAGACAAATGACACAAACCTTCATGTATTCTAGGGTGCCATCACCCTCGCCATGGACAACCAGTACTTGAGGAACTCTCTTAAGTGTCGGACATGCTATTAGAGAAAGCATATAGAGAATGAGAAAAGTGACGAAGCAAACAATACAGCAAAATGAAATAAGTTGAGCAGGACACAATTCTTATAACAGAACAGATCTTCACCAAAAAAGGGGGAATGCACACTAATGTACTGTATTAGGCGGTAATTGTATAGTAATACACCACACTTTAGAGTTGCAATTTGATATATCGTACTTTCACTTAATATTTTTTTTATAAATTGATCTGAATTTGAAGGTGTTTTGAATAAGTATACTGCGCCAAGTCATAAAGGTATGCAAGTGCCAATTGGATATGTTTTAAAAAGCAGGAATTTAAGTATAGTGGCTGTGTGAAATCAGATACATTTAATTTGCTCATGTATAGCTGCATCAGAACTCAGAACAGATTTAGGACCAGTCTTGTTATACAATGGTAAATATGATGCAAGTATAGTGGAGTTCTCGGATAAAAATGCCACTAAACTATGTAAAAAATCGCAAATTTGGCACCCGAAAAAAATGTTATTTAACTGCCATTAAAGCCTTACAATTAGGACGAAATTGCCACTTAACCTGCTGGACAACACAGGTGATCAAAAATAGCAGGTTAATTACCTGTCAGTTAGTAATTATCTTAACTAATTACATAATTAACTTAAAAAAGCCCCTAATTTACTAAACACCCCAAATCCTCCCTAATCCCCTTATTAATTTCCCTCTAATTCAAAAACCCAGCCACCATCTTCAAAATTCATCTTTTTCTTCCTCCATAGCCTGATTGTTCAACTTCCACCCATCAAATTTGCATTCTTATACCAGTTCCAGGTGAAATTCAACACCAGCCACAAATTTTGCACCCCAGTGAAGACTTTTTGGAGGTATTGAAGGGCCCAAAGAGTGACCTTGTTTGAAGGTAAGTTTCTGAGGAAACCCTAATCTGGGAATTGGTTAAATTTGGTGAATTTGGTGTGTTTTATGTTGATTTGCTGTGGTTTTGCTCTATTTCGTCCATTTTAGAAGTAGTTGCACAAAATTCTTCTAGGGTTTGGTGGGATCAAATGTCGTGCATGTTAAAAATATAACTTATTGTTGATAAGTTGTGTTTTGTTTGTGAATTTTGGTTTGTTTTGTTGTTTATTAGGGTCCCAGAATGGGCAAGTTACAAATATTTCATTTGTGTGTGTGTGTGTTGTGGGGGGGGGGGGGGGAGTTTCTATCGAACCCGCATTTGGTTTACAGTAACTGTGACGTGACTGAGGAAGATGTGGACCCTGATAGGTTATGTATGGATGATTTTGTTGAGTTTGTTGAGAATGTTGGGTATTCAAAAGATAAAATTGAAAAGGTGTACATTAGCAAGCCTAGCACTAGTATAGGCTTTGAGGATAGTCTAGTTGATATTAAGGGAGATGATGAGATAAGGATGTTGAGTGATTTACTTGAAAAATGTCCATTTGTTCGCATGTATGACAAGCATGCTGAGGTTAGTAGGGCTAAGGGGAAAGAAAAAGTTGTTGATGTTGATGCTGAGTGGGGGTTTGAGGATGGAGATGAGGATGGAGATGATGATGATGATGATGATTATGACCTCAATGTTGATGGTGATGGTTCTGAAGTAGAGGATGAGGAGATGACACAATTAATGAAGAAAAAAAAAACAAGAAGTTGAGGGATGATGAAATAGCTGAGAAGAATGTTGTGTTAGAGGGTGATGACAGTTTGATTGAAGGAGGAGGACCTTATGAGGATGGGAACGGAGCAGAGGATGAACAATACCATGACTCTAACAACCCTAGCATCCCTGAGAGTGAGAGTGAGGGTGAAGGTATGGTGAAAAGGAAAAGGCATAGCATGAGGAAGAAGAAGCCTAAGTGTCCTAAGTACAACCCTGCCTTGCCTGGTAGACTCCGTACATGGTGACTTTTGCTAATAAAAAGGAAATGAAGAAAGCAGTGGATGACTATAGGATACTTGGTGGGTACAATCTGAAAGTGTGCAAGAGTGACAAAGTAAGGTACCGACTATTCTTCCAAGGTGAAGAGTATAGGTGGAGGTTTTGGGGATCGAAAGTACGCAAGGAAAAGAGTTATGCATTGAAGACATTTGCCCCCCCCCCCCCCACACACACACACCACCACCACCACACATGTATTACTTCTAGCTTTGAGGCTGGGTGTAGAAACATGAGCCTACAATAGTTGGTTGATCATTATAGGAGCAAATTTAGGATAACACCATCCATTACTGCCAGAGATTTACAAAGAATGGTGAAGGAAGAGTTGAATTACAATGATGCTTTGTGCATGTGTGCTAGGGCAAGGAGGAGGGCCTTAGATTCTATAATTGGGGATTATAGGGAGCAGTTTACTCAACTGAGGGACTATCTAGGGGAATTGATTGACAAAAACCCTGGAACATCTATTGTTCTCAAAACAACAGAGAATTAGGAAGCATGAGAACATGTGTACAAGTCTCTTTATGTATGTCCTGGTCCATTGAAGAGGGGTTTCTTGGAGGTTTGTAGGGGGGTTCTCAGCTTAGATGGTTGCTTTCTAAAAAGACCATGGGGAGGACAAGTGTTTGTAGCCGTTGGGAGGGATGCAAATGACCAGATGTATCCAATAGCATAGGGGGTGGCATCCACTGAATCAAAGGAGACTTGGGATACGTTTCTTTTACAGCTACAGATTGATTTGGAAATGGGAGATGGCAATGGATGGGCAATGATTTCAGACCAACAGAAGGTACCTTAAAACCCTCCCTAGCACTTTATTTTTTAAATTATGTAGCAACTCAACTGTCTAATGTGTTTTTTGGTTTGTTTTGGTGTGATTAGGGTCTAATTGATAGTGTGCAAGGATTTTGCTGAGAAGTGAGCATACGCTATGTGCTAGGCATGTGTATGCCAACTTGAGGAGGACCTTCAAGGGTGAGATGTACAAGAAATTATTCTGGAGGGTAGCTAAGTCAACCACTGAGGTAAGAAGAATGCCAAGAATCTTTATGATCTTGACCCACAAACATGGGGGCTGCTTGAAAGAAAGGGTGTTGAGCGTTTCTGCAAAGCTTTTTTCAAACCATGCACCAAGTGTGACTCTATAGACAACAATATGGCCGAAATCTTCAATGCCTTCATAATTGAAGCCAGATACATGCCTATTGTATCCATGTTAAACTGGATTTTTAAGGTTGTTATGAAAAGAATAGGTGACAAGAATGCTTGGGCTTCTAAGATAAAGACCCCCATACCCCCTAGGATTATGAAGAAACTTGATAAAAAGATTGAAGAGTCAAAGTGTTGGGAGGTTACTAGGGCTGCTAGGGGGTTGTTTAGTGTGAACAATGCATGGGCCGAGGAGTATGTAGTGGACTTGAATGCCAAAATTTGTAGTTGCAATTCATGGCAACTGAATGGGATTCCTTGTCCCCATTCTATTGTTGTAATGAGGGAGGAAAGGCTGAAACCAACTAACTTTGTCCAAGAGTGCTAGGCAACTGAAAAGATCGTAATGACATACTCCCAGACATTGCATCCAATAAATGGTTCTAACATATGGGCAACTGCCTTAGGATGTTTGGTCACTGCACCCTACTTCAAGCCGAAGAAAAAGACCACTACTAAGTACTTTAGAAGGCCAAAGGCAGGGGAGAGTATCAGGGGTAAAGTCTTTAAGGATTCCACTAGGATTTACTGCACAATTTGTGGATTTGAAGGCCACAACAAGTTGACTTGCCCACATGCTGTCAAGAAGTTAAAGGTAACTATTCATTTCAATTTCTTCAATCATTCTTTTGATTTGTTTGTTTAGGGTTTAGGGTGTTTGAAGTGTATGATGTGTAAGCTCAAACCCCAATTTGACTTTTTCTTTTTTTGAATGATTTATTGCCAACCTTTATATGTACTCAGTATTGGTGGTCAATTAGTAAGTTTGCATTTTAAAGTTACTCATATCTTTGGGTTTTTGATGTTTTTCAACTATGAGGTCAAACTACAATTTGACTTTTTCTATTTTTTTTAATGTTTTTTTTTTTTGACTTTTGTATGTTTCCATTTTCACTCGACTGTAAGGTCAAACTACAGTTAGTAGCTGACATGTTTGGTTTTTTGCTTCTCCTAGCCAAAAAGAAAGCCCACCAAAAAATCCAACACCACTGCTGCTGCTTCTGCTGATGCAACTGCTACTGCTGCACCTTCTTCTGGTGCTTCATCAACTGCTCAAGCTACTGTTGGTGCTTCATCAACTGCACAAGCTGTTGCTGTTGGTTCATCAAGTGCTCAAGCTACTGTTGCACCTTCTGCTACTGCTACACCTTGTGCCTCTGCTGCTGATGTTGTGGTTGCTGCAGTAGCTGTGCTGCTAGGAGAGTAGCACAACATGATGAGATTCCACTCACTGGATCACAACCTCAACCTTCACTGCCATCTCCAATGTCAACTCCAACAAAGGACAGAAAGAAGAGAGTGGCAAAAAGAGTGATCTTACCAAGAGTTTCACCAAAGAAGAAGGTGCCAATGATGAACCTAGGAAACTAGGTCTTTGCTTGTGATGTCTATATTGGAATATTTTAAGCCATTTTGAATTATAGATGGCTTCTTTTGGATGGTTGATATACTAGCTTCATGTAAATGGTGTCAATGCCATACTTTTGTTTTGTGGGTGGGGGGTGGTGGGATATGTCTTTTGTACATTTTTAAGTTTGGTACCCTGTTTGGTTCATAACTATAGCCAAATCAGAGGAGTATGTACATCAAACAATAGATGTTGTATCCATTATTTGATGCCCTCATTGAACCTATTATGTGAAAATATAACTTGGACTTGATTTTGAAACAAACGTTTGCTTTGCATTTATGAATCACACGCCTTCACTCCGAGCTTCGGTCCCAAGAGACCTGTGCACTTTTTTGCACCTCATGCTTTTTTAATCCAATGTCTGAAATCCAAATCCTCTTTGAAATATGAGTTTGCAACCATTCTCGTTGCTCTCTCCACACGGGACCTGTGCACTTTTTTGCACCTCATGCTTTTTTAATCCAATGTCTGAAATCCAAATCCTCTTTGAAATATGAGTTTGCAACCATGCTCGTTGCTCTCTCTACACCCAGAGCAGCCACACGTCATATCACATCTGTCTTCCCTAGCTCCTCTATGACCACTAAAGTCTTCTATCTAAATCCTCTCTTTTTGAAATAATTTGCATGACCAAAGCCAAACCCTGCAAAAATTGCCTCTAAATATTTTCCTCAAAGCTTTGCAAAGCAACTAATGACCAACCATGTGGCTAGCTCTAAATGTGAAAACCAACTTAATCCACCTAAGATGATCATTCGTGTGACTAAACTCCATAACTTATCCAATGATTCCTTCAACTTTAGCAACCTAATTACCAACCCCATTTCCACCAACAACTAGTGACCTAAATACCATAACTTGTTCCCATGAATTGCTAACACTTTAGCTCTCTCCATCTAGTTTCTTAAATACAAACTACACTAATCCTACGACTATAGAAAGTTGTAACTAATTCTATTGACTTACCCTTGAGTATCCCGACATTCCTAAGTCTCAAATCGCAACCACTCAACTTGTCTTCTCTCCCTAGCCCTTCGTCCAATTACCAAATTTGGTATTTTTCTCCTACCATCACCCTACCCTTTCTTATGTGTCAATGTGCGTGGAAGAAAGGGACTAAATAATAAATTTCCCCCTCTTGTAAATATTGATTGAGTAGTTTACTCTAATTCCATACATGATCAATAACTTTCTCTCCTCCCAAATCCTCATTATTAATTCCTCTCTTTCATCCATTGCACCGATACATAATTTTTTTCTCTTTTTAGGCATAAATTATCAGTGTCACTCTATTTCCTCGAATAATCCAATTAGCAACCTTCTTCCTCTCTCTTACTTCCTCTCGTATATACTTAAACCCCCCCCCCCTTCTTCTCTCACACTGACTCCCCATACTCCTTAATCACTGTTCCCCTCCCTTACTTTCATGTGACTTCAATTACTATAGCCAGGAGCTCCTTCCCCCTTTGTTTATAAAAGGGCCTCTGTGCTATATGCCAACAAAACTGTACATGCTATCAAATAACTTTTTACTATATACCAACTGCAGAAAGTTTGGCATGAAAATCTTTTTTTTCTTTGACAAACATTTTGCACCAGCTATATGAACTCCTAACACGTCAAAACTACTACATTTGATGGGATATAAAATTTACAATATGATTGTTTTTCTAATGACTTGTATATAATTTTCTTAACTGAATTTAATTTTCTTAGGGTTTGCAAAGAGAGGGCATTATTTAACAATTATGAATGCATAAACCATGTAATCAAACATTTCTGATAGGATTAACAAGCATTAAAATAGGGACGGAGTATATTTGCAAACAAGCACTAAAAAAATGGAGTACAATGAAATACACTTGTATGCAATAAGCATGAGTGATCAGCCCCTGTAGTCATGCTGGTTGGGAAAAAAAACAAAAAAAAAAAAAGAAAAGTGATCATGTGTGTGAGAGTGAGCCATTGCAAGCCTCATGAAAGTCTCAAGATACAGGAGAGGAAAAAAACAGCATCAGCATAAATGTAGATTGCAAGGAATTACTAGATAACAACCAGTCCATGTCCACCATGTAATTTGAAAGGATGGCAACAAGAACATCACCCTACAAAACAAAAACAAGCAAACAAACAAATAGGAAGGCAATGAATTAGATAGGTCATCATAAGAAACAAATAAATAACTCTATGTCCACCATGTAATTTGACTGGATAGCTTAACCCAATTGACATCAACACTACCGTCCAAAATGAAGATCAAGCGATCAAATCCCACAACTTTGCAAGTCTCCTTGTGCAAAGATAAGCAAGATACCGAACTAGCCCCCCCCCCCCCCAAATAAAAATAAAAAATAAAAAAAAAAAACCACCCACCCACCCCCGCAGGGCCCGTGGCCTGCCAATCCCTACTGATTACCCCTAAGATAGGGGCCTGACAACACTCATCAATTAAACGAAATTTAAAAAGAAAAAAAAGGAAATAAAACTTCCATGTTGGAGAAAAATATACTGGCTAGAATCAATTAATCAATACATGAACAAAATGGATAATCAGGAAGATAGATGACATGCAAAATTCGTGATAAACCTCAAATTATCAATGGGTCATCATTCATGAAGGGTTGAGTGCAGACTTTTACATCAGAAAATTGCCTCACAGAATAATTTTGAACGCAACCTTATCTTATGTGTAGATTAAAAGCTGATCACATCACAGAATAAAGGATGTTACGTCAAATCTAGGCTGCAGGCCCCAATGACTATCACTAAACTGTAGTCACACAAGCAACATAGGACAAGGGAGACTTGCCCATTAAAAACACAAATTGGTGAAGGATCATCCCAGTCCCACTAGTATTAATCACTTAATTAGACAAAGCAAAAGCGATTACTTGCGAATCTAGGCTGCAGTCACCAATGACTGTAGCTATATTCTAGTCACACAATCAAGATATGACAAGAGAGACTTGCCCATAAAACACAGATTGGTGAAGCAGAAGTGATTACTTGCAACTAAGCATCAGAATCAGCAGAATATCCATCACCAACTCAAGGAGTATTTGAATGCACTTGATGCAAGCCATTCAAGCAATGTCTATAAAGAACAGACAAATTAGCATTCAGATACAGGAAAATATGAAAATTCAGGTGAGTAAGAGTACCTTGATGACATCCCCTATAGAAACGCAGGAGGTGTTTGCCCATTCTGGAAGCCCTCGCACTCTCATAAGGCGAAAAGTTAAAGGTAACTTATCATCAGAAACATGAAAGTGACGAAGGGCCTCCTCGTTTTTGCTAGTGGCAGACATATCTACAGAATTATACTGTGTATTTAGATTATTTTGAAGGCGTGAAGATTCTCCTTTCGTTTTTCTCTCACTTTTGTGCTGAACCTGTAAGATATAAACACAGTGACATTACAGCTGAGAAATATAAGAATACATGAACGATATAGGAAACAAGCATAGGTCGAAACTTCTTCAAACTTTCAGGCACAAAAACTTTATCATAATAATACAAATATACAATGATCTATTATATGAAACTATTATGATTAGATTAGTAACAAAAATATACAATGTTGTAATTTTTGGTAACTATTATGTGAGAAATTGTCAGTCAATGAAGGATAGATAAAACGGAAAGCAGAGTAAACTTTAAAAACAAATTCAGAAAAAAAAAATGCTCCAATATTTTAAATTTCAAAGTAAACCTAAAGTATCAGCAGGAGCTCCCCCGACCCCAAAAAGCTTGCTCAACACCTCAACCATGATGAATTAAGACATCAACAAATACATTCACAATAGGCTCTAACGACAATTTTTTATGAATTTTACGGTCAAATTGCTCCTCACTCATCGTAATCCCCTAAAGCCGTGCCGTGCGGGATGGATTCAAGGTTTGGCCAGTATGCCATGCCTAAATCTGCTGTGTGGGCATGGCATTGTCGTCGCAAGTAGTAAAACAGGTGAGTCTCAGTAATGTAACACATATCAACAACTTTAATTCTCTTTAACACATTTAGGAAAAGTACTGTGTCAAAATATTCCCCAACTCAAAAGGATAGATGTATCCCAATGTGTACGCTAAATTTACAATAAGGAACAAAAGGTATAAAAGGTATCGCCACATTTACCCATCCCTTTTTCCTTCGTCAAATCACTCCTCAAAAACAATAAATTATTGCTATACTGTGTTACAATGCCCAGCAGCTTGTTGGGATGCTGCTGCCTGCTGTACTTGGTCAAGGATAAAGAGAAATTTCATTGAAGGAAATAAGCCCCCCACCACCCCCACCACCCTTTTTTTTCCAGTCTTTTGTTATAATACATAAAAGCAAGCCCCCAATGAAAGTCTGAGGAGCATATGAAGCTGAACTCTACGCACATACTCTCTCACACACACACCCTAAAGCAAGCACATGGCACATTTTAAATTCGTGGAGGTTCCGCATTTTCCTAACCTAATTCTAACCCTCACAAATTATTTTTTGAAGTAATAATACAAAATGTCCACTATTATTAACCTTGCCTCTCCTTTTACAAAAACATAAATATGGAAAATAAGAGAATTATGGATTATGGCAGCCCGGTGCACAAAGCCTCCCCCCGGGGAAGGGTCCCACCACAAAGGTGTAATGTAGGTAAACCTTACCTTACATTTCTACAAGAGGCTACTATTAAAAGTTCTATGAATCATGTTATTAATATTTGAGCCTTTGCTCTTACATGTGATAACATATCCCATAGGTCATTTATAACCTTTCATACATTTAATATAAAACTTTCATATTGTCCCATAATTTAGAAGACTCCAAGCATCATCATCATGTGGTTGGTTGTTGGAGGTCTATCTCATCGAGTCTAGAGCGATTTAAATCCCAATTGCAATTTTTCCTTAAAGGGTGGCACTAGGGTCTTGTTTTGGCATGATGTTTGGTGTGGTGATCATCCTCTTAAGCGGCAATTCCTAGTTCTTTACAAGATGGCCAGGTTGAAGGAGGTCACGGTCCTAGAATTACTGTATTTTAATGGTAACCTTATCCATTGGGATTTGACTTCTGTGAGACCCCTTAACAATTTGGAAGAGGATAACATTTGCAGTTTGTGAGCTTTACTTGTTGAGGCCTGATGGCGTAGTTTGCCTCATGACTCCAAAGTGTCTTTCTCTGTGAAAAACATTTGTAGTATGCTTCAGAGGTCCAGAGTAGAGTGGTGGATTTCCCTGCAAAGTACATACGGAATTCAAAGGCTCCGACTAAAGCTTGTTTCTTTGATTGGGTAGCCACCAAAGGTAAGATTCCGATGGGGAATGTGCTGAAAAAGGACTCTTAACGGTCCCTATAGGTGTTCTATGTGCTGCATTGAAGAAGAATTTGTAACCATCTACGCGTGGATTGTTGATGAGCTTCATCACTGAGGCATGTGGCCCTTTCGCTGATTTTGGAGGGGGGTTGTTCAAGCGTGTAGTGTGAAGGAGGTGTTTGGAAATTGGTTTCTTTAACTATATGATGGGCCATTTAGATCGAGAGAAATCGATGCATGTTAAAGGACAAAGCATTACCCCTTGATGATTTCAAGCTCTACTTTTTGAGGATGTCTATAGTGGAGTTTGGTGCTTAGAAACTTAAACTATTTGGATTTTGTGATAATATTAATTGATTAGAGCTTGAGATCATAGTGCTTTTGTATTTTTCCCCCTTTGGTAAATGGAAAACACCCCCTTGATGTCTATGCAATATATCTTTTGATTACTTATTAAAAGACTCATAATTGCATCACCTAATAACTAAAGTTTCAACCTTATTGTACATCGACAAAATGGTCCACATAATTTTGCACTAATTGCATGAATTGTCATTATAATTTACTAGACTAGCAACATATACTTATCAGTTATTACAACTTTAAAAACTAAGATAATTTCCAAAAGCCTCACACTGAATGAAAATACTAGTTGCACTTAAAAACAAGATGACTACACATGCAAACACAAGAAGCCAAGAGGAGTAGTGCCAACTTCATAATGAACAATCCAAAATGGACAAGGATTCACAATTCGAAGCTGAATGAATACCATTGAACATTCAGGGGAAGCTCCACCATCAGATTCTCGCACTCTCTTTGTGCCAACACGAGCATTTTTGTCTTCACTGTGACCTCCACTTGTGTTGCTAGCTGATAAAATTATTTTGTGATCCCTTAAAGTTGCATACCTGAAATAATAACTTCCTGGTATCAACTCTATAATATCTCCACTTCTAATGGTAGCCTTCTCACCAGAACACAGTATCTTCCTTTGGCCACCCAAATTGAACACCATAGGGTTCATTCCTTCCTGTCATGCAATTAAGAAAAGGTATCAAACTTGAACCTACTATCAATAATACATAATTGTTGATACTGTCTGATGATTACATCCACCAAGGCACTAATTACCACACGCAATTCAGCCAAACCATCAGCTGAAGCGGACAAGGTGAGGTGCTTCCGACTAAGCCTCTTATCATTGACAGGCACATTATTTCGGCCGACGACATTTTCACCTTCCAACACCTCCAATTTTGGCAGCGAAACGTCCTCCTCAAATCTCTTATTCAGCGGAATCAAAACCCCAACCTGAACCAATAAAACACAAAATTGCTCAAAAAAAAAAAAAAAGAAGACCACAAAATACGCGGGAGAGTGAGAGAGAGAGAGAGAGAGAGAGTTAATACTTGCGAGGAAGCCATTGGAGGATCAATGGCGGCATGCGAGTAAAGAGGGAAGAAGACAGTGAATTTGAAGGAGAAAGGAGGAGGCCTGAGAGTTTCCTTCTACAAATGCACCGTAAAATAGAACTAACCAGTTTCAGTGCTTCGTTCGCACAACTATTTTTCCGAGGGAAATTGGATTTTAATAATATGAATTTTTGACTATATAATATAGATTTTTGATTTGGTGATAAATAATACAAAATTAACCTCATATTGCGATGAACAGTACGTTACTCGGAGACGGGATGACGTGGCGGCAGTTGGACCCAATTCTTTAGGTCAATAGTGGCACATCGTTGCCACGCCACTAGGTCAATAGTGGCTTATCGTTGCCCTTGTCACTAGGTCAATAGTGGCGTTAGACCTAAATTGTGTTTTGTGATTTTGATTGTCATGTTTTGATATTGTAACACCCCAGGTATATAGTTAAAGTTTGGCTTAAAAGATTTGAAATGAGTACTTAAGGTGCACTTTCTTTTATGGTAGCCCATCTGTTGGGAACTCCTCAATTAAGCATGTTTGGCTGGGAATAGTCTAAGAATGGATGACCTCATGGAAAGTTTTCCCAAGCAGCGTGTGAATGAGGACGAAACACGTTTGGAAAGACTCGTGGTGATTTGTTGGGCCAGTCAGCGATCCTTGAAGCAATTATTAGTAATGTTTGCAACTCGGGAGGGGTCGGAACGTTATAGATGTACACTATGTTACTTTGATGGAAATCGTTTGATCAATATTATGGTCTCTTTTGGATGTTTTGAGCTAAGTAAATTGTTTGTAAAACACAGTCATGTTTTGTTATTGAATTATTATTAACTTTGCCCAACTTATGTTTTACTCGCATGTCTAACCCAGCTAAATGAGTTACGCTACTTACTAGGCTTTCAAGCTCATCCCTTCATCTTCTTGCTTTTTTCAGGTTTGATTCTTAGCTTATTGGTAGTGTTCGAGTCCTTTACGATATCAGAGTTTAGTTGTGAAGTGTAGTGGGTCAAGTGGTTGTGTGGGATAAAGTTTCTGTAATTCTGTTATAGCTTTAGTTGCTTTGCGAATTTGGAAAATTTCATTATCTTTTGTTATAGTGTCTGTTGTGTAACTAAATATCCTTCCTAGTTTGACTGTTCAATCAGGTACTCCTTTCCAAGTTAAGTCTATATTCGTACATTGGGTCGTTTCCGCCTTTTGTGCCTTGCATGCTTCTGGGACCTTGTCCTACAGGTGTGCGGCGTCTGCCATTCCCTAAGTTCAGGCGGACAATAAGTTTGTGCATTTCTTTAATTATAGTTTACAAACCAGTGTGATCTCTATCTCTGCCTATCTGGTGTGTTTGTTCCATCTTATGTTCTTTGATCAAAGCATAAGTGAGTCTACCTTAAAAGCACTTTCTGTGGAGTATTTCGTATTTACGCACTTTCTATAACAATATAAATACACAGATGATTCATTTCTATGATATAGTTAGGTACTTTGTTCATCTAATATATCTACCAAAAATTGTATACACAACAATATTTATCATATTTAAATAGAGCATTGGTCATTGGCTTCCCATTTCATTTGGTTTTCACTCACTTGTTTGTGTCTGTGCTTGCTGAGTCGTAAGTCGCCACTTGCCTACAATTTTATATACTGAAATAATTTATGATGAATCAAGAGAGAAAATGATCTTGAATGAAGAAAGCTCTTTTATGCAAGGGGTTCTTTAGCTCTTCATTGATATTGCAATCTGGTGTATCACTAACTGCTTATTTACATCAAAATACTAAGCATGAAATTAAGGTAAAGGTAAATTTGGATTGAGAAGATGATTAACCTATGCAAGTTTGATGCTTAGAAATGAAAGTGACTATTAATGGTGTTAGAAAAAATTTGGATTGAAAATCAATCCATTTCTAAATTCAAACAAAATACTAATTCAATGTTACTAATTTTAAAAATCACCATTTGAAAACACCAACAAATTTTATGTTGGTGAAATGCTATACTTCTCAATATGCGCATACTTGGTTTCATTTCATTGTGTTACACTAATGGCCACACCACACCACTTAACCCTAAAACAATTGTTGAATCCTAGCCAACCTACTATGTCTGTCTCTCTCCGTTAACCCATTGTCTATCAAAGAGGACCATGCTCCACGAATAAGAATAGCTTAAATTTCCTCCTTACAATCTAATTTTTTTTTATGTTTTTGGGTGCAATCGGTGGGTTGCTTGCATTTGTTGTTCAACTGCCTTGTCAAAAAAATTTTTGGGTGGAAAAAGAGATTATTGTCTTTCCTCGGTTTCTCATAAAGAAGAAGATAGTGGTTTCAAGGGATTTTTTTTTTTCCTTTTTTGGTCCCCTCAGAAAAATTTTGTGGTGAACTAAATAATATATGAGTAAAATTGTTTCTTGGAAAGCACCTGGATACTTTCTTCCTCTAATTTGTTCTTTTAATTTTACTTTATGGGCTGCCTTGGTTTCTTCTTTCTTTTCTTTCTCCTGCTTCTGTTGTGTTGTGCCTCACGTGTTGGGTTATTGACTTTTTTTCTTTCAATCTTGATTTTCCTGAGTTGTTAATGCTGCTCTCAGCCATGTTCTTCTTTTTATTACTTCAAGTGTTTCTTCTTCTTCTTCTTCCTCTCTGCTGTACTGCACATAAGGGGTCTGTTGTGATAATGAGTCCTTATAGATTGGCCCATGACTCATATAAATCCTCATATGGTTTGCTATTTTTTCATTATAAATAACAGAAAATACTACTAGTAGTTCTTTCTAAGAATCATGGCATACAAGAGAGGCATGAATACATGGCTGAGCATAAATTTATTTTTGATTTATTTATGTTTAAGTACATCTGACAAGTTTGTGCTTTCTGACTTATGATATTTGGTTAAGGTTTTAACAAGTTTTCCTTGTCTGTTGAGTGTCTAAACTTGTTTTAGATTCATCAGTTGTAACCATTGATGACAATAACATAGCTTTTGGTGGAATATTACTGTATGTTAAGCATGAGTGGCTCTATCTCGGTCATTCATAGACTAATGTTATCAAATTTAAAAGTAATGAGTGGGATAATTTGTAAGATCTTGCAACAAAAAGCTCAAAGGAGGAGGTTTCTTTGTATTTGGAGGGGTGTTCTTTAATTTTGGATGGAGATGAGTTTGATTCGTACTATTAGAAAATATTCTTTTGATTTGAAGCCTCTCTAAGCTCCATCCAATAGAATCTACAATCAAGCCCAAATCTGTGTACATTAGGGGTGTTGATTCTTTTGTATATGTGGAAATCCAATATTCTTATGATCCATTATAGAAGTGAAAATTTTTTACGGGTGTGTTTTACTAAGCTATTTTATATTGATTTTTTAAGGAAAAATATGAACTTTAGTAGCATAAGGAAAAGATGGGTTATTGAAACAAATTGAGTACTAGGAGGTGTAACGCCCCCATATTCATAATCATATGATTACTACTAAACAAATCATAACTCAAAGATTAGCGCAACGGAAAACCATATCCAGAGACTGTTAGAACCCCTCAAGGGCGTTGACAGACCCAGGCTCAAGGACCTTGGCGACTGAATCAGTTTTGAATGAAAGTCAAAATTCGAATAGCCAGAAAAGATATGATGCACAAGAAAAGAAATCTCAAAGAAGGCAGAAGGACATTCACCTAGGACAGCATAAGGACGTTCACCCAAGGCATCATAAGGACGTTCAGCCCAGGGCGAGAAGCTTCATCGTGAAAGACAAAAGGAGCAAAATATCAGGGAAGTTTTCTGGAAACGAAATCATCTATTTTCTCTATCCTTTTATAACCAGACTAATTGATTGCAACTATATTGAATTGTAGGAAACAATCAATCAAGAATTTGGAAAGAAAATATGATTGCAAATTATGGAAATCCCGCAAAAAGGAAAGAAGATTTGAGCACAATGGAAGGAAAGGCGAAAACGATATAAGTTTAATAACGAGAATTTTTCCAGTTGTACGTCGAGTTTAATAACGAGAATTAGACCCGAAAACGATATAAGTTTGAGATTTAAAAACTTTCAGAAATCATTTTGAAATAAAAATTTATAACTCAAGATATAAGCCTCTATTAATAGCGGGTAAATAACCTATGGAAAGGGCAAAAATATATTCTACAATTCTAATGTTGATCATTAGTTCAAAATAGTGCAAGAAACACCCCAAAAGGTTCCCTATAATAAGTGTAGAATTATGTCGTTTTTCGGAAAAATATGTTCATTAGGTTATTTTCCCAAGTTCATAACTTTTCACTCCGATCCCCAAATGATGCAAGAAAAGATATTTTGGAAAACCTGCAACACCTACTACAATTATTATGCCCAAATTATAATTGGAACATTTTTGAAAAGTGTCTAGAATAACACTTACTAACCTGAAGCTTCTGCTAGACACTCTTTCACGGGCTCTTTTGTTTAGGTCGTATCCCCCCGATCCCTTCTCCAAATGACACATAAAACCACATTACAGAAAGCCCATAGTATATACTACAATTTCAATGTTGAGCTCATTAGCTAAAGGAATCATCTCCGTGCTTTAAAGTAACCTCGTAAAGTTATCCTCAAAATCGTATTCATAGGAAAGACCAAAAGTAAAAACGTAATAACTTGAGTTATACACAACGCAATGCATTGATTCAAAGCCCGAGTGGTAGATATTATTCAAAGCTACTGTTTAACACATAAACTGATAATGGGATGCTTTAGTGGCCCTCGAAAACTCCATAAACCATATTTGACCCCAATTCGTTAATTTCGGTTTTCTTTATCGTTTCTCCCAAATTCATAGCACTAAGTCATTACCTAAACATGTTTTTGGTGAGAAAGGGCTACAGGACATAAATGCATCCTCATCAAAAGCCATTGCAATGCTTCAAGTATACACATGTAAGACTTAAGATCACAAGCTCTCACTTTCTCACTCACCTCCTGAAAACCTTTAATTTGCTCTATTCAACCCGTGATTCATCAACCATTAACACTTAGTCACAGAAAGAACTTCAAAAATTTTACATTTCACACAAGAATTCCAACATGCATATATCATCCCTGGCTTCTCAAGTACAAAAACAACACAATTACACATGACTTTCCCCAATTATCCATCATTACACGAATGCCAAACTATGTTTAAAATCATGTTTATAACTTAGATGAATGAAAAAGAACAACAATTTAAGTAATCAAAACTTAAAGTTTCAAATTTGGAGAAGAATATAAAAGTTAGGGTTTGCCTTCAATTTGGGGGAAGAGAGAAAAAGACAAAGGAAGAGGAAGGAGAGGAGTGGCCTAACGTCTGGCAGTCCCCGAGAGGGAGAATGAGGAAATGGATGAACGTTGTTTGATACTGAGTGAGAAAAATGGGACTGAATAATTAAGGACTAAACATTTATTGAGTTGTAGCCTCCCTAATAGGATTTGATTATTAAACTTTCTCCTAACTTAGGCTCTCCTTATTTTATTTTATTTTATTTTTTCTATGAACTAAAACTACTAGAGTCAAGGTCTCGAGTTAAATTTGCAGTAATCCCAACAACAAGAACAAAATTCGAAACGATTTAATATTCGGTAAAACCAGAGTTTTATGAGTAAAAGAAAATTATAATAAAAACGATAGGGTAGTAATATGGTTCTCTATTAGCGACAATATAAATTTTAAAACTCCTCGCTTGCTAAATATTATTTACCAACTTGTCATCTCGGGGTCATTACGCTGCTCTAGTCCTGTAAAATAGACTTTGTACAACCAAAATTAAATTAACAGAGTTTAAAAATGCATAATTTTTTTATTAATTAACTAGGATTAAGATCTAAGATTAAGGTCAGATTAAGTTTGGTTATTACATGAAGTCAAACCAAGGAGGGCCTTTGAGACAAAGGACAATGTGGAGGCCATTTGAATGTCACAAATCAATGCTAGTTTGAATCACTTCCAAAAGGCACTTAGCAAGGTCCATTTATTTACCGAAGAATATATGGATGTCAGATTTCCTACTAGGGCAGCAGAGAAGCTACCCAACAAGTTTGATGTGCCTTACAGGAAATTCAGACCTTCCGAGAAACTTACACATGCGAATGAGTATGAAGTTCATGCCATTGAGAGAAATTAATTCTAACCTCTACACTGCTATATTCCCTTCTACCCTCAATAACGAAATAAAGGACTAGTATCATACACTTCCCACAGACATATAAGAGGACTGGAGAATCTTATACAAGATATTTATTAAGCATTGCAGTCATACTCAAAGGAAACAGCCCACCATGTTCAACTTGACTGCTCTTAAGCAAAAGTAGGAAGAGGTCTTCGTAGATTATTATAGAAAGTGGTACACTGAGTTGCCGCAAATAATGAATGTTATCCCATTAGAGAATTTCTACTTTCCACCTTCAAGCATAGTCTTAAGTCGAGTAAATTACATTTACCCTACCTGACATTTGTGGTAATAATTTTTACACATCCGACATTTGTGAAATAATTTTCACCTTACCTGATATTAAGTGTTTATATATTTAAACCTCCTAAGATATTTCATATTTGATTTTTGTTGGATTTTTCGACGAATATTAAAAAGATAAATATGAATTGACTTTTTTTTACCCTTAATATTAATTCATATGACTTTCAATTAAACATGGATTGACATTTTTAACTTTATTAATTTATATGGCATTTAAACCCCAACTTTTTCTCTACTTTATTTCTTTGAAAACCCAATCCCTCCCCATTTTGATAATGAAAACTCAATTATATTCTTATAAAATATCAAGGGTGAAAAATCAATTATAATGGAAGAAATTATCTTATAATAAAAACGAAAAATGAAAAAGAATTAATATCAAGGGTAAAAATGTCAATTCATATTTATCTTTTTAATGTTCGTCGTAAAATCCAACAAAAATCAAATATAAAATATCTTAGGAGGTTTAAATATATGAACACTTAATATCAGGTAAGGTAAAAATTATTTCACAAATGTCTGGTGTGTAAAAGTTATTACCACAAATGTCAGGTAGGGTAAAAATAATTTACTCGTCTTAAGTCTATCCTCACTCGCCACTTAAACTATATATATCATATCATTTTTTAATGCAATAATTATATTAACAAGTGAGTCTCCTATTATTTTTAAATTAAACTTTTATCAAATGTATGAGACAAGTAGACAACCATTTTGAGCAATATATATTATACACACCCGGAGCATGTGCTCCAGATACTGGCGAGTGAACAATCATATGAATCAGAGTGAACAATCACAATAATCAGAGTGAACAACTTAATACATATGGGTGAACAATTATAGAATTTGGAGCACGTGCTCCGAGAGCACCTAATAATTTGCACATTTAGAGAGAGGTTTAGAAAATAACTTTTTTATTTACCGTTGAATTGAAAGAAAACACTATGGACAACAATGTCCTTAGTAAAGTAGAAATGGTAGCTCACCTTGATATGTGTGCAATTTTGTTGAGTGTTGTAATGATCTGATGCTTGGAATTTTGCATCCCTAGTAAACAAAAATATTGTTTAAAACTAAACACTAACAATATTATTCAATATTATATGAAGTGGAAAATATGTGTAAAATATTATTTTTGATCTGTTGGGAATGTCCCGACAATATTCGATACATACGGAGATTAAACCAAAGTAATATAGTAATTATATGTCTTGCTAGAGACCTCTATAATTAGTAATTAAATATGTTTAATTACAACTATATTATTTGGTCCTACTGGGTCACACAAGTCAGTGCCCTAGAACAATGTATGTAACCTAAATGATATTGTATCAAGTTTAGAAAAGTTGGAAACTGATTTCTGTGAGAAATCAGCCCAACACGGACCGAATTGGGGTCAACACGGTCCGTGTTGACCCAACATGGTCCGTGTTGAGACACCACGATCCGTGGTGTCTGTGGGCCGAATATTTGGACTTTCTGGAGTCCAACACGGACCGTGTTGTTTCAACACGGACCGTGTTGAGCCCAGAAATCGCGCCGTTGTCCTTTTCGGCCCTTTAGGGTTTTGAACCCTTTCCCTAGGTTTTCTAAACACTATATAAAGGGGTCTCTGGGAGAGATTATTTTACACTAACTGCCTTTGACTCTTAGAGAGATACCAGGGTGATTTCCTGAGTTCCTCTCTCTTTTAGTTTGCAGTTCTAGTTTCAGGAAATACTATCAGTTTCCTGAAATTATCTCACATACATCTTATATTGAGATTCGTCTCGATCGGGTCGATCTAACAATCGAGTTTCCGGAGTGCTGCGTGGACTTTTCAGTAGAGGGTTTCAGCATTGGAATCTTGAAGGTCAACCTCTTCTTCAGCAGGAATTAGCGATCAGGTATAATTACTAAAGCCTCTGCAGTTGTTTTGATTAATTGTTTATAAATGTTATAATATTCCGCCAATTAATCTGTATCTGTTTAGGAAATAGACAACCTAAAACCTAGCAGTGGTATCAGAGCCACCAATTGCATGCTAAAGTATTGTACTTGTATTCATAATTAATTTTGTCAATAGTTGAATTATATTATGAATATGCTATAGTAGATTTATGCCTAAAATTTTGAATCTTTATGAAAGTTTTAATCTTTGATGTTCATGATAATAAATCTGAGATTTTATTGTAAAATTCCATGCTTTGTTATTATTTGTTTCTTATTGCCTTTAATTAATCGATTTTATGTTTGCTTAAATGTTAAATATAGCATGAACTTGATTTAATTTTGAATGTTTTAGAAGCAATCATGTTTAATATTGTTAAACAGTAGGCAATACATGAAATAGGTCTAAATTCGCAAAATAGGGTTTTGTAGAATTAATTTTCTGATTTAGTTTATTTACCGTAAATATAAAAAATCGAAATAAACTATCAAACGAACTCGAAAATTTCTGAAATTTTTGCTGGAGGTGTCTGGAAGTGTTCTGAACTTTCCATAATTTTTGTAGATTTTTCCCAATTAAAATGGATTTTTAATTGAGTTTTCAGATCTGAAGTGAGTTAAAATTTGTTTAATTCTCTGAATTTTATAAATTTGTAGAAATTTGTAAAACTTCTGAAATTTTTACAGTAGCTTACTGGGTAACCATACTTTTAGGAAAAAATTTTCCGTTAATTTATCCGATCAAATTATATTTTTTAATTTAGATTTTCAGATCTCAGAGAAATAAATTCGTTGCTTCTCTGAATTTTGTATGTTTATAGAAATTTGCAAATTTTCTAAAAATTTTACAGTAGGTTATTGGGTAACCATTCTGTTATGGATAAAATTTTCGTGAATTTTCGAAATCGTTTACGAATTTTCCTTTCATTTTCAGATTAACAGAAAAGTACAATTGTTTACTTTTCTGAATTTTATTATAATTTTTGAAATTTGATAAAAATCTGAAATTTTTACAGTAGTATATTGGATGAACCTACTGTATGGGAAAATTATAAAATTTGATTTTTAAACTTATCGGACTGTTGTTATTTATTTTCCTCTTAAATAGAGAATTAAAAATGTTTAATTCCCTAAAATTTTACAATCTTTTGAAAATTGTTAAAATTCTGGAAAATATTCATATTGGGTTATTAGATAACACTGAGATATGAAATCTTTAAATTCGATAAGTTACGATAGTTTTATTTAAGTTTTTCATTCACGAAATTAACCGAAACTGGGAAGCAACACGGACCGTGTTAGTTCAACACGGACCGTGTTGCCAGCAGTTTTGGTGAATTCATATATTTTAGGGTTTGTAATTAATTTAAGAAATTAATTATTAAATCCTATTACTACTAAATCAGATAATGGGCATAAAATCTATTATTTTGTAAAGTTTAGGAAACTTACAATACCTTTGAAAGATATAGTATCTTTTAGACTCCTTGATTTTAGGAAAGTCAAGTATTTTGTATGTATAGGTATAAAATCCTAAATCTGTTTAGGTATCTAAGATAAAATTTGGATTTTATTTATTTTATTAATCATGCAAACCTTTTAGGAAATTTTATTTAGTATTTATTTCCTTATGTGTTATATTGCAATTATATATATGCCTTTATAATTTGTTATTTAAGCATGTGTTATATTTGATATAATTATTGCAATATTACATGTTTGCATGTGCTTCTAGTATGGCCATAGATAGTCGATTTTACCGGTCTGCGTACCGGGTTGGGTGAAATACGGCCTGCGTGCCGTCGTTGAATTAATTTTGAATTTAAATTTTCAGTTAAGTTTATTTTTAATTCATGTAAGGCCTCAATTGTGAGGTACACTTTGTAAATTTGTTGTAATTGGAGAAAACAAGTTGAGTGGGAGCCCAACAGCAATGGAGGTGTCGATTCGAGTGGGAGCTCATCCAAGGAAGTTGCAAGACCCAAGAAGATTTTCTTGAAGACTATCAAGGCTTAGTTAAATTAGTTTGATTAAGTCTAGGTGGCCATACTAGGGGTTTTATTTATGCTTTAAATTCGTTATTGCATGTTTTATTATTCCTTTTATGCTTTTCGAAAGAGTTCACCTAGAATTGCATGCTTAGGATAATAAAACCTACTCTCATAATTGAATTATTGCTCAACCTACCGAAACACCACTTAGATGGATAAATAAAGAAAGCCAAAGCGAATTATTTGTTCATCATTAATAAGTAGGGTGGGAGCTAGGTCAATTCAAATTGGCTATCAAAATAGTTTTGGGCCAAGAGCAGAGGAAGAGAAATATTGTATTCGATACAAATTTCTTGCCAAGAGTCATTTTGAATGATCGATCATAAGATGATCCACCAAAGACAACATGGGATCGAGTTTTGTTGGGCCAAAGTCCACTTGAAGCCATGGGTCTTGTGGGTCTTGGTTAAATTAAAACACTAAGTGAGAGTTAATAAAGTGTTTTGATTTGAAATTAAAATTAGTTTAATTTCTTTTGATGAATAATAGCTAAAATGAACCAACTTGTCTCGTAGAATTATTTATGTCTTTTCACTCCCCACTAATAAAATATTGTTTTCTCCTTGAGAAAGAGAAAAACAATTACATCAATTCCTTAATTGGCATCGCTATCACAAGATTGTCTTGGAGGCGAATTAAAAGAAATATGTCTTTGATATAACATTGAGCTAGGCATCAATATTAAGAGGTCAATCAAGCCAAATGAATACATGTAATGTCATAGTATTCATACAACTTTAACTTCAAAATGTTTGAAGATTAGAGGAATGATTTCAATATTACCAACTCAAACAAGTTTGTCGAACTAGTTAGAGTTGACGAATATGAAACCAATAACCAGATAGTCTCAGTTAAGGTAGATAAAGGCCAATTGATGGCACTTATGTTCTGAAATAATTTGACTATTTTAAAACATGAGAAACCTCAGATCCCCTTTAGCCAAAAGATTGGCGACCAAAGATAGTCTTTTAGTCAAAGGGAAAATAAATATTTAAGAAATCTATCAAAGACAAGAAGTCAAAGGAAAAGGTAAGGACAAACAGTTGTACATACCCAACCAATGACAGCAGTCAGTTAACAACCAGATCCTGTATGACACTGGGTGCGTGAATAACTATAAGGAAGACTTGAGATATGATTTCAATTCTAGGCAAATGCGTATATGATACACACTACCCTTATTAAACCCACTTTGAGTATAAGATACCGGCTGTGAAACTCGCATTTATGCAAATGTGCAGTATCTACAGCAAAGTAGATGTGCTTTGAAGGATGGGAGTCAGCCTACAAATAGGAACATACAATTAGTTATAGTTCCTTATGAAGAGTTGGTTGTTTATCCATTTCCTCAAGACTTATAAGAGAAATATATAGGTGATTCTATGTTCTCATTATAAGTGTTTCTTACTCTCAATTAGAGAGAGAGAGAGGATCTCGGATAAACACACCCAACACATCGAAACCAAAAGGTTTAAAAGGAATAACCCTTGTTCAAACATAAAACTTGTAACTATCTATTAAGTCATGCAAACCAGAGCGCATTCAGAAGCGTCACAGTGATAGACTTTTGAATGATAAGACTTTGAAACATGTGACGTCTGCAAAGCATGACTGTACCTTTTACAAGAAAGGGTGAACGTGCCAACAAACACTCATGCATATGGATGTATGTAGACCAATTGAGCACAAGTACAAGGGGTGAATTACTTCAAATCTTCAAGATGAATAAAATAACACATGGTGATTCATGTCTATGAGATTCATCCAATTTGCCGGAATGTTGAAATAGTTTGAAGATTTCCAAAATGAAATAGTCTTGGCGAAACAATGAGAGCACCTAGATAAGATCGAAAGGATGCTAATGGTTGAGACAAGAGTTTGAACAAATTAATCAAATGAAACATAATTATGGCACTATAAGCTTAAGTCATATTAATCAGAAATGTATTCAGAAACTGCAAAGTGCAGGATTTTGGAAAACCTAAACTTTGAAAAGTTCAATGTTTATATAGCATGCCTGATGGGTAAGATGACTAAAATCACCTCTTATTGGAATTGGTGAACAAGCTAATGACTTATTAGGATGCATACACACTGATGTATGTGGGCCTATGAGCACTAGTGCTAGAAGAAGGTTTTCTGTACTATTTCATCACTTTCAGTGACGATTTTTTAGTAGATATGGGTATATCTACTTAATACGCCACAAGTCCAAATCCTTTGAAAATGTTCAAAGAGTTTCAAAGTGAAGTACAAAACCAACTTGGCAAGAAAATCAAAAACCCTTCAATTAGATTGAGAAGGTGAGTATTTGAGCCAAAGATTTCATTGACCATTCTAGAGAATGTGAAATTGTTTCATAACTCTCTCCTCTAGGAATACGACATCTCAATGACGTATCTAAAAGAGAAATCACACCTTATTAGATATGGTGCGATCAATGATGGTTGAGTCAACATTGCTAATTACCTTTTGGGGATACACACAATTAACCATAGCTCTAATTACTAAATAAAGATTATCGGAAGCATTAGGAGAAGAGAGGTTCTTGAACCGTCTTCTGAAAGAAAGGAGTATCACTTCTACAAACTGTTGTAGAGAAAAGTGTTTGTGTCTCAAAATACTTTCTTCTTAGAGAATATGTTATTCTCTAAAAGAAAGAGTGGGAGAGTTTTGAACTTAGCAAAGTTCGAGAGACACAAAACACTATAATCATCACCTGAAACTCCGCTACTTGATCCTTGTTCAAGTTTTTTTTCCTATTGGTCGGAAAATTAAGAACAAGGTTGAGGCAGTTGAAGTTTCTCAAAACGTTGAGGAGAGGGTGTCATGAACATTACTCCAAGCAAGGTCAGGTAAACAACTCCGTCAGCCACAAAGATATCAATCTTCTATGGATGAACGTGAGATGTTACTTTGTGAAAGTAATGACTCTACCTACATCAAAGAAGCTTTAAGTAACTCAAGATTCCATACAACCAAGTCTAAAATGGATTCCATGTATTCAACCAAGTTTAGAACTTGGTTGATTTGTCTGAAGGTGTGAGCCATCAGACATATGAGGGTTTTAAGGCAAAACATGGGTTCATTAAGATAGACATCAAGACTGACTTCAAAATTAGATTTTGAAGAAAGGTGTGTACTTGACACAACTGAGTGGTCTTTTGTTGGAATACTTGTAAACTTCAAGAGACCATCTGTGGTCTTAAGGAAGCTTCTAGGAGTTGGAATCATTGACCTTCTTGACCAGGATATCAAAAAGGCTTGACATACTGGGAAGTGCCAAAGATAATATTGTGTTTACAAGAAGTTCAGTGGGAGCAATGCGTTTTCTGATATCGTATGTGATTGACATACTGCCTACTAAGAAGAATATTCCAATGTTGCTTCTACTGAGGTTGACTTGGAAATAATTTTCAAAGTGAAGGATTGGTGGGGCTAAGAATTTTATTGGAGACTAGATCTATAATGATAGATTAAAGATTTTGATTGTTTGAATCAAAGTTAACTAGGTGTTGAATAGTTCAACTCACTTCCAGAATGGATTAATTTCCAAAAAATATGGCATATCCTTACGGAATTTGATTGTCTCAAAACAATCTAAGAAGGATGAGACATATAACTCATGCTTCAGGCGTGAGATTAATGTATGCCATGAGATGTTCAAAAGTCCAACATAACATATACATTGTATATGTACAAGCAAAACTAAAGATGTGTCCTAAGTCTAAAGTGGTTGATAAAAGCTAAGTGTGAAAGAGTTGCATTGATGCTACACTCATGCAGAGAAAAATGATTATCTGAAAGGTCAGAGAAAATTATACAATCTGTATTGAGTGGTATTGAGGTGAACTGGAAGAAGTTCCTAACATGACATGCGGTTAATTCTACAAATAAGACAAGTATGACACGACTTTAGAAGTTGTGGCAGAAACTGTTAGGATTGCGAAGTTCGTTTTTAGAACTGGGTGATGTTTCTAGCCTTGCGAGAGAAATGAAGCCTTATTGATAGGAGTCATCACTCAAGCAAAGGAACTGAAGCTCACTATGAATCCAAACATGTGTTCCGAAAATATCTTCCTATATGAAAGGTCATTAGTGAGATGGTATATGTACGAGGTTCATTGCAAGTATTATGTACTAAACCCCTGTTGTAGTTATAGCATGATAGTCATGCATGGGCAATATGTATTAAACACATTCCGGAATATTAACAAGTCAAATTTGCATGAATCGTTCATGAATTATGACCTTGTTGATTCATCATTGAGAATAAGATTCCAAAATTTACATCAATTGTGGTTTAGAGTCCAAAAAGGTTAGCGCATTCAAAATGGGAAATTGGATGAGGTTCGATTTCTGAAACCCCATTAGTGAACTTGATAACGCTAGCCTTGGTCGATAGTCGACCTGGTTCCTAATTGTATTATCACGTAGGAACAGTGATAATATCAACACAATTAGCATGTAGGATTGAGGTGATGATCAAGTTTCGTGGTCATAGTGATGTGATGACATCATAAATCAATCACATGGGTACTGTTGAGAACAACTACCGAACTGACCCGCAGTGGAAGCTCTTTAAGTTGGGAATTGTCATAGGAGCTCTCACTACTCAAAATTCCTAAATCCTGAGTTCAATACATAGACTACATGATCTGCTATGACTTTGGAGCGCGTCCAACGTCTTTCGTAACGATGAGCTATAAAGCGGTGTGCGGGTTCTGATTGGATCATGTGAGAATGTGTGTGCGAACAAGATGGCATTGTCCTCCCTATTAGGACGATTGTCTCATTGGCCACTCGGTGAGATTGGATGAAAATGCTTGGCCGAGCTCAGTTGAATCAATAGTTGATCATCTGTTTTCAAAGTCTAAACTCGGAGATCGAGAGCGTTGGGTCTTACATAAGGATGACTTTAGCTTACCTTATCCGAACTAGAGCGATAAGTGACAAGGAATTCAAGGAATCGAACACTTGTGGGACAAGTGGGAGATTGTTAGAATGTCCCGACAATGTTCGATACATCGGAGATTAAACCAAAGTAATATAGTAATTATATGTCTTGCTAGAGACCTCTATAATTAGTAATTAAATATGTTTAATTACAACTATATTATTTGGTCCTCTTTGGTCACACAAGTCGGTGCCCTAGAACAATGTATGTAACCTAAATGATATTGTATCAAGTTTAGAAAAGTTGAAGGCGATTTGTGAGAAATCAGCCCAACACGGACGAATGGGGTCAACGGTCCGTGTTGACTAACATGGTCCGTGTTGAGACACCACGATCCGTGGTGTCTGTGGGCCGAATATTTGGACTTTCTGGAGTCCAACACGGACCGTGTTGTTTCAACACGGACCGTGTTGAGCCCAGAAATCGCGCCGTTGTCCTTTTCGGCCCTTTAGGGTTTTGAACCCTTTCCCTAGGTTTTCTAAACACTATATAAAGGGGTCTCTGGGAGAGATTATTTTACACCAACTGCCTTCGACTCTTAGAGAGATACCAGGGTGATTTCCTGAGTTCCTCTCTCTTTTAGTTTCCAGTTCTAGTTTCAGGAAATACTATCAGTTTCCTGAAATTATCTCACATTCATCTTAGATTGAGATTCGTCTCGATCCGGTCGATCTAGCAATCGGGTTCCCAGAGTGCTGCGTGAACTTTTCAGTAGAGGGTTTCAGCATTGGAATCTTGAAGGTCAACCTCTTCTTCAGCAGGAATTAGCGATCAGATATAATTACTAAAGCCTCTGCAGTTGTTTTGATTAATTGTTTATAACTGTTATAATATTCCGCCAATTAATCTGTATCTGTTTAGGAAATAGACAACCTAAAACCTAACATGATCATATGTCAATTATTATATGATTATAATAAACAAATAAACAACAATCTTTTGAATTAAATAAGAAAATATAATACATTTTGTACAGCAAATATTGAGTACTAATATATATATATATTTTTTGCTGTTGTCTATTTTCCATCTTGTTTGTAGGTTTTCTAGTCTCTATTTTAATTATTTTTTAAGGAATATGCATTAAAATTCCAAGGAACTATTTAAAACTTTTGTCTACTTTTCCTATCATCTATTATGAGATTGGAAACACATGAATAAGAAGGAACAATCATGGAGAATATGTTTACTTAAATAATTCAAATGGTGTAAGTAACTCTGACTCATAGTTATGTGCGGTTAATTTAAAAACAATGACTAATAATTAATAATTAATATTCAATAGATGTTACATAATAACAATAAGTTTTAAGTTTTTTTTATCTTAAAGAAATATCACTTTAATAATTTTTTTGATTAATAACTTAATATATATGGAATGCAAATGACCCTTTTATTATACTATATTTTATTTTCGCATATTTTAGAAAAAAAATTATATTTTTACATTTTTGTGATTAGACAATATTATTTGTTTATTAATTTTTTTGATGAAATTTCCTTTATTATCAGTAGTAACTCATCTTATTAGTTATCATGTATAAAGCAATTTAAAAGATTGAAAAATGACTAGTCATAGCTTTGCAAAAATACTCTCTTCAAAATACATATATAACAATCCTTATGTTATCTAATATTGTAAAGGTGAGTGATTCAACCAATAAAAATGTCACGCTTATCACTCCATTGTCGAATCACTCTCTCTCTCTCTCTCTCTCACACACACACACACATATACACACACTCTATTCTTTAAAGTGGTAAGTTAATTAAGTTTATCATTACCTAATCTTACCTTACCTTACCTTACTCGATTCTCTGAAAAATACCTAAACCAAAGCCAAAATTTTATCTTTACCTTTCTTTATTTTATCTTGCCAAACCTAACTTGATCCTACGACACTAAACAAAGGGCCTAAATAAATATTCCATCTTAATACCAATATACAATGTGGCCTATGCTAGTCGTTGGTACATGAAATAAGGATAGGGCACATAATAAGGCCTGAAATTGAAGCACATGCATACATATGAAGAAAATTATGAATAAATTAGTGACTATTCAGAATGTGGGGCTTTTTTTTATTTTAATAGTAGTATTATTATTGAGAAAATAGAATGTGGGGCTTATTAGAGTAAGGGATTTTGTCGTTGAGGGCAAGAAACAACCACGTCTGTAATCCATAAATTAAAGGGTCTGTATTCAAACGAAAAGGCCGAATCTATTTTGTATTTACTATAATGATTGAATTGAATTGGATTGAAGCATGACCACATTCATATATTCACGTCTATTATATATATATATTAATATATATATTAGTATAAAGAAAGGTCACATGTATAAATAAATATAATATTAATTAATATCACTAATAATATAACTAACAAGACATGACGCTAAAGCCTGCCATTACCCATAATTTGCTACTGTTTTCCTACTTTTTCTTGTCACAATATCTTTATTCATTGGTCCAATAAATATTTTGTAACCTTTTTTTTTAACTTTTCCTTGTCAGTAGCATGTGTAAACAATGAAATAATCTAATTATTAGGCTACTCATAATAATAATACTCTCAGCCTATTCTTATTACTTCATTAAAATTAATAATTATTAAAATAAATAGTAATTCACTCAAAAAAACACTCAATCTCACAATAAAGAAAATAATTTCAACACTGAATATAATATAAGCTTAGCAATCCTAATTAATTATATTTTTTATTTCTAATTTTAAATTACTAACTTAATTATATATTAATTTTAAGAAGTAAAATTAATTATAATTAATAAAAAACTAAGTATAATAATCCTAATTAGCATCGTATTATGGATAATTGGATAGGGTATGCATATATTTTTGGTTACCAAATATTTTTTTGATATAATAATTGATGTGATAATTATAATCATACTTACAATTATTTTTGTCCTAATTGTAATTAATAAAATAATTTTTTAAATTTTTTTGTCTGTCCTAATTATAATTAGTCCTTATTACAAATAGTTTTTAGATATTTAATCCTAATTATAATTAATATAATAATTATTTGCTAAATATTGTTTTACATATACATTTGGTGAACAAATGAAAGGTACACATTCAAATATGCCAAAGGGTAGATGTGAAATATGAGGATGCTCATATTTAATTTCACGCTCATAATGGACTTGAGATTTCTTTTCATCTCAGCATAATAAGGATGAGAATCAACTGCTTTCCCACTATAAACCGGTATTAGAAATACCTCTTAAGTGCGGAAGCGGAAAGGCTTACTGAGATATTGTTCCACGATTATATCGTCCTTCTCATTTGGGTCCACGCAAATGCCGGTGGCTGCACAATATGGAGTCACCGAAAGTTCACACCCCAAGTCCTCTCAAGTTTGATGGTAAATCACAGAAGAGAGAAAAACAAATTGAAATTAGAATTTTTACCATCAATCAAAATGTCTATCATAAGGGACATATTTATATGTTGACTTCTATATAGAATAACTACATATGGATAAGAATTTTCATTCTTATCCTTACGTGGTTGTTTGTTCACTAACACCCACTTTTAAGTGAGACTAAAATTAACATCCTATTGTGGGTGGTGTTAAGTAAAATGAGAAAATGAATACATATCCAGTCTTAATATAAACTAAAAATGAATGTCATTTGATTTATCTAAATACATTTTTATAAATTATTAATAGATATTCGAGTCTAAAGTTTATTCTTATAGATGTTTGTATCTTATCCAAAGGTCAAGACAAATAAAATCATACACAAAACAATTCAACGCCACTAATTATTATTACATTTTTTTTTGTACCAAATAACGTACTCCTATGTAATAAGCTCAAACATGGAATCCAGTATGCCAGTTGCCCTTATTATAGTATACTCAAGCCCGACCCGTCGTAATAATAAAGCATTGGTCGTGCATAAGTTGATTTTCATTCATTTTTGCATCCAGAGACATACATATTGCATAAAAACATAAAAAAAAAAATAAAAAACGGTACATGGACACGAGAACCATGCCAATGATGCCTTAGTAGTTGCTACCGAGCTTCTACCAGGTTGTAATAACCCGACTCGACCCTAACCTAATATAATTAAGTTAATTAATGAGTTTAGTAAGCCAAAATCGCGCATTTCAATTCAGTTAACCATTTGTGTTTTTGCAGGACTCGAGCAGAGCAACGACCGCCATACAGAAAGGAGGTTAAAAATTTAAAGTACTTACGTGACAATTGTAGTTACTCAAGTTACTGTCGGAATATTCGGGTTACCTTACCTTGTTAAGTATTATCAAATCGACTGATTCGTCGACATTGTTAATAGTAATAATAATATTATTATTATGATTATACCTTTTCATTCCTTAATTTATTTAAGTTTCAATTTATTTCACCTTTTCTTTTTATTTCAAGCCTCCCTATTATTCTAATTTGTAAAATATTTCATCCCGATACTCTAGATTAGTATTGTTGGGTTGTAGAAATAAAATAGGAAGAAGGGGAAGGAGTTATATATTAAGCCTTAATTGGGTTTCTAAAAATCGAAGTCCCCTTTTATTTCCCCTCAAGTGAACGTTCATTCTGAGGGTGTCCATTTTTTCCTTCCTCCTCTGCCTTCTCAACCTCCAAATCAAGCCACCGGACTGCCGCCCCACCGTCGGACGCGCCACCATTGACCACGAGCTCCGACTGCCGGGAAAAGGGCCGCAACAGCAGTTAGGGTCCATCGCCACCGTCATCTCTCACTCTCACTATTTCTCTCTCTCGGCCCTCTCTTTCTGCTTGCTCATGGCAGCCGACCGCTAGACTTTTCGGTCGTCACCGCCTCGGCCACCAGAGACTGTCGCCGGTCGTCCACGCTACACCACCACCACACCTTCCCTCCTCCGCCAGATAATCTTTGTTCAGTAATTAGAGCTTTGGTTAAGTGCGTGTATCCCCACAAAAAGGTAACCGAAAATGTTAACTCAACCATCATTGATCGTATTATATCTAATAAGGTGTGATTCCTCCTCTTAGATACGTCATTGAGATGTCGTATTCCTAGAGGAGAGAGTTATGAAACAATTCCACATTCTCTGGAATGGTTAGTGAAATCATGGCTCAAATACTCACTTCCTCAACCTTATTGAAGGGTTTTGATTTTCCTGCCAAGTTGGTTTTGTATTTCACTACGAAACTCTTTGAACATTTCAAAGGATTTGGACTCGTGGCGTATTAAGTAGATATATCCATATCTACTAAAAATCGTCACTGAAAGTGATGAAATAGTACAATAAACATTCTTCTAGCACTAGTGCTCATAGGCCCACATACATCAATATGTTTGCATCCTAATAAGTCATTAGCTTGTTCACCAATTCCAATAAGAGATGATATTAGTCATCTTACCCATCAGGCATGCTTTACAAACATTGAACTTTTCAAAGTTTAGGTTTTCCAAAATCCTGCACTATGCAGTTTCTGAATGCATTTCTGATTAATATGACTTAAGCTTATAGTGTCAGAGTTATGTTTCATTTGAGTCATTTGTTCGAACTCTTGGTTCAACAATTAACATCCTTTCGATCGTATCTAGGTGCTCTCATTGTTTTGTCAATACTACTTCATTTTGAAAATCTTCAAACTATTTTAACATTTTGGCTTCAGATGAATCTCATAGACATGAATCACCATGTGTTATTTTGTTCATATCTGAAGATTTGAAGTAATTCATCCCATGTACTTGTGCTCAATTGGACTACATACATCCATACGCATGAGTGCTTGTTGGCACGTTTACCCTTTCTTGTAAAAGGTACAGTCATGCTTTGTAGACATCATATGTTTTATTATTCAAAAGTCTATTCAGTGGCGCTTCCGAATGCGCTTTGATTTGCATGACTTAATATATAGTTTCAAGGTTCATGTTTGAACATGAGTTATTCCTTTTGAAGCTTCTGGTTTCGATGTGTTGGGTGTGTTTATCCGAGATATACTCTCTCTAATTTGAGAGCTTGAAATCAAATTTCTACTTATAATGAGAACATAGAATCACCTATAAATTTCCGTTATAAGTATTGCGGAAACGGATAAACAACCAACTCTCCATGAGAAGCTACAACTAATTGCATGTTCCCTTTTGTAGGCTGACTCTCATCCTTCAAAGCACATCTACTTTGCTGTAGATCCTACACATTTGCATAAATGCGAGTTTCACAATCGGCATCTAATACTCAAAGTGGGTTTAATAAGGGTAGTGAGTATCATATGCACACTAGCCTAGAATTGAAATCATATTACTACATTTCAAGTCTTCCTTATAGTTTGGACATTCACGCTTCCAGTGTCATACAGGATATGGTTGTTAACCGATTGTTGTCATTGGTTGGGTATGTACAATTGTTTGTCCTTACTCTTCCTTTGACTTCTTGTCTTTGACAGATTTCCTAAATCTTATTTCCTTTATCACTAAATGACTATCTTTGGTCGCCAACCTTTTGGCTAAAGGGGGGATCCGGGGTTCCTCATGTTTTAAAATAGTCAAATTATTTCAGAACATGAGCGCCATCAATTGGCCCTTATCTAGCTTAACCGAGACTATCTGATTATTGGTTTCATATTTATCAACTCTAACTAGTTCGATGAACTTGGTTTTGAGTTGATAATATTGAAATCCTTCTTCTAATCTTCAAACATTTTGAAGTTAAAGTCGCATGAATAATATGACATTACATGTATCCATCTGGCTTGATTGACCCCTTAATATTGATGCCTAGCTCAATTTTATATCAAAGACATGTTCCTTTTATTCGCCTCTAAGACAATCTTGCGATGGCTATGCGAATTAAGAAATTAGTGTAATTGTTTTTTCTTTTTCTCAAGGAGAGAACAATATTTTATTAGTGGTTGATGTTTGAGTGAAAAGACATAATTAATTCTACGAGACAAATTGGTTCATTTTTGTTATTAGTCATCAAAAAAAATTAAACTAATTTAATTTCAAATCAAAACACTTTATCAACTTTCATTTAGGCCCCGTTCTTTTATGCGTTAACGCACCCAAACGCAACGCAACTTACCATATCGCAACATAACGCAAATTATCATTACTTTTTAACTATTTCCACCGTAACTTAACGCAATCTACCGCAACTAATCATAACGCAACGCAAACGCAACTCACAAAAGAACGGGGCCTTAGTGTTTCAATTAACCAAGACCCACAAGACTCATGGGCTCAAGTGGACTTTGGCCCAACAAAACTCGAGCCCATGTTACCTTTGGTGGATCATCTTACGATCGATCATTCAAAATGACTGTTGGCAAGAAATTTGTATCGAATACAATGTTTCTCTTCCTCTGCTCTTTTAGCCCAAAACTGTTTTGCTTGCTAATTTGAATTAACCTAACTCTCACCCTACTTATTAATGACGCACAAATAATTCGCTTTAGCTTTCTTTATTCCATCTAAGTGGTGTTTTGATAGGTTGAGCAATAATTCAATTTTGAGAGTAGGTTTTATTATCCTAAGCATGCAATTCTAGGTGAACTATGTCGAAAAGCATAAAAGGAATAATAAAACAACATGCTATAACAAATTAAAGCATAAAATAAAACCCCTAGTATGACCACCTAGACTTAATCAAACTAATTTAAATAAGTCTTGACAGTCTTTAGGAATTTCTTCTTGGATTTTGCAACTTCCTCGGATACGACTCCCAGTCGGATCAACACCTCCATTGTTGTTGGGCTCCCACTCGACTTGATATCTCCAAGAACAATAAATTACAAAGTGGACCTCTCCAAAGAGGCCTTACATGAATTAAAATAAACTCAACTGAAATTTAAATTCAAATAATCCAATGACGACACTCATGCCGTATTTCACCCAACCCGGTATGCAGAGTTCTGGTAAAACCGACTATCTATGGCCATACTAGAAGCACATGCAAACAAACAATATTACAATAATTATATAAAATTTAACACATGTGTTGGGATTCACCCATGAGTAAATGTCCCACATCGAAAAAGTAAAGAGAAAGCTCATGGTATATAAGTCAAGTGGGCTACTCCTCTTAACACCAATTGGTTTTAAGATGAAACCTCGCTTAACTTGTGTACCATGGGCCTTGGTTGAAGTGAGCTCACCCCTTGGATCTCTCCAAAAAGTGGTATCAGAGCCGATGGTTCGTTCGGCTGGGCGCATGCAAGGTGCGGGAAGATCGCCGTGGACAGGAGCAGGGACCATAGAGCGTGCTCGGCTGGGTCTCCTGAATGCTCAGAGTGATGGCATAAGACTTGGGTGAAGTAGGGTGCGACTATGTGGAGTAAGGTGCGGCTGGGACTCTTAAGACAGAGTGGTGGCATGAGACTCAGGTGGAGTAGGGTGCGGCTCTGTAGAGTAAGGTGCGGCTATGATGGGCTCCTAATGGTGACTTGAAACCTTGGGCAAAAGAGGCTTCCGATCAAGGGGGAGAGACTCACGTGTGAAGGGGGAGATTATTGGGATTCACCCATGAGTAAATGTCCAACATCGAAAAAGTAAAGAGAAAGCACATGGTATATAAGTCAAGTGGGCTACTCCTCTTAACACCAATTGTTTTAAGATGAAACCTCGCTTAACTTATGTACCATGGGCTTTAGTTGAAGTGGACTCATCCCTTGGATCTCCCCAACAACATGCTTTAAATAAAAAATTATAAAGGTATATTTAATTGCAATATAACACATATTAGAAAACAAATACTAAATAAGGTTTCCCAAACAGTTTGCATGATTGACAAAATAAACAAAATTCCAAATTTTATCTTAGTTACCTAAACAGATTTAGGATTTTATAAAATACCTTCACACACAAGCTACTTAATTTTCCTAAAATCAAGAGATCCAAAAAGATACTATATCTTTTAAAGATATTGCAAGATTCCTAAACTTTACAAAATATTATTAGATTTTATGTCTAACAAATGATTTAGTAATAATAGAATTTGATAATTAATTTCTAAAATTAATTTTAAATCCTTAAAGAGCACGAAATTATCACCACTATTGGTAACACAATTGGTGCTGAGTCAACACGGTCCGCGTTGCTTCCCAGTGATGCTTATTTTGTCCATGAAAAACTTAAATAAAATATCAAAACTTACCAAACTTAAAATTCTCATATCATAGTGTCATCTAATAACCTACTATGAAATTTTCCAGAATTTTATCACTTTTCATAAACTTGTAAAATTTTAGAGAATTAAACAATTTCAATTCGCTATTTAATAGGAAAATAAAAGAGAATAGTCCGATAAGTTCAAAAATCAAATTTTACAATTTTCCCATACAGTAGAGTCATCCAACATGCTACTGTAAAAATTTCAGATTTTTATCAAATTTCTAAAATTAGAAAAAAAAATCAGAAGAGTAAACGATTGTACTCCGCTGCAGATCTGAAAATTAAGGGAAAAATAACTTAACGAATTCGAAAATTCTCGAAAAATTTATCCTTTATAGCATGATTAACCAATAATCTGTTATAAATTTTTCATAAGTTTTACAAATTTTAATAAATTTATAAAATTCAGAGAAGTAACCGAATTTATTTCTCGTTAGTTATGAAAAACTCAATTAAAAATCTATCTCAATAGGAAAATCTACAAAAATTATGGCGAGTCCAGAACACTTTCATACACCTCCAGTAATTTTCTCGGAACTTTTTGAATTTGTTTGATATTTTATTTTGATTTTTCATTAAATTTACTGTAAATAATCTAAATCAGAAAATAATTCTACAAAATCCTATTTCGTGAATTAGACTTATTTCATGTATTTCCTGTTGTTTAACAACATTAAACATGATTGTTTCTAAGACAATCTAAATTATACCAAGTTCGTGTTAATTTTAACAATTACACAAGCATAAACTTATCAATTGAAGGCAATGAATAATAATAATAATAATAATAATAATAATAATAATAATAATAATAATAATAATAATAATAAAGCAAGAAACTTTTCAAAAACAATTTCCAGATTTATTATTTTGAGCAACAAAGACTAAAACTTTCATAAAGATTTAAAATTTAGGTATTAAATCTACTCTAGCAAATTCATAAAAGAACTCAACAATTGATAAAATTATTTATGAATTAAGGTATAATACTTAAGCATGCAATTGATGACTCTGATACCACTGTTAGGTTTTAAGTTATCTATTTCCTAACAGATACAGATTAATCGGCGGAAAATTCATAATGATTATAAAACAATTAATCAACCAAGAAAGAAACAATTGCAGAGGCATTAATAATTATACCTGATCGCTAATTCCGACTGATGCAGAGGTTGACCTTTGAGATTCCAATGTAGAAATCCTCTACTGTAAGTCCACGCAGCACTCCGAGAACTCGATTGCTGGATCAACCCGATTGAGACAAATCTCAATCTAAGATGTATGTATTTCGGTATAAGAGGTTGTTTCAGGAAATAAAAACTGCAAACTAAAAGAGAGGAACTTAGGAAATCACCCTGGTATCTCTCTAAGAGTCTCAGGGAATCGGTGATTGTAAATCTCTCCGAGAGACTCCCTTTTATAGTGTTTAGATAGCTTGGGGAGAGAGCAATTAAAACCCTAATGGCCGATCTACGCAACGGCGCATTCTTAGGCCCAACACGGTCCGTGTTGGCCTCCAGAATGTCCATTAAGTCGGCCTATAATCACCACGATCCGTGGTGAGTCCAATTTGGTCCGTGTTGGGCCGATTCCTCATAGAAATCAACTGCCAACATCCCTAAACATAATACGATATTATTTAGGTTACACACATTGTTCCAAGACACTGACTTGTGTGACCCAGTATGACCAAAATAATATAATTGTAATTAAACATATTCAATTACCAATTATAGAGGTCTCTAGCAAGACATATAATTACTATATTATTTTGGTTTAAATTTTATGTATATCGAACATTGTCGGGACTTTCCCAATAGAAGGTTAGTTGAGTATTAATTGGAATAAAATGTTGCTTCTCATTTTCATTAGTTTAATTATTTTTTTACCTACCTTTTGTTTGTTTGCTTAGCATACGCTTTTTTTCCCCTCTGCCAAACCATTATACCATGTACCAAAGTTACATCCACTACTACTTTTACAAATTAATATTCATATAAAAATATTTTTAATAATTTTCAACTCATGAACATTACAAGACTATTAATAATTTATGTTTTACCTAAAGGCATATGAATATTTTGAGAAAAGAAAATAAATAATAGCATACATTCATGTATTATTTGTGTACATTACATACAAAATCCTTCTAATTTAGGTCATGTTCTTTTCTGTGGTATTTTGCGGTATGATGTGGTGATGTGGTGGAATTGTGGTGGGTGTGATGGAATTGTGGTAAGTTATTGGTATGTGGGGTAGGTGAGGAGAGAGAATGTAAAAAGTAGAGGAGAAAAGTGAGGAAAGAGAAAAGTGAGGAGAGAAAAAATTAATGATTTGCAGTAAAGTGTGGTGAGTTGTGGCAAACTGCGGTATGCTGTGATACCGCAGTTTGCCAACCGCAGAAAAGAACAAGGCTTAAATTAGAAGGATTTTGTTTGAATTTATATTTGGTTTTTGTCTTCGTTGTATTCTTAATATTTTTGTTAATTGTTTCTCTACTGCTTATATTTACATTCATCCCGCGAAACTAACGCCGATTGGAAAAAAAGCTGGTATTAATAATCGAAAAACAAGCTGTGTATAATGGTGCACAGAATTAAGCCGTAGTATGAACAAATTTATGAAGAATTGAATACGTACTTGAGCAAAGTAGGATTTAGGTCGGCCAATGAGAATGAAAGATAGGAGAGAGGGAAACCTATTGTGAGTGATGAGCCACGTCTCCATGGCCTTAACGGCACAAATTAAAACCGAAAAGGTCGAATCTTTGACACCAAAAATCATACTCTCATCATAACATAAATGACACATCAACAATATTAATAAGGATATTTAAATGAATCTTATTTGTACATATGTCAAGTTTATCTTGACCGTTAGCTTTTTTATTTAATATAAATTGTGAAATATAATTTTAAAAATTTCAGTCTATTTTTAAAAATTTTAAAATAAATATTTTTTAAAATATGCTTATTTACTAGGCAAAAATTTAGATTTAAGATATTTAAATTTTAAAAAATTCAGAAAAAAATTTTAAATTAAGAAATTATATTTTATAATGTTGTACTAAATAAAAAAATGAATAACGAAAATAAAAGTTGATGCATAGAATAGATAATTAAATATTGTTTTCGTTGTAAGTTTTTCCTTGATAATAATACATCAAAAAGTAGAAATCAACGAAAGGGTGTATTTGTACAAAAATAAATAAAAATAGCAGTACATCTTGTGTTTAATTGTCATAATTTTAACTTTTACAATATCAAATATCAATTTTTTGATTAATAATTTCTTATATAATGTGTTATTAATAATTATAATATTATACTTTTACGATAATATTTTTCATACTGAATTTAATGTTGATAATTTTATATACCAACTCATTGTATATATATCAAAAAATTTATCGTCAAAATTTTGAAATTTAACTATATGATTTTTAAATATAACAATTAATATGAAATAAAAGGAGACTATAATAGCAAAGGGGTCATGTATCCATAACTAATTATGACCCCAGGCAAGCATGTATCGGTATCACGACTCCCTCATTGCCCTTTGAGCCACCAACATATCTATTAAATGGTTCAACTTTTGTCTCATCGGTCATTCTTTCTAATAGGATGTGAACTATAGCATAGAATGTGATGCATGTTGAGGATATATTTTACAAAAGTTTAACTTATCTAATATATGAACCGCATATAAATTGTGTATGTCTAGTGTACCTTCGTAGTAATCTCTTTGAAGATGTACGGTGTTTAATTAGAACAAAAATTTAACAAAAAGAAAAACTAATAAGAAATAAAAATGATGAATCCGACACGAAATGGATATACACCGCTTATTACATTGCTTGCATTTTTTAACTTTTTCTTAAATTTTTTACAAGAGTATTTCAGGTTATCTAAACTGGATCCTCTATTTCAAAGATACATCAATTGAACTTAGTAACCCATGGGAGAGGGAGGAAACCTAAACCCAAATCAAAAAATGTGCTTGGTTCATGACCCTACTTATCGCTGCACCGGAATTGCTTGAATTATGTTAAAAACATGGAGGCAAAAATTAAAGTGTCCCACAAAGGAGTGATTATGGCAGTGATTAAATGGATGAATAATAATTTGTTTCCTCTTATATTAATATTAATATCACTGTCAAATATGGGATGGGCATGCAATAATCCTTGGGAGTATCCTAATGATTGATTATATTTAAAAATCAATCATGGCATGGGGGCTTGCCGACTTTGAGTTGGGGCCACAGGATGTGATCAAATGATAAGGCTCATTTTTTGGTGGTCAAATCATCAATTTATTCGCCAATGATGTCGATGGCTATGTCGACGGAGCTGCCAACGGAGGCATCTAAATCTAAGCTCATTAATTAACAGATGGGATTTTGTCCTTTTGGTGTAATCTTCTATGTGGTTAACTACATGCACAAGTATACAACAATTAAAATTAAAGGTCTTGGTCAAATTAATATTCAGTACGGTTCAATATGTTGGTTATGATCCAGGACCTACTTTCACTTTAAGAAGGGTACATGGATTTTAGGTCGGTGTGCATAGGAGAGGGAGAGGGAATTATTCATTAAACTACGTCCATTCTAAATTATTTGTTAATTTGACTAACAGTCTGTTTGGTTATTAGTAGGGAATGGGAGGTGAATTATTTCTATCTTATTCCGATTATAAATAGAGGCGAATGAAAGACAAGAGGGGTTAATTGTTGTATTTGGATTAGGAGCGGGGAGAAAAATGAAGTAATTATTATATTAATAAAGATTTTTTTTAATGCATAATGAGTTCCCTCCTCTCTGTTAATCGTTATATCGAGAGTTAATGAAAATGGGGTTAATGGAGGGGAATGGAGGTAAATGGTTCCCCTTCCTTCCGCTCTTATTTATTTTTCCAAACAAAGGTGGATGGGATTATTTAATATCATTCACTTCCCTTCCCTTCCCCTCTTATAACCTCTATGTAAATTTTGATAATTGATAACTCACAAATTATAATAAGTTATAATATGAAATTAGTCTTTATACTCGTGCAATACACGACCATTCTAACTTTTATTCATTGCTTTTTGATTTCATTGAAATTTAATATTGAATGAAAGATTTTTTTTTTCCGGGTGTTGTCATAACACGTATTGTGTTTGACTTTAGCAAATGAATATGTTGTAACCTTATATGTTTTGAATACATGTTGTTTTTTCCAGCTATAATAGGGAATTAATGAATAAATAAATATTCCAAATTAATTGTAAAAGGTGTATCCCGTATTTCACTTTTGCCTCTTGGTTTTTCCTTTTTTTTCAGTTTTAAAATTTTATGGTGGTGACATTTGGCATGAAACTTCCATTATAGATTGTGTTTTTAATATATTATAGATTACCACCATTACAAAGATATCTTAGAAAAAATTACAATGATGTTGTTAATTTTATGTTGTAACTCATTATAATTTGTGAGTAATGAACAGTCAAAACTTAATCAAATTGACAGATATTTTAAGACGGATGTACTATCTCTTTTACTTGGGAAAATAAATATAGGATAAATGGGAAATATTTCACCTTTATTTCCTTCCATCGGCTTCCTTTTTACTTTTTTCGATAGTTAAGGGCAATTATCCCAAAAAAGAAAGTTAAGAACGTCGAAAAATAGGTTGGTACCCACCAGAAAAAGGAATCAAACCTCACCAAAGTGAAAAAACGATATGACAACCAGATACAAAAGAGGAGTCAAAACCCACATGCAAAAAAGCTCAAACCCAATAATCGAACCACATCCCCTTCCCAACACCATCCACCATAGTCAGCCTTCATGTAGGTACCATGACACTTGACCAGTAAGGAGGTCATGTTATCCCACTCGTGTGTTAACTATAGGCTAGGGTATGCTTAAGGTTTAGATTATTGATTGTTAATATTAAATTTAAGTTAGAAAAATTTCATGCAACCTAACTGAAATTTGAATAATACTAATTAAATCAATATGAATAAAAATACGCATGAAATTATACAAAAGAGACAAAATTATGATGTTACACCAAGAATCTGCCCAAAGCTAGTTCTGGGAACGTCGCGCAATGTTTGGCTTGATGAAGGAAATGTTGCGCAACGTTTCTTGGCGTTGCTGGTCAAACTACTTTAGGCAATTTAGATCGAGATGAAAAATTGTCTGTAAATTTTAAAACAGATAAGATAGAATAAAATAAAGTAGGAGTCGCCAGTTAATTTTGTAAAAACTTAATAAACTATGAATTTAATTCCAAAAACAAATTAGTGAAAACCAAATGTTAGTGAGACCGAGGGTAAGGTCACGAATTTTTTATTAAAAAACCTAAAATTCGCTCATTCATAAACAGACTCTACTAAGTCAGTTATTGAATTGAAAGAACAAAAAGAACACAACAAACCAAAGTTATCAAAAGTTGACTTGTACTGATATGAACATATAATACACACATTAGTATACTTCGAGAAAATGATAAATGAAGGAGTAGTAAATGTATAAGTAGCTTAAACTTGGCCTACCTCTTAGTCAGAATGGATGAACTCAAACAAGGAGAACAGTCTCAGAGTACTAGAGGACAACTTTAGCAGAGTAAGTTTAGGGAATTCAACCTTTACAAATGAAGAGGGGGTGCCCCTATGTATAGCGCAAATACTCCAAATGCTCCGAGATTCAGAATAATCTCAAAGATTTTATTGCAAACTTATAAAATATTATTTCTACCTTAATTCTAGCAAAATAATTTCAAGAATATTATCCGCTTCGAATTAGAATGATACTACCTTATTCAGCCGAAATAAGAACTTTTGGACTGCCATGATAAAAAATGGACAAGCTTCTCAATTTACAACTATAGTATGGGGTTTGAATGATGCGAGTGGCTCAATTAACTATTGTAGCAAAAAGCCAGAAACATGTGGACATTAATCCTCGCCGTTCGGGCTTCCGAACGTCCACATGGATTGGGGTGTGATTCGGTGATTTGTGCTGGGGTTTGAACCTTTGAAAAACTCTTTAAAGGATTTTAATTATGCATTTCAGGAATAATATTAGTAAATCACTTTCCCTTTACTTAAGCATTTTATGAGTCATTGAATTAAATTTCCAAGAGTGAACATCCACTTGTTCCAAACTCTTTTAAATTCAACCCAAATTCCTCATTTAAATGTAAGGCTCGGAAGTAAGAAATTTATGCAAGCATTATTTAGAAATGCATAAAGAAAAGGCCTTAAAGTTGCATCGGCACATTGTAAAACCATGTTTTACAATAGTTTATGCAACCCGATGTGCTTTTAGTTCGAAATTGGAGTCCCCACCCGAATTTTTAAGGGAAAATCCAAGGCAAACCAAAAAAAGAAAACAAGAAAGACTCCGCCTGCGAAACCCAAGAATGGATCCAGGGGTAAGGCTACGAACTCGAAAAGTGGGAAGTTTAAGAGTTCGCCTCTCACAAAAGGAAAGATTTTACTAAAAAGTTTTAAGGGTGCTTTTATAAAGTTTGGAAGAGAGATAAATAGGAACTTTATAGAATTATTTCATAAGATCATGCAACATGAATTAAGAAAGAAAAGTACAACATATACACTTTATTTACAAGAAAACTAAGGAATTTAAAGCTTACATTGTGCTAATAATGAAGAAGAGGCCTTGCCTTGTCCTTTTGCTAGTGAATGCTCCTCTTACTACCTTGAATAATCCTCCTCAAAAGTACCAAAACGAACCAAAGGAATGATAGGAAAGAGTGGTGAAAAGGAAGGTGGAAAAGAGGGCTTTTTGTGGTTTTTAGGTGTTTAGGATTAGGGTTTTTTGTGATGTTTGGGATAAGGTGAACTTAGAAGTTTGGAGAGATGGAAGTGATGACAAGATTAGAAGAAAGATGAGTAGAATAGTGATATGATAGTAGTATAAGAATGGAGATTAGGATGATATGTGTAGAGAGAATGGAAGAATAGAGAGGATAATGGATGTAGAGAGAAGAATGAGTAGAAGAGAGGAATAGAATGATCGAATTGTCGCGTGTGTTTTGGCTTTGAGAGAAGTAGTATTTATAGGAGAATGAAGGAGGAGAGGATACATGCACATACATACCCTCTCGTCCAAGGCAATCAATGACATAATTTGCAAGGCAGTGAGGGAGTGAACTTGGAGTGGACGGTGGCACGAGGTCAATTGACCTCGTCTGATCGGTGGTCAAGGCCGACCGGCCACCAGCACGTGGGGGGAAGAATCTGTCTTCGTCCATAAATCCATGGACGGTGAGGGGGAGATACATTCTGCCTTGGGAAGTGGTGTTTCACACTTGGACGACATCTATTGTATTTGAGCTTTGTGAGGTGTTTTCAAGGTGTTTTTGTGAGGAATCGAACTTGTGACCTCTTGGCATTGAACTCGCATGGCTTGCTCTTTATGTAGGAATTTTGCATGTGATGTTGCATGCAATATTAAAGCAAATTCGTACGTGTAAAGTGCACGCACTTTAGCTTTTATCTTCCGGCTTCTCCTTCTTTATTTGATCCTTGTTTTATATATATAGATATGTTATATATTTCGTGACAAAATCCGGTGTCTACAAATGGCATCTCAATTTACCGTGACAATTGAAAGCTCCTGAAAACAACCTAGGATTTTAAGAGCAAAATTATTATTGTTTTTATAATTAATTTTTCCAACACTGACATTTTCCTGATGGGTACAATTTTATCAGCATCCGGCTCTGCTCGGTACGATTTTGATATAAATTGTAGCAAAAATCTGTAAAAGACAAAACCAGGGACAAGGGATTGCCCATGCCCGCAAAACGAATGGTGCGCAGCGCACTAGGCCAGACTGACGAGGCCCAATGCTATGTAATGTTAAGCTCTATCAGTCGTGCGCTAAGGTACGCTACACATTGATCGCCACGTCAGCTTTCCGGTACCGGAAATTGATTATGGACTGCTATGAGAAAATAGTGAAAAAGTACAGACTGTCAATGGCCGAAAAGTCATTTTAGATTATTCACAATCACAATCCCCTCACTATGAATTATTTGTGGCCAAATCCCTATTTTTAATGTTCGAATTATTATTATTATCCAACCGCTCAAAATAGAAATTATTAGAATCCAATTTTCCATATACACTATCAACAATAATTAAATTAGAGAATTTGTTAGCCATAGATATCAGTGTTAAAGTTACTACAATAAGAAATTATTATCTTTCATGAATTATATTAAAATAAAAGGACACTTGCTTTTATACGTAACGAAACGTTTAAAAGAAAAGGACACTCGATTTTCAATAAATTACAAAAAGATATTATATTTTTTGTGCTATCTATTTTTATGGGACCATATTATTGAAAATAGTTTTTAGATACCCTATGTTTTGTACTAGGGCTGTTCATCGGTTCAAAACCGAATCGAACAATCCGATAAACGAATAATAGGTAAAGTTCAAACCGAAAACCGAACCGAATAAAACTGGTTCGATTTTCGGATTATTCAGTTCAAAACTGAATAATGCATATATCTATTTGGGTTTTCACTGAAACCGAATAAACTGAATAAGGCCTAAAGTCTAAATCGAAAATCGAACCGAATAAAATTGGTTCGGTTTGGACCAGTTATATTCAGTTCGGTTTTCGATTTATTCGGTTCAAAACCGAATACTGCACACCCCTATTTTGTAGTACCTATTTTCTGGTGATAAATTATCTTTTAGTTTTTTTTACAAGATCTCCTAGACTATGTAAAATTGCAAAAGTATCCCTACCTTGATAAAAACTTGTCAATTTATATTTCCACTTGCATTATTATTTGTTTTAAAGAAGAGAAATTGAATTTAAATAAGTTGAACTTTAGATTTGGTTCTAAATAATCTGAACTTTAACCCCCTTGGATTCTAATAGCACGTTGTCGAGTTAAGTTGAACTTAAATCGGTGGCGGGATGACGTGGCGATGGAGGCATGTGCCTGGGCTTTTTAGTTGTGCCATGTCAACTACTATTGTCATCCGGCCGCCGAGTTAAACTTAACTCGGTGGCGTGCTACTAGAATCCAAGGGGTCAAAGTTTCAAATTATTTAGAACTAAATCTAAAGTTCAGATTATTTAGTCTACTATAACCCAAAGTTCAGATTACCATCTCCATAATTTTCATTGACAAGCTCTGATAATTTGTTTTAAAGAATTACTATATGTTCTACATTACTATTTGCTCTGATACCTAATGAAAAATATGGAGATGCTAATTCTTTAAAACAAATAGTAATGTAGATGAAAATATAAATGACAAATTTTTATGAACGTAGGGATATAAAACAAATAGTCTTAGAGATCTTGTAATAAATCTAAAAGATAATTTGTTACCAGAAAATAGATACTACAAAACACATGGTACCTATAAATTATTTTTAATAATATAGCCCCCTAAAAATAGGTATCGCAAAACATAAGGTACTTTTTAGTAATTTATTGCTTGATTTTATATATACGTGACGAAATGTGCAACTATTTAATTTATGCTTATGCTCGATGACTGTTCAAAAACTATAATCGATCTCCATTATCAATTTAAACAATTTCCCTTTATTTACTACTTTAATATGTATTATGGAATAATGGATTCTAATTATTCCTACTTTAATCAATTGTATAACAATAATTTCTATTTTCATTTTAGATTCTTGTGGTAAAAAAAAAAGAAAAGAATTTTTGTGGGACACCACCGAGGGTACACCCTAAATATCATTTATTTTGAGTTGCATTTGATTCAAAACATAGTATAATAGTTTACCGTGTTTTTTAATAAATTTACAGCATCTCTCCCAATTTTTTTTACATTTTTACGATTTTTTACAATTTCTTCACTTTTATTCCTTTAAAACAATCACAATAATTGCTCGAATTCTAATAAAATAAATTTAAAAATTCTTTTAGTAACTATACTTCATCACCTTTCTGAGGACATGAATGAAAAAAAAACTAAAATAATATGGGGCATGAATGAAAAAAATAAAAAGAATGTAATGGTGGATTTGGTACCACTACAATCCAATTTTATTTCATTTTGGACCACCAGAATCTAAAATAAAAGTGTGAATTATTGCTATACAATTGATAAAAGTAGGGATAATTAAAAGGATAATTGGATTTTAATAATCCCTACTTTCACCAATTGGACAATGGTGGACCGTACTTTCACTTTGTATTCTGGTGGTCCAAAAATAAATAAAATTGGATTGTAGTGGGATATTTTCAAGGAAATCATAGATTTTGTGTTGCATTTGATTCAAAACTTAGTATAACACTTTACAATGATTTTTAATGAATTTACAGCGTTTTTCCCAATTGTTTTTCAATTTTTTTACTATTTTTTACGATTTTTTCACTTTTATTATTTTCAAAAAATCATAATAATTATTCGGAGTCTCAAAAAAATAATTTTAAAAATGTTTTAGAAACTACAATTCATTAACTTTCTAGGGGGCGGGAACGAAAAAAACAAAAACAATATAGTGTAGGAATGAAAAAATAAGAAGAATGTGGAGGTGGACTTGGTACCACTACAATCCAATTTTTTTTTTTGGACCACCAGAATACAAAGTGAAAGTACGGTCCACCATTGTCCAATTGGTGAAAGTAGGGATTATTAGAATCTCATTATCCTAATAAAAATCCAATTTTCCGTTGATTAATTTTGAAGTCGTTGATATTTATTTAGGCCCTGTTCTTTTCTGCGGTTGACAAACTGCGGTGCCACAACCTACCGCAATTTGCCACAACCCACCACATTTTACCGCAAATCATTACTTTTCTCTCTCCTCACTTTTCTCTTCTACTTTTTACATTCTCTCTCCTCACCTACCCCACATACCAATAACCTACCACAATTCCACCACAACCCACCACAACTCCACCACATCTCACCACACCATTCCGCAAAATACCGCATAAAAGAACAAGGCATTAGTGCATCTTATGATACTATGCATGTACAGTGTAAAATTGAGGCATGAGTGCATGACAGAAGTTGTTATGATAATTTCTCAAGTTGTTGCCCATAACATAGCTGCTATCTGATGAGTGATGCATCACTGAGACGCGTGTTCTTCTTCATGGTCATAGACTCTCCATCTCCATTCTCCAACCAACAAAACCCCTTTCCATCTCCTTTCCTTTCGTCTTTAATGTACACAAATATGCATGCTTAAGGTATTGTCACTATACCAATACCATTCTACCAAATTACTACATGTCTATGTGCTAAATCAATTGCATTAGTGCATTACCTACCAATACCAGAGAAAGTTGGTACTTGCCCCTGCCTCCCTTTACATTTGCAGCATAAATTTTATAAACTTTCAATTTTGGAGTTAAATTTTACCCCCTTTAAGCTTGTGGCAATAATTTTACAAATTTCTGACATCTCCAACAAATTTTGAACTCCCTTCAACGTTGCATAATATATAATTTGGGCACCGCCACTGAGGCACCGTTCTTTTGTGCGGTGGAATTGCGGTGCGGTAAATTGCGGTGGATTGCGGTGAGTTGCGGTGCGGTAATTAGAAATCTTTGGGATTTTAATAATAAGGTAAATAGTAGATTGCGGCGAGTTACGGTAGATTGCGGTCAATTGCGGTACCGCGTAAAAGAACGGTGCCTGAATGGTCCTCCTTTTTTAATCACTTTTTGTGCACAGCTATTAAAATCATAATATTAAATTAATTAGGACTCGTGAATGATTTTATAGTTAAACATATCCTCTCACGTGAATGTCCTCTGTAGTTGAAGTTTTAATATAGTAAACAATCTTTTAACTTTGTGCAAATAAATATGAGTTGCCAAAATAAGATTTGAACTTACTTATGATTCAACTTGCAAAAAAGAACTGGTCAACCTGGGTTGGGGTTACTGAAGAGTCTGTCTCCTGCTTATAAAGACTCTACCTTTGATAGCATATACAAGAACCAATATAACCAAAAAAATAAATTAATAGTTGAAGATTCATGAATAATTGTAAAGTGTATTACGGTTATAAACTTATACTTTAACATATCTTAGTGCAAAACTTGGATTATGGTGTTAAATAGATCCTAACATAACATCATATTTTGACAATCATTATCGCCCATAGAAAGATTGATTTTGAAAGGCCTGAAAGAATCTTTGGAAAAAAATAAGCCTTTAAAATACTAGAGCTATAAATAGAAAAATATTTACGTACAATAATTAATAGGGACACCAAATATCTTATCTTACATATAAGTACGAGAAATAGATAAATTAGGTGCCAAATATATATACTTAAAGAAACGGTTTCATAGATGCACACAATCTCACCACTTATCTAATATAATATGTATGATACATAAATTATCAAAATTTAGGCCCCGTTCTTTTATATAGTTGGTTACGGTTGGGTGAGGTGGAAATTTGAAAATTGTGGTGGGTTGAGGAAATTTATGGTGGAATGTTGTCCTGTAAATAATTGTAAATGGGTTGGTAGATTATAGTGGACTGTGGTGGATTGTGGTGAGTTGTGGTGGAATATGGAAAGTTGTGGTGTGGTGTGGAACCGCAACCAATCAACCACATAAAACAATATTTATGTGTTGTATGTGAAACCTCAACATTATCATTTGATCACTTAATTCCTTGTTCTATATCATCAATATGATCACGCATCCATCTAGTCTTGTTAATATTTACGAAGCCTTTGTATTTGAGTCTCCTTAGTTAGCTAACACTCACCCCGGACACATAAGGTGCAAACTTGATTTGCACATCCATCAGTACTCAAATTTAAAGTACGTAATTTTGACAAGGCTCGTGCGATGACCAATCTTAAAATTATGTCAAAAAATGAATTAAATTATTCGGTTTTGGAAATTTTGATTAATTGTGTAACAAGGGAAAAAAGACAGTCAAGAAATTAAAATAGTGTTTCTTTCAAAATTTTACTAGTAATTGCTTGGAAAAACCAAAAGTCTTTTAAAATTAAAATTGTATTCAACTCATACTTTTTAACATTAAAGTTTTGTGTTGAAAATGTTTAATTATTATAGAGAAAGGTAAGGTGCTGTCTAACCATGGAAAAATTTACACTAGCTAGGGAGCTAGTTTAATTGGTGCGCAACAAATAGCACGTGTCAAAAAACAATTGATTAAAAAAAAAGGTTGAAAAGGCTAAACAATTGAGGGGAACAAAAATAAAATAGCAGTGGCTCAGAAAAGAGGATTAGGAGAGAGTGAAAAATCGCAACCCATTTTTTCCCTTATCCCATTTGTATGTCTTGCAATATCAAAGAGGGTCCCCCCCCAAGCTTTAGCTCGTTGTACGATTAAGGGCATGTTGACTGTTCATCGATTAAATAAATAAATAAATAAATAAATAAATAAAAGAGATGAAAAAAATAAGCGCTGACAAAAATTCGGGTTCGGGTAAATTCGGATCGAACAAATTCGGACAATGTCAACATTCGGACGAGAAATTTATGTCCGGACCCCGATTTTATTTCGGGTCGAACCGGATCTTACAATTCGGACGAAGCAAAAATCCGGTTCGGACAATAGAAAAAGAGATTTTTTATGTCCGAATATTCGGTCAATATCAAAATTCGAACGAAAAATCCATGTCTAGACCCGGTTTTTTCTGGGTCGGACGAAATTTTGCCTGCGGTAAAAAAGATGGACTTAGCAAAATGCTTGACGTTAAGTCCCCGCTAAAACAAGGTTTTTTGCATTTTGTACACTCAATTTTAGGGTAATTAATTTTCTATAAGTTTGACTTTTAATGTTAATTTTTTGAAATTAAAGTATATTGATTGAATGAAAAGGACTTTGAATTAAGTTCTTGGGCTAAAAAAAGGGTGCATATCTCGTTCTTCTTTTTCTTCTCATGTTTGAATTTATTTCCCCATCATTGTCAAATTTTAAGACTAAGGTTATAACTAATATTGAGGCTATAATACACTATTTTTATTCATAACAGAACTACTTAGATCCCTAAGTACGCTTTGAAGTACCTCGAAACGTACTTTAGATCTAAGAGTCAAATACGGATCAATTACAAAGGGATTGATAGGTAACATCGTCCAACCGCTCAACTATGCCGACCCAATGAGGTAAGCTATACCAGTCCATCGTTGCCAAGACTTCTGCCCATGAGGGGGCCCATCCAGCCCGTTTGAGGCGCAAAATAAAAGTCCAAATCTTATTAACAAGGGTTGTGGCTATGAAGCCTTTCAAAATCTTAAAGAGCCAATCCAAGTCCACACCAATAGTCAAGTTGGGCACAACGAACTTTGATTCGGAAAGGGTGCATTCGACCATAACTAAGAAGCTGAAATATTAGGACAAGTCCTTTTTTACCTATCAAAATATAGAGATCACCCTTGGGGGTATGACACAACGAGGAGAAGGATCCTCCTCTATGGCGATGGGGGCTAGCTAGAAAAAAGCCCCCTACCCCAACATGAGTATCTACACGTGGAACTGTCGAGGCCTTAGGTATGCGGAGATCTTGGTGGTCCTATATTTGCATTGGATTCTCCACCATCACTTCCCCAGAAGTCTTTTGCTTGTTTGAATACAAAACTCTCGCATCTTAGATGTCTTAATCATAGCTTGGTTGTTGGAGTTGATGTCGTAGGTCATATTAGTTGCATCACTATCTTTTGTAAACCGTTTATGAGGTTAGAATGTCTGTTTTCAAGTTCCAATGTTGTATTTTTCCGTATGCATGAAGAGGGAGGTGATTGTTGGTACTTGTATTTTGTCTATGGTCATCCTACATCTCATCTACTACCACAAGTCTGGTCCACTATCCAGACACTAAGTTTTTAGTTCCTAGGATCACCAGTTTTATTAGGCGACTTCAACGAGGTGGAATTTGCCTCGCAAAAACGAGGTGGCTCCTCCCAAATCCCAAGGTAAGTCGAGTTTTAACAATGGCGCTTAAGTATGGAGATGTTGGAGATTCCATTCTTAGGGGCTTCGTTTACTTGGTCTAACGGACAATATGATGAGGACCTCATTTGGGAGGTCCTAGACTGAGGATATATTAGCCCTGAAGAATGGCGAAGTTCCCGTCGAGATTCATCTATAACCTACCAGGCTTATTCTCATATCATAGTCCAATAATTTTCTACCCTACAGGACCTGGGATAACAAATAAGAAATGGGGTTATAGGGTGGAAGCATTGGCCCTCCAAATTAAGGATTTGTGTACTCAAATTGTCGCATCTTTGAAAGAGTCATTCGCCTCAAGATTAGCTATGTTCGTACTGGTCTAAAACTAAAGTGTATATGACTACTATGTAGGACATGACAATTTGATTGGAAGGCCAATTTGGATCAACCCCTTCAGGACAACCTATCAAAACTGATGGAGATATAAGAGGAGTTAAGAATAGTTGGATTCGAGTGCTCGACGTTAGCATCCTATGTCAAGTCCCCGGAGATTGTGAGAATGCCACGACCTTGGTAGGCCTGTATTGGAATCAGAGATCGATGGTCAAATGGTTCAATGAGGGTGACCGCGTAACCAAGTTCTTTTTCTCTCATTATCAAAGCAAAAAGTGGTGTACAGTGATCAAGGGGCTGGTTTTGTCTATCGGCACATGGTCCACCAACACAGAGGCTATCACTGCAAAGGTCGTCTCGTATTTCTAGAACCTTTTTAACCCTCCATGTGATAACCAGACACTAGTTGACTTGCAGACCATACTACGTCTGTCCACTTATCGAAAGACCCGTAATATCGAGACATTTAGCCAATATCCAACCCATTCATATTAATGTGGCAGAGGTCCACCATGCAATTAAGGATTTGGGACCTTAAAACATCTGGGTCGGATGGTAGTCCAACTGTACTCTTCAAAATTTATGGGTGCTAATAGGGGAGGAGTTACATACGGTAACCCTTCACAACCTGCGTTTCAGCCATTTGCTCAAAGAAACTAACCTCACTTAACTGACGTTGATTCCCAAGTAATCATCTCCGCCAACCATAATGGATTTTAGACCAATCAGTTTATGATATGGTATCGTGGACGTCCCCGAGACACGGTTTCCCCTCCCAAGGCTTCCCCTACAAAACGGACGCGAAGGTGCGTGATGTCGTGTTTGGAATTTTAGGATTTCACTCGTGTCTTTTACTAAAAACTTTTAGGAATTAATTTTGCACATTTTATGAATAGTTTAATTGTCAAATGGTCTTTCCTTCACTATAAACACTTTATGAATGATCAATTTAAACTTAAAGAGAGAACTTCCACTTGCTCCTTCTCCTTAAGATTAAATCATTCCTTTCACAAAATGTGGGGCTCGGAAAAGACAATTTATACAATTCCACTATTTTAAAATACATAAAACACTCCTAAAATAACATTATATTATTGTAAGACCATAACTCACACAAAATCAACTTTAGAGTTTTGAGAACATGATCTAGGCAACAACCACAATGTATTTTATTTTGAAAGAAACACCACCCAACCTTTTTAGATGGAAAAGTCGAGAAAACAAAAAGAAAGACTCTACCTACGAACCTGATAACCGAGTTTGAGGGTAATGTTACGGACTCGAAAGGTAAAGCCTTTTGAGGCTATCTCACTTAAAGAAAGACTACTAAAAGTTTTAAAATGTGCTTTCACATAGTTTGGAAGGAAGATAAATTAAAGTATTACATTTCAAAATCAATCAACACACATAATTCATAAACATATTATATCATGAATAAACAAAGCAAAATTATAGGATATAAGAAGTGTAAAGAAATGACATAAACAATACCTATATAATAGTTGCTCGAGAATCTTGCCTAGCCTTAGAAAATTGTTGTTTTCCGCTTACTAAACACGAAGGTCACGCGGCTTTTAAGAATCAAACAAGAGGTTTGTGGGGTATCTTGGTGTTTTTGGGGTTGTGTGGGACTTGTTAGGTATAGATTTAAGTGAATTTGGATGAGAAATTTGTTAGGGTATGGTTTTAGGGATAAATGTTTTGTGACGAATGGTTAGAATGATTAGGAGGGAATTTTCTTAGAGGGAGATTAAGAGAGGGAGGATTGAGTTAAAGGGAGGATTCAGAAAAGATGTGTCTTCCTTGCTCCTCCACTTTGAGTTGGGGGCTATTTATAGGTTGATTAGGTAGCTCACATTCGAATTAGGGGAGTGTATTTAGCTAGCTTGATCACCAAGGTTAGCATAAAAGTCATCGACCTCATGGATGGTTGCACAACCATCAGTGTTCGCACATGGTTTTTGCTGGTTGGTGGGTTGAGGAGGAGATGGTGACACCTTGGGAAGGTCGCTTGAACGTTGGTGCATATGTTGCATGCATGCACGAGTTTCTATTAAAAACTGTTGGACGATAGTTTAGACGATAAGATCAAAATAGTTACCTCACTGAAGGCCTCGTGGCCTTCACGTACGTAATTTGTATGGGATTGCATGCATTTAGGTGGAGCTTTTGCATGTGATTTTTGCATGGGAAAATATGAGCACATAATTTGCATGCATGACTAGAGTTTCAAGGTTCTAAACTCCCTTTATTTTTCCTGTTTCTAAAATAAAATAAATTAAAATGTAAACTAACAAAAGATCGAAAATCCGGTGTCTACCAGTATATAAGATCATCTTAAAATGTCTAGTGAATCGGCTAAGGGGATCCTACAACATCTGATTGATTTATCTCATAACGCGTTCATGCCAGGTGGACTTAGATAGCTACTTGATAATTCATGAACTATTGAGCATTCTGAAGGTGAAAAAGTAAGGTACGACATATGTGGTAATTAAGTTGGACATGGATAAGGCATAAGACAAAGTGCGATAGAAATTCCTCAACCAAGTACTGGTCAAAGTAGGTTTCCGACATAACTGGGTGAGACTACTGATGCTATGTGTCACCATGATTATGTATTCTTTTTATAAATATAATGGTTGTCCATCGCCGGTCTTTGTTCCTAAAGCAGGTCCTAGACAGGGGGCCAGTTTCTCCATATTTATTCCTTCTTTGTCTTAACATTTCTCCTCTAACTTGCGTGAACATAAGTCAACTGGAAACATCAAAGTCATATTTATCATCACATGGGGATGACCCGAAATTACCAACCTATTCTTCACAGATGATTCATTATTTTTCATTGAGACCTCTAGCCTACATTGACTCAACCTGAAAAGAACAATTGATTAATTTTGCCAAGCATCAGGCCAGGTTATGAACATTGTGAAGTCACAACAACTAATGACCTCCCCGAATAACCATGAGGACATAGTAGACTGACTAATAGTAGTATTTGGGTACGATGTTGCGGATAGCTTTAAGAAATACTTGGGGATCCCACCGACATTGGGACGCATCAAACCTCTCAATTGGATATCCTTCAGGATACAATGGCTAAGAAATTACAGAGTTGGAGAGCCTCGATTTTGTTGGACTCAAGAAGGCTGGTACTTATAAACGCAGTACTCTCTGGCCTAAACCAACATATTCTTTCGGTCTGCAAAACTTCACTAGCACAAAGAATTGATCCATTAATTACCCAATTTTTCTAGTGGTCTAGAAATGGACATCAGTCAAAGAACTGGTTAGCTTGAGAGGTCCACTAGCACAAAGAACTGGTTACGGAAGTCAGCCCAGTGATTAATTTCCTCGATTCTGTTTGTACGTATTTTGATCTATTTTAATTAATTTTATGGTTTCTTAATGTTACTTATTCCTCTGAATTATCTACATAAATTCTAGAATTAAGTTTACAAATTAATAAATCTTAAAGATTGCTAAAAGGTATCCCGTTGTACCTAAGATTGTACCCCGTCACTAATTAGTAATTTTTAAGACTAAGCAACCTTGGTCTTTCGACTTGCACAATTCAATCTCATGTAGAAAGATAGAATGTTCCTCGGAGTGAACTAATAGGGAAGTGCCTACAACACACACACACTTTTGTGTGTGTGTACATATATATATATATATATATATATATATATATATATATATATATATATATATATATGGGAACTGATAATATGAGCATGGCTCTTTGGTGAGCATGTGAGCATGGTTGGATATCTAGCAAACATCAAGTATTATTTATGTGGACATCAAGTATTGTTTTTGTGGACATCAAGATTGCAAATGGAATATAAGATTTTGCTTTGGGGGCATCAAATGTTGATGTCCAACCTTGGTACTTGATGTCCACAATAACAATACTTAATGTCCACCTTACATAATTGATGTCCACAGAAACAATATTTGATGTTCGCCACAAAAACAACCATGCTCACATGCTCACAAAAGGTCAATGCTCATATAATATATATATATATATGTGTGTGTGTGTGTGTATAAAGTTTAGCTTACCGTAATATATTTTTAAGTTTTGATATACCATTTTCCTAACCCTTATAATTTGACTTACTTTAATTAAGTTTTCGAATAACGTAATCTTTTATCATAATAAAATAATTTGTAATATATATTGACTTTTCTCCCAACAATCTTCAATTTAGACCTGACATGTTTCAAGTGCATGTAATCATAACCTGTTGGGTTGATTCGAAACCGAAATATACTGTCAGGTCTAAATTGAAGATTGTTGGGAGAAAAGTCAATATATATTACATGCACTTGAAAATGATGCTCTAAAATTTTTGTAGTAAACAATTATAATAATATGAGTGAACAATCACAATAATATCAGTGGACAAACGTAGTACTTGAAGCGCATGCTTCAGTATATGTACCAAATTGTAGGAAAAAGGTGAAAATGAGAGGCCAGAGGAAGAATTGGGGGAGGAGGGTGATAGAGGGAGAGAGGAGAGATAAAATTATAAATAAAATTTATTTTGTTTTCATTTTTTTTATATTATTTTTACAATATGGTCATGTTCTTTGGTTAGATTATTTTAAAGTTGGATGGATAAGTTACAATAAGTTGGGATAAGTTATGATAAAAAGTTACGATGTTTTTTGGGGGAATTGTGTTTTTAGAGTGGATGTTTTTTAGGGAATTGTGTTAGGTTTGAATAAGTTATGATGAGTTAGGATAAGTTTGGAGAGTTATATTCAACCTAACCCAAGAACATGGCCTAAATATTATTTATTCAATGCTTTATTTTGCTATTCCTTAACGCATTATCAAACATTAACAATAGTCATATTCCACTATCCATTAAAATAATACTATTTGTATTATTTTTGCACTTGGTGTTCCCTAAAATATCTATTATTTTTATCTCTAAACTTTTTTTTGTTTTTTATTTCCAATTCCATTTTTCTTTTTCTTTCTTTCCTTTTTTTTTGTCAATTGATATTCCATCATCATTAACACCAATTATTTTTATATTTCTCACTTTCTTTTCATTGAATACTAAACCTAAACTTTTGCGGTGTTTTTCGCTTTATAATTAGTTCAAATATTTTAAGTTTTCATCTTTCTTTAATTTTTTTTTTATTTCTTTTATTTCGCTAATAAATGCTACACATATAATCAATTAGACCCTAATTCATGTTCATCTCGGGTTAGACTATTTGTTAACAAATTATTACTGGGACATTTGGACTATTTTTTTAATGTAGAATTCTTAAGATTTAATAAATTAAAAACTAACAATTTTAATTTCATTTCTATTAAATATTATTGTGCATACTTAATGAATCTGTTACTTCAAAATCAACTTTCTATAAAATAGACCTCTAATATTGAGGCATGTTCTTTTATGCGGTATTTTGCGAAATGATGTGGTGAGGTGTGGTGGAATTGTGGCGGGTATGGTGGAATTGTGGTGGGTTATTGGTATGTGGGGTAGGTGAGGAGAGAGGATGTAAAAAGTAGAGGAGAAAAGTGAGGAGAGAGAAAAGTGAGAAGAGAGAAAAGTAATGATTTGCAGTAAAATACGACGGGTTGTGGCAAACTGCAATAGGCTGTGGCACCGCAGTTTGCCAACCGCAGAAAAGAACAGAGCTTGAGTTATTTGTATGCCTTTTATTTTTTTAATGCCTCTCATGTTCTCTATCATATAAACCGAACTCTTTGTGTAATAACGGAAATTATAGTGGGATGCACAATGTTGTTAACTTGTAAAAATGTGTGTTTAACCTGTTAATAGAATTTATTTGCACTTACCTAAACTACCTAATCAAGGTTTTAATAATGAAATTAATGGTTTTTGCTGGCCGATAAAAAATTATCATTCCCAACTATCTAGTGTATACATAATCATTAACTTAAATAAATTTTATTATAAATTTGGTCAGATTATACTTTTCCGCTAAATTATTGTCCACTTTATTTTTGTGATTTTGTGTGTTTTTATTGAACAACCTACAATGATATTTTCATTTCGATGATACCACTTCCTTTTTGTTCTTTCTAATTTTTCATATACATTTAAAGTGTAATTTTTTAAATACCCACTTTGTTATAATATTTTCACAATTTCAGTATAAACATATATTCAAATGCGTAGATGATAAGAGGAGACTATTTATTATGAAGAATGATAAGACCTTAGCAAAAAAATGTCATGTAGGTTTGAAATTCTCGCTTAACAAAGACGTCTCAAAATGCAATTGTTATTCTACCATCAAAATTACAAACATATTATTATCATCTATTAAGTAGTTACCTATAAGTTTGAAAACATTCATTATATTGTTATTTTATCCATCAGATATTCAACCATGCGCATACGCTCACTAAAGAGTCATGCTCATATGATCAGTTCTATATATATATATATATATTGACTCTTTAGTTCCATATATATATATATATGTGTGTGTGTGTGTGTGTGTGTGTGTGTGTGTATTTATACATATATATATATATATATATATACACACACACACACACACATATATGTATATATATATATGTGTGTGTGTATATATATATGTGTGTGTGTGCGCGCGCGCCTATATATATATATATATATATATATATATATATATATATATGTATATATATATATATCGCTTTGTTTGAACAAATTTATTATGATGTTTTTTCATTTCATGTTGAGGTCAATGTTTTGTACTCTTTAAATTGTGTCCATAATTAGTTATCCTTTTATTTTATTTTTAAATTAAAGGGTTTTTGGACATCAATAATACCAATTTTTGGGGTATTGGATATTAATAATACAAACTATTTTCTTGGACACTAACAGTACAAACCATTGACCTATTTTTCGGTAATAGTACACCATCGAATTGTTATGGTTTTAACTCATCGAAAAGATAATCTGGCTCCATAATATGTGATATGGAAGGCATGTTAGTGTCCACGTCAACATTTTCTACCCAACCTCCGCCTTCCATGTCACACATCATGGAACCACGTCATCTTTCCGATGAGTTAAAACTATAACAACTCGGTCATGTACTGTTGGAGGAAAATAGGTCGATAGTTGGTACTACTAGTGTCAATGAAAATTGTTTGTGTTATTAGCCTCCAATACCCCCAAAGTTGGTATTATTGTCGTCCAATAATCCTAAATTAAAATAGCTATTTTAGCATGCTCCATGTAGTTTTTTTTTTTCTTAATTTGTCTCTTCATTGCACCTTTTAGTGAAACTTATCCCAACCTTTTAACTTTAAAAGTTCATTTTATACATCCACTTGTTGTAAATATAACTTTTTCATTATTTTCCAACTTTTAAATGACCTTGTTTCTAATTGAAAATAAAAGGAAGAAGATTGTCATGTACTCAAGGTAACTCCACATAGTTCCCCACCGTTCCTTACTATAGCAAATTGAAAGGAGTGTGCACCATTTTCATTTTTCCATGATAAAGATCCGTCACTGCAATTGCTCTTAGACATGTACTTTTCTCTTCTATATAGATATCATCCGTTTTACTTGTTTCACATGAGACTAGGGGTGTGCATTATTCGGTTTTGAACTGAATAAATCGAGAATCAAACCGAATTGAACCGGTCCAAACCGAGCCGATTTTTATTCGGTTCGATTTTCAGTTTGGACTTTAGGCCTTATTCGTTTTTCGGTTTATTCGGTTCCGGTGAAAAATCCATAAAAAAGTGTGCATTATTCGGTTCAAAACCGAATAAACCGAACACCGAACCGGTTTTATTCGGTTCGGTTTTCGGTTTGGACTTAGCCCCTTACTCGGTTTTCGATTTATTCGGTTCGACCCGGTTTGGTTCGATTTTGAACCGATGAACAACCCTACATGAGACCTTAATATAGGGCTCAATTGAAGCATGGGATTATCATAAAAATATTCAAAAATAAAAAAATATTTTCAAAAGTTTGACTTATTTAAAGAATATATACAAGAAGTTCCAATTATTAAATATGATAGGGTATTTCTTTCATGTATTGAAAAATATTAAATGATTATTACTATCTTAATCAGAATTTTAAACAAAATTAATTGTATAATTTCTATTCATTGTAAATTTTTTATAATATAATGCCAGAATATTGTAAAATAATTATTATTAAATTATCAAGAAAAATATAATTTTCCTATAACAGAAAGAGCCTTATCTTATCTAATCATACTTTGACAACGTAAAAAATATAATAGGCCAATACACCAACTTTAGGATAGAAAACAACTGAGGCCCTCTTCTTTGGATTTGATAAAATGAAGTTTGGATGAATCGGATTGGATAAATTATGATGCTTTTTTGAGGAATGGTGTTTTTAGAGACGAATTTTTTTGGTGAATTGTATAATGTTTGGATTGGATTGGATTGGATTGGAAAAAGTTATCAACCTAAAGAACAGGGCCTGATAGTGCGTTTGGTAAGAACCCCATGGAAAATTTTCTTGGGGAAAGTTTCCCATGTGAAGTTTTTCATGGAAAACATTTCCCGTGGAAACTATATTTTACAATGTTTGGAGTACAATTTAAAATCCTAGGAAAACTTTTACAATATTTGGTACAAATTGCAACTTTCCTAGGAAAAATTTACTAGAATGACAAAATTGCCCTTATTTATTTACTAGAGGTTTGCGAAATTATGTGTAGTTTTAGAAATTCACTGACCACTAAATGCAATTCACAGTCAGGAAATATTTCCCCAACCCCCCTGAAAATTTTTCCTAAATGTTGAGGGGAAATAGTGGGCCCCCGTGAAAATTTCCCCATGCTATCAAACATTCAGGGTGCGTTTGGTTGGTCGATAACCCCGGGGAAATTGTCAATTTTCGTGGGTTGACTTATTTTTCCCATGTTTGGGTGTGGGTTGACATTGGGAAAAATTTCATGATGGGCCCACTATTTTCTCCATTTTCCTAGGGAAATTTTTACTTAGGGGGGCTAAAGGAAATTTTTCTCATAGAACCCCTGGAAAAATTTCCCGGAGGTTCCTACCAAACAATCCCTCAGAAAATAGCCAATTTGGGGAAATTGACCAATTTTCGTAGGGTTTTTTGCCAAGCAAACAAATTGTGAGTGATGATACTTATACCGGTTATCGTACCGTACGCATAGTATTTTTATCTTTTTCTTTGATAGTGTACCTCCAATAATTATTTATGGTGGAATTATTGTTCCCAAGTCTTTATAAAAGACATTTCATATGTGCCGCACAACTGCATATCTTCTGGGAGTTTCTTCTACCTCCCTCCACAACCCCTCTCTAACCTCTCTCAAAAAGACACGCTTTTGAATTCTCACCATTGCCCTAGTTAGCTCATTACATCCTTACACGTAAGTCTTTTAAGCAACCCAGTTTAGTATATTATGCATTTTCAATCACATACCCATTCTGGACAATTTCCCACAATTAGGGTTAAAACTTTGTACAACATAATGAGTTTTCCTTCTGCTGTTTTGATATCGAGTGGTGTATTTATCTCTTGTCTTTGTTTGCTGTTTTGTAAAACTTCTGTGCATCCATCATGATAATAGTTTGTATCTGCCATTCTTTTATTACGTAATGAAGTTTCGCAGTCCACTGGATTAAATATAGTGTGGATGTACTAGTGTGAGTACGCTTTGTTGAAGAAGCAGTTCAGTTCATATATAGCTTGGTTTTTCATACTTTACCAGTTGAGCTCATGTTGAATCGTTTTCTCAACAACCTATAAATTTTCCATAAACTTGCTTTTAACAATCGAGTTTTTTTCTTCCTTTTTTATAAAGAAGATGATTCAGATCTCCCCTTCTTGTTGGTTGCCCTAATTAAGGTGTATTTTCAAGTTTTTTCTTTTTTTAGAAAAAATAAAAGAAAATCTAAACATTCACTATGGAAGAGTGTGATTCTCTCTCTCCCTCTCTCTCTCTCTCTCTCTCTCTCTCATACGTTATCTTCTTCTTTTTTTTTAGTAACATATGTTATCTTCAGATTGCAGCCACCAGTATTCTTTGGTTGAGGTGTCAAGATCGAGGGAAAATATGGTGGAATTTGGGGAAGCTACTAAGGCTGTAAATCAGGTAACTTTCCACATACTTATCCTATCATTTTGGTCAGATCTACATAATGTAGACTTGTGCATGCTGTGTTCAATTCTCCACTTCACATCTTAGTAGCTATATGGCCTTTGAGAGCACAATTTATGTATAGCTAGCTTTGTTACTTTGTTCCATGACAAATGCTCCACTAATTTCCAACTCCTTTTCAACCCATCAACAAGGGAATGAAGAAGCTAGGCAAGTTGAAAATGACATAAAATATTATGTTTTTGTCTTTTCTTACATTATTGGATTATACTGTTGGAAATGATAAGAGAACGCTTAAGTCGGTCGAAAAAAGCCTATTATTAATCAATGAAAATGACTTCTTGTCATAATAAAATAGATTCTGATCTAATCTGTCTGCGTCTTTTTAGTGCTTTTTTCTTACGGATGTGATTTTAAACCTTAGATTCCCTATTTGGTATAACAATACAAACATTCATTATTTGATTTATTCTAACTTATACATGTTAAAGTTTACATAGTTAATGTATGTTTTCTTCATATTTTATTAATTTATAATTCATTCATAAAAATACATAATGAGATAGGAAACCAGTAAATTACTAGGGAGCATTAATTTACATATTTTTTCTATTTATTTATCTTTTTATAATATATATTATGTTAAAATGAATCTATGTAGCTCACTAGTTGCATGAATTTCTAGCAAGAATTAATTTGAAAATTCTACCATAGTTGAATTTTTTTCAACTATGGCAGTTGTAAATTTTATACCATTCATTTATCAAAAATAAATCATATTTGTTAAAAAGATTTATATCCTCCTAAACATGGTTAATTATTATAACATGTTACTTTGATCAACCTACATTGATTTTGAATTTTTATGGTAAAATTAATGATATCACTTTTCAACTACAATATTTGAAAAAAGTCAATTATAGTAGAATTTCCTTAAATATATTCGATTTTGGAAAAAAATTGTCATACAAATTTATTTATTGTAACAAGTCTTATGGTGAATATATATTAATTTTAATTTTTTAATGGTAAAATTAAGGGTAGTTATACATTTCAACTACCATAATTAAAAAAAAAATTCAACTATGGTAAAATTCCCTAATACTAGCTCACTTGTAAAGTTATTCTCCTGTCTTTAATCATCCATAAACCACAAGCAAGTTAGGCACCATGCTAGATATCGCACTCCAATAGAATAGGAAAGCCAGTAATGAGTAAACCACTGGTGAAATTGTCACAAGGATGTCAAGTTATTGAATAACGATGTCGATTGCCGACACTAATCAACAAATGTATCCGTACTCATGAAAAGTCCAAGGGAGGACGAGAGGCAATAGAAGCCAAACCTCGGACTTAGTTTCTTCTCTTTTCTAGGCCATCACCTCTTTCAATTCAGTATTATCCATCAAATACTCCATCCATCTCCAAGTAACTCACAATTTGACTAGGGATGACAACGGGACAGATCGCGGATTGGTAAGTATATATATCTTCGTCCCCATTTTTAATCAAACCCGGTTTTTAACCTATTCAAAATACAATGTATTTAACTTGCTCAAGCAATAATACATAAAAATCAAAAAATAATACATCAACAAGTGTTATTCGGAAAAAATTACAATAATACTTCCTCCTCAAGTGTATTATAGAGGTGGGAAGCGAGTTTAGGTCAGGGTTTCTGACTTAAAATTCGAAAATTACTACTTTATCTTTGCTATTAATATATCTATTGAATTAGAATAAATGTTATTTGGTAATTTTAAAATTTTCGGGGACAGAGGTTCGAGGATGGGGACGAGGAATTTTCCCAATGGGAAAATGGGACGAGGATGGAAAATTTCCTCATCCCCTCCCCCGAGCTGATTTAAAAATCGCCTCTGCTCCGTCTCCATCCCCAAATGGGAGATTTTTCTCAGAAATGGCCCCAACATGTTTGGATATTCCCCACCCCATTGTTATCCCTCAATTTGACTAACTTTTAATCATTAATCACTCTTAAATTATAATTAATTACAATATAAAATTAACATTGTTATAATTTTTAATACAAGATCTTTCTATCGATGATAATTTCATATTGTAACTCATTGTAGTTTGTGAGTAATCGACTGTAAAAACTTAATTAAATAGACACTCATTTAGGGATGAATGTAGCACTCCCAAAATCGTAAACGTATTTAACTTTTTTATTAAAGTTAAATAACTTTTAAGGGTATTTATTGTTACATAAAAATACAAAATTATGATTGTCAGATTTGTAATATATATTCTTAGTTTTAGTGAACCTTTATGAAATATATTATAGAATAATTAAAACATTTTATTGGAGACATTACAAAAGTAAAAAAAAAAAGAAAAGAAAAAACAGGGAAATTGAAGTGAATGGAGTGTAGCTTAAGAAAAATTTGAACCAGGGTGTACATAAGTATATAGTCACTAGAAATGAACTTACACATTAAGAGAAAATCGATTTTATTAATTCAAATGGTATTATTATTTTATTTTAACCTAGACCTAGTAAGTAGGTGAGGGATTCGCTCAAGCCAACTTTACTTGACCCCAAATTTGTGGGGCATTTGAATATATATCACTTTTGTCTTGACCTGACCTAATTCGTAAATTGAGGGGACCACACATTGTCAGCGTTAAGTTGAGTTACAGATTAAACCAATCCAAATCAATCATCTTAATTCTAAAAAAACGAAAGGGAAAACAAAAACATAAATTTTAAGAATAAAAAAATGAGGTTAGGATTTCAATCATGTGTCATTTGTATGCAAGTTAAACCCACTTGTCCCTCACTATTCCTATGTAAGTCTTAAATACCGTACTTATGGATTCTTATTCGGTAAATTGTTAATCTAAGTACTCCATATACCCGATTTTGGAACTCTTTTAATTTTTGTGGCCTTTGATTTAGTGGATGTTTGATAGTGTATATATGTGTGCGAAATTTAAGTCGACAGTCAACAGACAAATGATTAACTTTATTTCAAAATCTTATGGATCTAGAGACTGACCTATAAACCTAACATCTGCATTTGGAGTAAGGAAAACATTGACCCGCACTTGGGTCTACTTAGCATGATGGAACTCAACTTTACAATCCACGTGACCTGAATTAATCCGCTTTACTAAAATATATTTTAATCAAATATGAAACTCGGAGTATTACATTTATATTTATATTCAAACCTATGATGAATTTTAGTTGATCAAATGGCTCTAGTTATAACTTTTAAAAACCGAATCTAATGGTTTGTAGGTTTAAAAAAAGAAGTTTAGAATCAAATTATATTATAACTATCTAAGATATGTATATTTCTTCTTTTTTATGAAAACTATTATTTTCTTTTAAAATATTATGCAACGACTTTGTAAGAATCTATATTCATGTTTTGTTGTGTTTGGTTTGTTCCTAACTTGAATGTTTCTCAAACTTGAAGAGTATGTTTGACAAGTAGCATTTGTTTAGCGTTTTAATATTCAAGTTCAAATTTTAATGGGTTAAATATTAGTAATGGTAAACTAATATCAATTAGCTTTCTTACAACATTAATGAAGCTAACGTTTTAACTCTTAAAGTAGTGTTTCATGAAAAATACCCTTTCAAAATTTTAAGTTTGGAAATTATTTATACCTCTTATGTTAATTTACATTAGTCATCTAACTCAACTACTAAATTTACTGATGAGTGATGCCACATTTTCTTTGATGCTCATCTAAATAGCAATCCAATAATCGCTAAATCCGAACCACTATCTACCACTAATTATTATCTATTATGTAACTCATCCGTTATGATCTAGACTACCAATTGTACTGAATAGGGCCTAATATTCTTTTATTTCAATAATTTTGGGAAAAACAATTTACAGTGTTCACTGATTGGGATGAAAGTTGATCTTTCAAACTAATAAATGTGGGTACGCTTGAATAACTAAAGATAGCAGATACATCTGCTTAAAAATCAAGTCATTTTGATTGGTGAACAAAAAAAAAGGGGGGGGTCATTCTTGCATAAATAATGGATTGAAAATTTTTCAATCTTGACCGATCCTCATTAAAGTTTTGGATGAAGCATTTGATTAACCACGAATCTAAGACAAATAGTTTACAAAAAATTACTCGGAGGTACCCCAATATTTGGGGAATCTATTTTTCGGTACCTCAACTTTTCAAAACTCAGGTTGAGGTACCCTTACTTTTTGGATTAGTAATTATTTGGTGTTTTTCTGGCCATCAATTTTATCAAGTGACCAAAATACCCTTATTCTTCTTCTTTAAGAGTATTTCTTAAAAAATGGAAAAATAAGGGTATTTCGGTCACTTATCCAAATTGATAACCGAAAAAACACTTAATAATTTCTAACCCAAAAAGTAAGGGTACTCCAAAATGAGTTTTGAAAAGTTGGGATACCTGAAAAACATTTCACAAAAAATTAGGGTAACTCCGAGTAATTTTTTAAATAGTTTATCTTCATACCATATGTTTAACAAGTTACTTTAATTTTTAATATCTTCAATTAATACAGGATTAAAATGCAATTATTGTTTAGAAACTTAACTGATCGATTTACAAAAACAATTGCTCATGGCTATATTTTGTGGAATGTCTCCTAGTTTAATGATTTCATTTGGGATTTATTTTACTTATTCATGGTTGACATCATCAATTTAACTGTTAAATTTCTCTTCTCTCAGTTCTCTTTCGTTTAAGAGTTAATAAAGGTTGTAAATTTTGGTAGCTGCAAAAATTCAATATAGAATGATTAATAAATTAGTCATTTACCAATTAATAATAGGGGCATGTTAACTTAATAAATTCATAATTTTTACTAGATTTAATAAATTACGGTCATATTGTTATTTAAAAAAATATTTAAGAACATTGTCAATCCAATTATAATTTTCAATAAGATAATCTCGAGAAAATAAATTCTGCAAAACACAGACACCAACCACCTACTAACAATATTTTGCCCGATGGTTTTCAATTTTAAAATTTTGACTCCTAAATGAAAAGTTAAATGTGCAAGGTAACAAGTTAATCTACTCAAATAAGTCCAACTAAACACCGTTAAACGTAATTGTTTGTAACTTGGAAGATCTAGATTTGAAGTTACCCACGTAACTAAATATATTAAGCAAGTATGTTGATCCATAAATGAACATGTTGGAAATTCATACTGGAATCTGCCAAATTTCATGTCAGATTATGTCGGTAATAATGGAACAAGGTTGTTTACACCAACTAATACATTATGCATCTTATGCTGCAACTAATACATGACTCCAATGGCATCTAGAAAAAAATAAAATAAAATTACATGCCTCCAACCAATCATAATTCCCTTCTTTTGGAAACCGGGCACACCTACCATTTCTGGTTTGTTTACAGAAGTCTATGTGCTGTTAGCATATTATTCTGCCAATTATAGATATTTTCTAAAATGTATATTTGTGATCTGCTCATTTAATAAATATTATCCAAATATCAATGTCTTTCATTGAGGGAAAATTTTTTACAATATATTTTCTAAAAAAATTATAATATTATAGTGTACTTGTATCGATATTGAAATTTGTTAGAGTATAAAATCATTCTTAGGGCTTTAATCATTAATTAAGTTTTTAGTTGAGATGGTTCCACATGGTATGAGAGTCAAACCTGAGCAAGAGGTCTCAGGTTCGAATCTCAACAACCCCGTATTAATTTGCGCAAGGTGAAGGGGCCTTTGCAGCATCCACGATTCAAGCCCAAAGGGCATTCGCATGAGAAAGTGTATTACCAACCATCAACTTAAGCATTTGGTTGATATGATTCCACAAGATTAAAGGTCAAAATAGATAAAATTTGATTGTACATAAACTAAATGTGATAATAAATATGAAACAGAGGGAGTATTTTCTTTTTATAAATTTTTAACATATATATATATATAAAATTTATTAGCATGACTGTAGTCACAGATTGAACATGTGGCTAGCTAGATATTGAACATGTGGCTACAAAGATAGTAGTCCCAGATTGACATCCTCTATCTAATGATCTAGTATTGGGAAGTACGCTAAAAATTCGTTGCGTGTGTATAGTGCCCAAGTCTTAACCTTGTTTCTACTCACCCTTTTTCCCTTTCAGACTCCTATTAGCAGCTAACATGAGAGTGAGGGGAGGGGATGATGTAAGGAGAAGGGTGATAGGGGAAGCTAATGGAGGGGAAGGAAATCAAAGGAAGGGGAGGTGATTGAGTTTCATAGGGTTAGAAATTCTAAGATGAATTGATGCTTTGATATGTGTATGAAATCACTTTCGTGTCTTTATGATATAACAATACTTTTTGGATTGACGAATATATATAATCATCAATCTCCTAATTACATGGTTGCCTGCTGATCTCTGTCCAATTGATAGGATATAAATAAGAAATGTTTGTGAAAAACTATTAGTGACAGTTATAAACAGTCTCCAACCAATCACCTTCTATCAACTGTAATAAAAATGATTATTACAAACAAAAGGAAAAAGGCTTGATTATTATAGTTGCTCTTTTGCTCCGAGCTTACATGCTAAGTGTCAAGTGCGCCTAATAAGCGCCAAAAGCGCCTCTAGCACCCTACGATCGACGCTGCGCGCGTGTGCAGTTTAATGCGAAGCATTGAACCATAAACCAAACATATGTTAGCCCAATTCATAGTTTATTTATTTGTAAGTCCATATAACTCTTTAACTTAGGCCCTATTCTTTTCTGCGGTATTTTGCGGTATGGTGTGGTGAGGTGTGGTGAAATTGTGGTGGGTGTGGTGGAATTGTGGAGTAGGTGAGGATAGAGATTGTAAAAAGTAGAAAAGAAAAGTGAGGAGAGAGAAATGTAATGATTTGTGGTAAAGTGTGGTGAGTTGTGGCAAACTGCAGTATGCTGTGGTACGACAGTTTGCCAACCGCAAAAAAGAACAGGGTCTTTTAAAAAGTTACAAGTTACCTTACTTTATCCATGTGGAACATTCATTAGGATAACCTATATATTTATATTATCTAGGAGTTAGGGTCAACATTGTTCTATCTATGTGGGACATTGATAAAATCAATACATTTATTCCCTTATTGACTTTACTAACTATTCAACACATACCTTAGATATATTAATAATAATAAATGCGGAAAAAAAAATGAAAATTATTTAAAGACTTTTCTTTTTTCCGAAGCTTTTTCTTTTTATTTTTGGAAACTTAAAAAGGGTGAATGAAAGAGAATAGAGTAAAGTATATCCTTTATTCCGCTAACTTCCTCATTTAATATTTGCAAACAATAATAGTAAGGGTAAGAAAACCTTCATTTCACTCCCATTCTCTTCTCTTTCTTCAATACAAACTGAGGTTGAGCCTTACTTTGGGTGAAGGGTAAAGAAGAGTATGAACAAGTAAATAAGGGTAGTTGCTCTTTTTACTGTTGTTTGAAAAATACTATTATACTTAAACATAGATAAGAATAAAGAGGAGCAGTTCTTATTATTCCTTTTTACTCTTATTTTTTAATACCCAATTTCGGGTGCAAGAAGTGAATAAGATCATTTATTGCAACAAAAAAATGTAGGACATTATTTTCATAAGTCTTGTCTAAACTCTGTCTCTTTATAACCACTACACTAACCTACAATATGGGTTCTGTCATTTACAGACACCAAGGATAGGTCCATGTTTTGGTAGGAATGATTTTGTTATCCACCTACAAAGAAGGTTATTTATTTATGTTACCTCATGAATGTAACATACTTCTCAGTTGCTAAGGCAAATTCCATCTCATAATTTTGCTTCAATTCCCACCTCGATCGGATATGTTGTTACTCAAACCTATTACTGTTTGTCCATTGATATATGGAGATTTTTTATTTTTTTTTTCATTCGTAAAACATGAATTTGAGATTTTATTTTAAATAAAATAAATGGCAAATCATTTGAATAGTTCTAACAATATATATAGTTTATATTTATAAACACATGTTAACAATAAAAAACAATAACTTCGCAAAACATCTTCATATTATCAACTAATTGTGTGCATCAAGGGCACATCTCTGTTGACACTAGTGGTATCAATCGACACCGGTGAAGTTTTTTTTATAAATATTTTGAGAAATATAAAATAAAATTTGGATATGTACTACTTGACACTATTTGAAATTGTTAAATATGGGGTTTAGTAGCAACCATTCCTTATTGAGTAGTTATATATGACACCTCAAGTTTTGTTTTTCTTGTAGGCTTAAATAATTTTTTTAGACTTGAAGTGTGGCTTAAAACTTTAGTTATTTGATATATTTTTATGGTGTTGTGGAGTTTCGACTTCTAACTTATGTTTGTTGGTATTTAATTTTTTATTTTGTGTTAAATTTTTAATTTTTTTAAAAAGATATCCTACCTATTGTTTTCTAAATGCGACCTCAAAAGTCATTTATTTAATATTATTTTTATGGTTGAAGTAAATTTCAAATTTTATTTTATTTTATTTTATTTGATTTTATTTGATAGAGTTAATTTTGATATTATTTCATTAAAACTTAATATTTTTTTAAGCAAATTGTTTACACTGACCCCAAATTTTTAACCCGCAATTGGTGTGGATAAACTCAACTTCTTTGACAGAATCAAATTAGATATTTTGCCATTCCTTAATAATTGTCTTTTTAAAGTTTTGTCCAGAAATCAAGAAAATAATAGATTGGTATATATAATAATATCTCTATTTTGCTTATATATTTGTGTTAGTAATGATAAAAGTAAAATTTAATGTATGGTTATTAATATTGTATTAAAATTATAAAGTTATTGATATTTCAAAAAATAAAATTTATATTAAAATGATAAATATAGATATTTAGGAATGAAGAGAGTCTATATATTCTCAACTTAGGTATTTATATATTTATTATAAAAAAAATGTTATTTTCATAGTGTCTTTAAAAATATCTTTATTTATTGTTAACTAGTTGTATTGGGAATATACAAACTTATTTTATTGATTTAAGCTGTTGCAAAATTTAAAACATTATCTAAAAATATCTTGATAGATATTATAAAAAAACAAAGAGTAAAATATGAGGTGACATGAAGCAAAAGCGAAAGATTCGCCCTGGCAACTGGGAAGTATGTTCGATTCTAAGTAGCATGAGAATCTAAGACAAGATTTGGTGTTCCGATTGTTTCTTAAACTATCGAATGACGGTTATCACATTTGGAACAGTCGTTTCTTCCTGCTGTGATTGGATCTCTGAAATTTTACATATTTAATTAATTTCTGTATCTTTTCTTACCATAATTAAAAATTAAACTGCCCAGGTCTCATCATTTCACCTCCAACTCATTCGTACAAAAAAGTTTGCCATCCCCATGTAATAGGCTAGCACACTACCCCTACGTCCTTTAGGTAATCATATACTAGCCTGTCATGAATTTTGAGATATAATATTTTTGTAATTATCTTATTTTATTATTAAAATAATATTACTCCGTATTATATATAAATTGAATAAAATGATATGATTGAATTATATCCTTATTGGATTTCTAAAAAATAACTAAAATATGTCTAATTGGACTAGGATAGCATTTACGGCTATGTCCTTTTGTATGGTTCCACACCGCGTCTACCACATGTTTCCACGGTTACCACAATCCTTCCATACCATATCATACCATTCCACGCTTTTCCATAAAAATCATAACTTACTTTGCTCTCTCCTCACTTTTCTCATCTATTTTCACATTCTTTCTCCTCATCTATTACATCAATTATTTTTATCACAAATTTTACTATATCTTACCATACCATAATGCATTTTTGACAATATTACCATACTATACTATTTATTGCACCCAATTTGCCGCACAAAAAAACATGACCTATGTCATTTGACAAAGGTGAATTGTCCAAAGCTTCTTCAAGGTTATAATTGATCATTAGTACTTAGTATTAAACAATTATTGTGAAAAATCATAAGAAATACTAATTTGGTGAAGAGTAAACTACATAAGAAGTGTCTTGGGGTACGTAAGAGACATATTACCACCCATTGATATACTATCTCGGTGTAGTGTTTTTTGAAGGTGCTGAGAAAAATCAATATCAACACGGTAATAGGGTAGTTAGTAAAAAGTATATATTTAGATATTTTTAATAAAAATTAATTTTTAGGGTTCACTTAAAAAATAATATGGGTAAAATAAGAAAATAGTAGCTAAGTCATTGAAATTATGAATGACAGGTAATCTGAATTGAGAAATGTCAGCTAAAAGGTCAAATAAAAAAAACGAAGGTAGTAATAACTTACTATTCCATATTTATTTTTTCTGTTACTTAGATCTATGTATCACAATATCAAACAAATTTAAAATTTTTAACAATTAACTTTTTATCATTACAATGTTTATAATACAAAATTATTATTGTTATTATGATCATTATAACAAGAAATGCTATTGTAACAGTTTTTTTTTATATATAAATAAAGGTCACTTAGCCGGATTTTATTCACCCACAATGTAAGTGTTGAAGAGCACAATAACATCAAAAAGTCCACAGATTTTATTGTAACAGTGTAATGTTTAAATTTTTGATAAAATATCATGCAAGAAATTATCCATCAAATTATGACTAACCGTAAAATATTTATTAAGTGAAGGAGGAGTACCAAGTTATTTTTCATATTGAAAATTATATCTGATCAAATTTTAGATTTTTGATCGTTTATTTCTCAATATATGTAATAATTTATTATATAAAATTACCAAAAATTAGATTTTATAATAGAAAATACTATAACAAAAGTACAATATCATAATTTTCAATTATTGATGGATCATTATATGAGAAATTAATTTTCAATATAATTAACAAGTACTACTTCCGTCCCAAAATATTTGTCCATTGACTAAATTTTGACTGTTGATTACTCACAAATTATAATAAGTAACAATATAAAATTACCGTCATTGTAATCTTTAGCAAATTATCTTTCTAGTGGTAGTGATTTCATATTTTAATTCATTTTAATTTGTGAGTAATTAACAGTCAAAATTTAGTCAACGGACAAACATTTTGGGACGGAAGTAGTACACTATTAGGGACTATGAAAATTTAAAAACTATGGAAGATAGTGTATTACGAGCGTGTGCATGTTTGAATGTGCATGTGTATGTCTATAATCAAGCATACATAGTACATCTGTTTCATTATATTTGTCCTGCCAACTAATGTGGGAAATCCAATGCATATTGGAATTGGGGTGAAGTTTTTGTGACTTATCTAAATTACTCCTACATTAATTAGAAATGATAATTGTTGGAGTTCTACAAATTGAGATATAAATATATTTAACAAGATAAAAATGAAATTATATTTATTGAAATTGTAAAAGAGACAAGCAAATTGAGACTGGCAAGTTAGTTGAAGTGATATATACTTTGGGACAGAGGTAGTATTTATTGTTACATCTACAATACATGTGATATGACATTTAGGTACATCATTAAATTATTATCGTTGACGATATGATACATTAATGTCATGTTCTCTTAAGATAGTTTGAAGGAAAGTTAATTAAGTAGAAAAAGCAAGATTGTGTAACTATTGATAGGTAGGATAGTGTATAAGAAAGTAAGTTATATCAGTCACATCATTTAAATTATATAAAATTTTAAATATGTCTTTTATAATTTTTGATAAGGTATTGCAAGTAAAGCAAATCACATCAATTATATTATTTATTAAATATATATGAGTGTTTAAATATATATTATGTAAGATAGGTAGAATAGATAAGTAAGATAGGAATAATAGTGTAAAAGAGCAAAGCCCAGGTCAATAAATTTGAATAACAATGTGGTTTTCTATTGAGCAAAACGAAAGATTGAGTTATCACTGGTTATTTAGTTGGTATTTTTGTTAATTCACCTTACACATTCTTCAAAAAATTACTGGGAGGTACCCCAATATTTGGGGAAACTATTTTTTGGTACTCCAACTTTTCAAAACTTATTTTGAGGTACCCTTACTTTTTAGGTTAGTAATTATTTGGTGCTTTTCCGACCATCAATTTTATTAATTGCCCGAAATGCCCTTATTCTTCTTCTTTAAATGTATTTCTTAAAAAATGGAAGATAAGGGTATTTCGGCCACTTAACCAAATTGATAACCGAAAAAACACCTAATAATTTCTAACCCAAAAAGTAAGGGTACCCCAAAATGAGTTTTTGAAAGTTGGGATACCTGAAAAACATTTCACCAAAAGTTATGGTACCTCCGAGTAATTTTTTGCACATTCTTTTATACCTATGTTATTATGTATCTTATAGATTTCTTTATGTAGAAATTTACAATTTTCTACACATGAATTACAATTTATTTATAATAGCAATTATACCTATGACATATTTTGAAAACTTGTAGTCCTAAAACTATAAAACTCCATTTCATTTCGGTCAAAATGTGAGATGTTCCAAGATCGGTTGAACCTTACAGGTTAGAGTGATGTTTGTAATTTCATCTTTTCTTGCCGCTAGTTAAATCTCAATCCTAAAGTCCCGCTCTAAGTAAGAGGGAGACCTGAATGGGATAAAAAAAATGAGGTTCCAGTCTCTCTTAATCCCATTTTTTTATTACTTAGGGCCTGTTTGGTGAGCAAAACAGGAATGAAATTGAGTAAGAATGGGTTCTAGTTCCTATTTTTTCTGTTTGGAGAGCAGTTTCTGGAATGGAATTGCAACCCTTAGGGATTTGCTATCCCTCCCAAATAGGGGGATTAGAAACCTCCCAAACGTGGAGGGACTAGGCTATCCCTTTTCTTTCACAACAACAACAAAACCAATAATAATAATAATAATAATAATAATAATAATAATAATAGTAATAATAATAATAATAATTATAATTATAATTATAATTATTAATAATTAATAATAATAATTATAATAATCATGATTATAATTATTAATAAATATTATTATTATTAATAATTATTAATAATAATTAATAATTATTAATAATTATTTTTATTAATTAATAATAAAAATAAAAATTATAATTATAATTAATTTGTAATAATAATAATTAAATTTTTTAATAATTAATAATAATTATTATAAAAATTATTATAATAAATAATAATAATCATAATAATAATTATAATTATAATAATTAATAATAATAATAATTATTATTTATTAATAATAATTATAATAATAATATAATAACAATAATAATCATAATAATAATTAAAATTATAATTATAATTATTAATAATAATTATAATAATAATAATAATTATTATAAATGTAAATACTAATAATTATTACTAATAATGAATTATTAAATGTTTTAATTAATATTAATTTATAATAATTAGTAATTTAGTAATATGAAAATTAGTAATTAATAGTTAATAATTAATAATAAACATATATATATTAATAGTTAATAAGTAATTATTATAATTAGTTAATAATAATTGATAATTACTAATAATTAATAAATAATTATAATTATTAATAATTAATAATTAATATAATAAAATTACTAATTGATACAAATGTCAACAATTAAAAATTAATTAATTATTATTATAGTTAATTATTTTCCATTGATAATAATTATTAATTAATAAAAAATAATAATTTATAATTTATAGTAATAAGATTATTAATTAATATATAATAATAACTAATTAATAATTGATAATTATTAAAATTTTATTATTGTCATAATGATAATAATAATAATAATAATAATAATAATAATAATAATTATTATTATTATTATAACAAATACTGTGACTATAGTTTTAATTCCATTCCACTGCTCACCAAACACTTTCATTTCAGGGTTCTAATTCCATACCCAACCCCCTAGGATTCTAATTCCATACCCAATCCATTCCACTTTTCTCTTCAAACAAGCCCTTATAGGTTTTCTAGCAAATCCGACTGTATTCTATCAACATTTCACCTCTTCCCTCTAGCATTAATATGCCAAAAGTGTCACATCATTTAGGCTGTCATAAACAATAACTTCTACATGTCACTATCTTGGTATAAATATTAGTTCCTAAAACTCAGCTAGACTTTAGACTTTATTATACTCCCTTCGTTCCATATTAATTTATCATAATTTTGATTTTCACGATCTCTAATGTCACTCTTTGATTGATAATTTCGTATATAATATGTTATTAACAAATGAAATATTATACTTTTATAATAGTATTTTTCGTTACAAATCTAATTGTGGTAATTTTATATAACAATGCAACTCATTATGTATATGTATTGAGAAATTTATGGTCAAAAATTTTAAAATTTAGCTGCACGATTTTCAAATATGACAATTACTATGGAACGGTAGGATTATATCTCATTGATATGCGTTTCATATAACCTATCTAAGAACAAGGGTAAGGGTCACACTTGGGCCTTGTAAATTTGGTGGGTAGTTTGTGGTTGGTAAATAAATACCGAAAGTTACCGAAAATTCCCCAAATTTACCAATTTGTTTGATTTTTTAATTTTTATTATATTTTATATTTTTAATTTTAATTTTAATTTTAATTTTAATTTTAATTTTAATTTTTAATTTTTAATTTTTAATTTTTAATTTTAAAATTTAAGATTTGAAATTTGAAATTTTATTTTTTATAATTTTAAAATATTAAAACTTTTATTTAAATTTTTTATTTTTTTACTTTTTAATTTTTCATTATGTTTTTCATTTTTCATTTTTTATTTTTTATTTTTTATTTTTTACCTTTTATGTTTTAATTTTGAATTTTGAATATTTAATATTTAATATTTTATTTTTTATTTTTTAAGATTTTGAAATTTTTTTATTTTTGATTTTTAATTTTAAAATTTTTTAATAATAATAATAATATTTGTTTTTTATTTTTAAATTTTTAAATTTTAAATTTTAAATTTTCTCTTTTAAATTTTTTATTTTTAAATATTTTAATGTTTTATTTTTTAAATTTTAAATTTTATAATTTTTATGTTTTAAAAATTTTGAAAATTATAATTTTCAAATTCTAACCTTTAATTTTTTCAATTCGTATTTCCAAAAACATATCTAAACTTACATAAACTTACCAAAAGTTAACAAAATTTACCAAAATTTACTGAAACTTACCAAAAAGTAACATTTACCATATCTACACTTACCACTGAAATTTACTCCAAAATTTAATGAGGGTCACACTTGGTAGGAAAGGGGGCCAATTATTTTGTGAGGGAAATTTTATTTGTAAATTGTAATCTATCTTCGAAAAGTTAAAATTGAATTTACTCCAAAATGTAAAACCAAGTAATAGTGTATTTTATTTAAAAATAAAATAGTTTAAAAAGGAATAACAAAAATGCATTTATGAGTTTTATTCATGATATTTAAAAGAAAATATTTTAAAAAGGAACAACAAATCTACAAAATGTCCTAAAGAAAATTGTTTATGATGCCGCTGACCCCTATTCCGTAACCTGCAACTGGTGTGAATAAACTCAATTTCTTTGAGAGAATAAAATTAGATATTTTGCCAATTCCTTAATAATTTTCTTTTCAAAGTTTTGCCAAGAAATCAAGAAAATAGTAAATAGATATATATAATAATATTTCTACTTTTCTTATATATTTGTGTTGGGAATGATAAAAGTAAAATTTATTATATGGTAATTTATATTGTATTAAAATTGTAAAGTAACTATTATTTTTAAAATAAAAAGTTATTAAAATGATAGATATATATGTTTAGGAATGAAGAGTCTTATATATTCTTGTTAGGGTTTTTAATAAGAGTAGAATTTATTAGTGGAAGCGAAAAATAAGAAGATGACTACTAGATATCAAAAAAAAAATACAAGATTAAAGGGGTCAAGATTTTAACGTGGAAACTCAAATCGGGAAAAAACCACGGGCGGCACAAGCACAAACGAATCCACTATTGGTAGAGAGTACAACGAACGATCTCCTCCCGAGATCCAACAAATAGAGTATTACAAAGATCTCAAACACCGAAAGAGATCCACCCCGAAGAAACACATGCTCTTACTCTGAACAAAACTCTCTCACCAATTGGAAATACGAAATTTCTGAATATGAGAATATACCTCCTCCCACAGGAGGTGCCCCAAACTTGGCCACACTAAACAAGGCGAACAATACCCACTATTAATATGGAAAATTCCCTATAAACCTATCTTGACTCCCACTCCAATTAGATTTAGAATCTAATACAATTAGGAAACCCAACATAGTAAGGAAACCTAAATAATATCCTAATACAATTAGGAAACAATTAATTGTGAGATCAAGAAACTTGGTGATTTTAGGACACTTTCCTAACAATCTCCACCTTGGCCTAAAATCAATGAAAGATCCAAAATTTATTCATCGCCAACGAACCTCTGAAAGGTAGAACTGCGATGGGTAGTCAAACCGCTGAACGGTCACAAACTGGATTCACTAGAAATTTCCACAAACCCCATATCTGATCTTGCCAACGAACTTCTCGATACCAACAAACGAATTTTCTGAATGTAGTCTTCTCATATATAACCGAAGCTCTTACATGAACCCCAACTCCACAAAACTGGAACAACCATGGCTCTAATACCATTTGTTAGGGTTTTTAATAAGAGTAGAATTTATTAGCGGAAGCGAAAAATAAAAAGATGACTACTGGATATTGAGAAAAATAAATGCAAGATTAAAGGGGTCAAGATTTTAACGTGGAAACCCAAATTGGGAAAAAACCACGGGCGGCACAAGCACAAACGAATCCACTATTGGCAGAGAGTACAACGAACGATCTCCTCCCGAGATCCAACAAAGAGAGTATTACAAAGATATCAAACACCGAAAGAGATCCACTCGGATGAGACACATGCTTTTTTACTCTTAACAAAATTCTCTTACCAATTGGAAATATGAAATTTCTGAATATCAGAATACACCTAATCCCACACGAGGTGCCCCAAACTTGGTCACACTAAACAAGGCGAACAAGACCCATTATTTATATGGAAAATTCCCTATAAACCTACCTTGACTCCCACTCCAATTAGATTTAGAATCTAATACAATTAGGAAACCCAACATAATAAGGAAACCTAAATAATATCTTAATACAATTAGGAAACAACTAATTGTGAGATCAAGAAACTTGGTGATTTTATGACATTTTCCTAACAATTCTCAATTTGGGTATTCATATATTTAAAAATATATATTATTTTCACATTGTCTTTAAAAATATCTTATTTATTGTTAACTAGTTGCATTGGAATGTACAGACTTATTTTATTGATTTAAGCTGTTGCAAAATATAAAACATTATCTAAAAATATCTTGACAGATATTATAAAAAATAGAGTAAAATATGAGGTGACATGAAACAAAAGTCGAATATTCGCCCTGGGAAGTATGTTCAATTTTAAGTAACATGAGAATCTAAGACAAGATTTGGTGTTCCGATTATTTCTTAAACTGTCGAACGACGTACAAAGCGTTGACGGTTATCACATTTGGAACAGTCGTTTCTTCATGCTGTGATTGGATCTCTGAAATTTTACATATTTAATTAATTTCTGTATCTATTACCGTAATTAAAAATTAAACAGCCCAGGTCTCATCATTTCACCTCCAACTCAATCGTACAAAAAAGTTTGCCATCCCCATGTAATAGGCTAGCACACTACCCCTACGTCCTTTAGGTAATCATACACTAGCCTGTCATGAATTTTGAGACATAATACTTTTTTAAATATATTATTTTATTATTAAAATAATATTATTATATATAAATTGAATAAAATGATATGATTGAATTCTATCCTTATTAAATTTCTATAAAAAATAATTAAAATATGTCTAATTTGACTAGGATAGCATTTATGGCCCTTTTCATATATTATTATATTTTTAATAATACCTAAAATAATAAAAATGATATGATTGTATTCTATGACTATAATATCATATATTATTATATTTTTGATAATACCTAAAATATGCATAATTTGATTAGGATAACATTTATGGTCCTTTTCTTTTGTGCGGTTCCACATCGCATCTGCCACATTTTTCCATAATTACCAGAATCCTTCCATACCATATCATACCATTCCACATTTTACCATAAAAATCATAATTTTCTCTCTCTTTAATTTTCTCTCTCATCACTTTTCTCATCTACTTTTCACATTATATCTCCTCATCTATCGCATCAATTATTTTTACCACAAATTTTATCATATCTTAGAACATATGAAATGCGAAACTCAATCAATAGAACTGTTATCTTCTCTCTACCAGTTGTCACTCTCCCTCTTTCTCTCTCTCCTGCATTTTTCTCATTCCTTTGAGTTCTAAATATATACTTTATCATACCATACCACATTTTTCACAATATTACCATACTATACCATTTACCACACCCAATTTACTGCACAAAAGAACATGACCTATGTCAATTGACAAAGCGAATTGTCCAAAGCTTCTTAAAGGTTATAATGGATAATTAATACTTTTAGTATTAAAAAATTATTATGAAAAATCTTAAGAAATACTCCATTGATACTTAAGAAGTGTCTTAGGGTACGTAAGAGACATATTATCACCCATTGATATGCTATCTCGGTGTTTAAGTGTTTTTTAAAGGTGCTGAGAAAAATCAATATCAATACGGTAATAGAGTAGTTAGTAAAAAGTATATATTTAGATAGTTTTAATAAAAATTAATTTTTAAGGTTCATTTAATAAATAATATGGGTAAAATAAGAAAATAGTAGCTAAGTCAATGAAATTATGAATGACAGGTAATCTGAATTGAGAAATGTCAGCTAAAAGGTCAGATAAAAAACAAAGGTAGTAATACCTTACTATTCCATATTTATTTTGTATGTTACTTAGATCTATGTATCACAATATCAGATAAATTTAAAAATTTGAACAATTAACTTTTTATCATTATAATATTTATAATACATATGCATGCGTGTTTCACCCATCGGGTTAAACTTTTGGATGAGATGCTTGCACATGGTAAAATGTTGATACAATTATATAGAACTGAGAATTATGGAGAGTGTGGAGGTAGATGAATAGTATTATAGTTAGAGCACTTGCATCCATGGTATAAAATACCATTAAATGCATTTGTCCATGAGATGGTACAAAAAAAAAGGAATCACACTCATGATAAATTTTGGCCATGAGATGGTAGAAATGGTTGTGTGCCATCTCGTGGTGGAGGTTTGCATTGGTCCGTGTGCTAGCTTGTTGTAGAAATCTGATTTTTTTTATTTTTTTTTCGCTTTTTCAGCATCAAAACGACGCGTTTTGGCTGAAGGAGCTTCAAAACGACGCCGTTTTTTATGGTCTTCAGTCAAAAAAAAGGGGACAGGCTGACAACGCACAGGGCGTGTCAGCCAATGTTCGTGCGACACGTGGCAATTCAGTACACATAATTTATTTTGTAGCAATTATTTGTAAGTCCAATAATTATGTAATAAAATTATTATTTTTTTTTAAAAAAATACCAAAATTCCTAACTTTTTCTCCTCTATAAATAGAGTACCATTTTGCCTACATTTGAGCAAGAAAAAAAATTCTGATTTCTCTCTTAAAAAAAAAACGTCTTAATATTATTATTATTATTAGTACTACTACTATTATTATTTTAAATATTATTATTATTATTTTTATTATTATTGTTGTTATTATTATTATTATTATTATTATTAATATTATTATTATTATTATTATTATTATTTAATCTAAAACCATGATTATTCATTAAAGTATGGATAAATAAAAATAAAAGGAGAGATAATATAGGAGAGAGAAAAAGGTGGTAAAGTGAAAAAGTAAGAGAGAGAATGTAAGTTTTGATGTTTATTTGTGCCATGGGTGTGATGGTAGTAGTGTGTTTGTACCATAAAGTGGTATGTTTGTAGGAAAAGGAAGAAAAACCATGACAATTCATGCCATGGTTGCTCTTAGAATAGTTTAAAAAGGAATACAAATCTACATGAATTACGGGGTATTTGGTTGAAAAACTTTCTCTATAAAGTTGGTCAACTTTTCCCATGTTTGATTTTCCATAATACATAGGAAAATTTTGATGTGGGGTATATTATTTCCTCCACAACCTCAGTAAAAAGTTTCCCAAGAGGGAGCTAGGGATAATCTTTCCCGGGGAAAATTTTTCTTGAAAAGTTTTTCCCCGGAACTACCAAACACACCATTATAGTTAAGGAAATTTTATTCATGAAATTCTTTTAGGAAAAAAGTAGTTTATTGTTTTTTGAGTTGTATTCTAATAACTATAAAATTTTTTTGGTACTACTCTCTCTCTCTCTATATATATATATAAAATTCATTCTCACAATTTTGATATGAGTTTCAAAAAACAATCTCTAACCTGTTGAATTACATCTAGAATTCACATCAAGTACTACATAAAGTATTACTAGCATTGTTGCACCGGGTCACATTCATGAATGGGAGTGGAATCTCTAAAAATAATCGAGATTTAGGTCCCATTCATTTAGTCACACATCTGAGTGAGCTAGCCAGTCCAAGCACAATTGCAATTAATGACAACAGAGGTTCATTGCACTTGAAAAAGAAAAAAAAAAAGATTGTTCGTTGCGGCAAAAAAAAAAAACATCGTATAACTTATTATTATTATTATTGTTATTATTATTATTATGCTGGTAATTGTTAATATTGAACAACAAAGTAACTACAGTAAATATTATATCTATTTTATTAGTTCTATATATTTTGGTTATATTATTTTCAGGTTTGTATGAATAAGTTAAGATAAGTTAGGATAAGTTATAATACTTTTTGGGGGAATTGTGTTTTTAGAATGGAAGTTTTTTTGGGGAAATGTGTTAAATTTGGATAAATTTGGACAAGTTAGGATAAGTTGGGAGAATTATATCCAACATAACTAATGAACAAGACTTTGATATCACATAGAAATAGCGCTGGCAAAAATCCGGGTCGGACAAATTCGGACAATGTCAAAATTCGGACGAGAAATTCATGTCCGAACCCGGTTTTATTTCGGGTCAAACCGGGTCAGACAATTCAGACGAAGCTAAAATCAGGTTCGGACAATAGAAAAAAGAGAAATTTTATGTCCGAATATTCGGTCAATTCGGACAATATAAAAATTCGGACGAAAAATTTATGTCCAGACCCGGTTTTTTCCGGATCGGACAATTCGGGTAATCCGGGTCGGACAAAATTTTGCCAGCTCTACATAGAAACAAAGATATTCTTCGTTCTATTTCATACATATTGTTTCCTTAATCTATGTATTAGTTATATTAAAAAAATTATCATTAATTCCTCAACATAAACTATAAATTACTATACGAAAATATTATTAATGAAGTTATAATAAAACATATTATTATAAAAATATATATTATAAATTTGGTAAAACACGGTATAAAAAATTTTAAATTAGAGAGAAGTATTGAAGGTTACCTGATATTTATTATACATGCTAATATGAAGTGGAGGAGTAAAATATTAGACAAGGACCAACAATAAATGCCTTTAACCGTTTGACGTGATGCATGCAAGCAAACTTGTCTGGCTAATAATTATTTCAAAACAACTCACTTATGTATTTATATATACCGTGATTTAAAATGGTTAATAATCATATTAATTTATTCAATATAAGAATATAATGTTTTTCATCAAAATAAAAAATATAATATTTATTAGCTTTGTCGATGAATATAAATGATAGTCTAATCATATAAACCGTAATAAAGAATCCAAATTGTATGCACAGTAATCTTTAATATTGGTGGAGAGCTTTACAATCTGACTATCTTCATTTCCCAAGCCATACCAAATCAATTGATGAAAACTTTAAAAAAAAGCTAAAAATCTTATATGGCAACTCAATGACTCATATTTTAAGAAAATACAAAGTTTATTTATCAAAATTTAAAATTGAACTCGATCACATTTGAAATGCAAATTGATGAAACCATATACAATGAGGTGTAGAATGACCAGACAATGGGGGCGTTTGGCACCCGACTGTTGACTATTGGTTGTTTTTAACTGTTGGCTGTTTTGTTAGTTGTTTGACTTTTGACTGTTTTATTAGCTATTTTTTTAGTTGTTTATATTAGCTATTTGTATAAAAGAGTGTTTGGTAGAGTTAGATGTTTGAAGGATGATTTTTTCTCCTGATTTCCAATTGTACCCTTGGATTTATTTTTAGTATTTTTTAACATTATGATATTTTAAATTCATTTTTAGGTTTTTTGTCCATTTTGTTATTCATTTTTAGGTTTAACATTATGATTTATTCTCATTTTTAGTTTTTTTTTATCCCGATGTACTTTTACAATTTAATGTAGATATTTTATAATTTATGTGTAGAAATTACACTATTCTAAACTATTCTAAACAATAGGTATATGTATAATCAATTAGTAACTACATTGTCAACTTAAACCATAATGACAATATGAGTCTCTTATCCAAATTAATAGGAAAAACAAATAAACAAGGAGATAAGAGAATAATTAAAAGAACTAAACCTAAATTATTTTGATGGCAATGTTTATAATTATTGTGAATTATTTGATAAATATGATAATTTAAAATATAAAAGCCAACAACTATTTACAAAAAGCTAATCATAGTAACTTTTTATAATAGCAAGCTATTGTCTTTGGAAGGTACATATCATTGGGGGTGTAGGAAATCCATGTCAATTCTCAAGATTGCTTTGGTTCTGCATTGGTGTTTGTATTTTGTCAGTAATCCTCAGCCTTTGATTTTTCAGTAAATGTAGTGTGGGGGGCTGCTTCTGCTACTCAGTGTAGCTTTTATTTCTTGCTCATGTTTGGTACATCTTTTGAGCTATTTGCTCTTCGTGCGCCTTTTGGCTCCGACAATAAAAGGACTTTTAGCTGCTATTTATAAAAAAAAAAAAGCTTTTTACAAATTGACTTTTTGGGGATATAAAGCTAGTTGAATCCGCTAATCTACCAAACTTTCCAAATTGATATATTGACTAGTCTAACAGTCAAAAACCCTCCAAAAAACCATTTTCTTTAAAAAGTCGGCCACCAAATGGCCTCCATGTTTATAAAGCAAAGTTGATGATGGTGAGGTACTGAGGTGAGTATGGAAGCGATCTGATTTGACGCCTTCGGTTCTGGCAATTTACACCACGATTATGCTTGTTTGAGTTGTTTATTTGGCATGTAGCTTTACCTCTTAACAAATGAACACTTTACACCTAGTATGTGTTTTGCCTTTCACTATTCAACTACCTACAAACAAAACTCTTCTCTCTCTGGTCTCTACCCTACAATCCTTTTCCAATTTTAAATATGAGCTCTAATTTAACATTCATTAATAGATTGATAGTATTGGAAAAGACTTCCGCCCAATGTTCATGGACTCTTTACTACTTAGCTTTAGTATTAGCTTTTGAAATGAGCTAGTTATTGTAAAGATTAATAATTCTGAGGGTTCGTTTGGTGGTCAATAATCATGGGGAAATAGTCAATTTTCTCGAGTTGATTAATTTTTCCAATATTTGGATGTGGGTTGGCCATGAGAAAAATTTCACAGCGGACCCACCATTTTCTCCATTTTCCTAGGGAAAATTCCCTTAGAGGGGCTAAGGGAAACTTTTCTCAGGGAAATTAGATATTTCCCATAGAAAACTTCCCATGGAAAATTTTTTCCGGGAAAAATTTCCCAGGGTTCGTACCAAACGCTACCTAAGTAAATTCTAACAAGTAGAACAAACACAATCAATTAAGGCCCTGTTCTTTGAATTTGTTCAACTATCCAATTCAATCCAATCCAAACTTATCCAGACTCATCCAAACCTTACACAATTCCCCAAAAAACATCCTTTCTAAAAACACAATTTTCCAAAAAAAAGAATCATAATTTATCAAAATTAATAATTGATGGTAGAATTGGCAAGATTATATTTTAACAAACTAAAGGTCTTGTGCTCAAATATTGATGTGTTAATTATTTTTGTTTTATTGACCTAACATAAATAGAATCATATCCTTCCATATCTATTGGATACTCTTATTTTTCTTTTAACTTTAAATTCTTTGATTCTATACTTTGTTGTTTAATATTTTCCTATTTATCTTTATTTCATTAAATTTTTATTTTTCCAACCCATTCACGTCATTCCATTTATTTAGTTAATATTTTCACCCCCTTACACTAATTAAGGATTGACTTCATCCTTGCTCTTCAACACTTCTAATCTTGAAGTTATTTAAATTGTTATCATAGACCAATACTAGTTCTTGATTATAATAACTTGGCTGTGAATAGTTGCACTTATCCCTTTGCCTTTACTAATTCATTTTCTTTGTTTGCGTCTTCCCCTATTCTTCATCCTCTATATTACATGTGTTAGGATTGAAGAGTACTCAAGCAAATCATAAACAATAGGAAATAATAGCGGAAAAGAAATAAGAAATTTGACACCAGGATTTTAACGTGGAAAAAATCCAAAGCGGAAAAAAAATCACGGAATCGATGCCCTAGTAATATGAGGATTACAATTATACAGGTTGTGTTTCTATCTGTCTCACTACTCTAGGATACACTCTTTTTGGGATACATAATAGGGAGAACCTGAACCCCTATATATACTAGAGGTACCAGGGAACTTAGGTTACAATATGACAGTAATTTAAAAATATGGAAATCTTCAACAAAAGGAAACAACCGCGAATTAGGAAACAACTGTAGAAAGGGAAACATAAAAGATCTCAGAAATATTTCCCAAATATTTCCAAATCTTCATAAAAGATCTCAGAAATATTCCCCAAATATTTCCAAATCTTCTCATTCTTTCATTTTGGTCTCCGCACCCAACAACATGAACATCAATGAAGCGCACAACTTAGTCATTGTGGGTGGGAATCAGGTGTGGTGTACAATAATAAAATAAGTCCAAAGTTGGAAGTATTGGAATTTTTTTAAAATTGTGTTTATTATCAACTTAGTTAATATTCTAAGGTTCGATTGTAATTCAAAAACTCTAATATAATCAGTCTCACGAAATTCTCAACTACACCATGTAAAGGAACATGTGTGTGCGCGTGTATGTTTATTCTCAATTTATAACCCTACTACTAAATAGGAGTAATAATAAAAAAAATATTAGTATAAATAAAACTTACAAGGAACAAAACATTAATGATAATGTCAAATGACAAGTTGGCATTATATATTGTTCAAATTAAATATATAAATCAGAAAATAGGTAGGGTCAACAATTAAAAATATGTGGTGCCAACAGTTAGAATGAAAACACTACAATCAAACTAGATTGTTAGTATATCCACTTAACTTTGCTACAACAAAAGAGATGTCTAACCTTGTACTTGCCACGACGTACACCAATCTTGCAATTGCCTTTCGATGCTAAACTTGAACAATCAAGTTACTAATGCTCTTTTCCAATATAAGAGTTGAATCAAAGAGTATAGATAAACAAATGTATCCTTAACCTTGAACCTTTCTTACACTTTCTCGATATGATGAGATTGGAAATATTTATATCATCATTATTTTTTATGACCTTAATACTAAGTATCACATTTACTTAATTTTTGTCTTTCATAAAGAAAGTAGCGTGATGAAAATTATTAATTTTCTCAATTTTTCCATGTTCGTATCAATAAAAAAATCAACGTGTAGTTAGGCATACAATCAACGCTTTATTATTCTCAAAGTTAGAATACATATGTTGTCATTGATCTCAAAACTACATAAAAGAAAAAAGCTCGATAAACTTAAAAGTTACTAGTACATGTGCACTAACCCATCAAACTTTTGATGCATTTACTTAGAATCTCATTTTAATTTAATTCATAGAAAGGCCTTATACGTTTATCGAGCCTTTTTCTTTTACCAACTAACCTAGCGTCTGGGTTGCTTCATATTATAGATCTTGTCTTCTAGTTCACAATTTATGAATATTATTTTAACATCCAATTGGTTAAGTTATGACTTATAGATTCAAGCTTAAGTTATAGGAACTCTGCTATTGTAGGCACTGATATATAAAATCAAAGTACTCTGCAGTTAGAGTAAAATGCCTAACAATTAACTAAGTACTACCATTTCGGTAGTACCATATGCTTTTTCTTTACTTTTAGAAATCAACTTTGAAGTGATTCACTTATTTTGTAGATGACAATCAACTAGCACATACATTATTTCTCTTATGGAGTCTATATATTCTTGAATAGCTTACTCTTGAAACCTAAAAATAGAAAAGGGAAGGGAGAATTGGGTTCATTTTTTTGCCATAACATTCTTTGAGTATAGGGTGTCGTGGTGTCATGCACAATACCCATTTTTAGAGAGTGATTCAAGTCATTATTCTCCTTCCTTATTTGATAATAAACTTTTTACAAAGGTCCTATAATGTGACTCTCATCTTATCTTGTGGATTTTAAATTGATGTACAACAATAGTTACTAAAATCCCGATCCTGATTTATGATCGTACGATTTTATAGTCCAAAATCGTCGATACGATTATACTATTTACACACAATCCACGATCCTATATGGGCTAAATTCCGATCCTAACTTCCCCTTAGTTTCGACTTAGGTTCCTGATTTTAACAACCTTATGTACAACTTCATCTTTTAAATTAAAAATATAAACTTGTCAACACACACACACACACACACACACATATATATATAGATTATCAATAAAAGTTTGCAAATAATATGAGTCTTTGGACAAGGCAGCTTTCAATTAAGTGTCTTGCCTTATTATTAAAACTAAATTATTATATGTTAAAATGAAATTAAATGATATGGTTGAATTCTTTAGCTATAATATCACATAACTTGCATAAAGTTATACTTTTATCTACTATTTTTTATATTTAAAAAAGGCTAGAAATAAGCATAACAGAAGGAGTTAATTTGATTAGGGTATCATTTGTGCTTTTTAATGTAGTATACGCATCTCAAGCTTCTTATAATTGATAATTAATACTACCTCCGTTTTGTTTTATCTGTCGCCTAGGGAATTGTGGCAAAAACTTTGACCGTTAATATCTTAATTTGTATAATGATTCATCATACAAAATTGATATCATTAGATTCGTAATAAAAAATACTATTAAAAAGTATAATATTATATTTTTCTATAAAAGTTTTATATTAGAAATTATTGATTAAAAATTGGCACTGAAAACCGTAAATGACAGATAAAAAAGAACGGAGGGAGTATTTATTATTAAAAAAATAGTGTCAAAAATTATAAGAAGTACCAATTTTGTGAAAGTAGGACATTTAAAAAGTATCTTGGACAAGACTCGTATGATCACCCAAAAATTTTGTTGCACTTCTTACTCCTGTAGAATGAGTTCAATAAAACTCTTTTAGTTCACATGCATGTCCAATATATATACATACATACATATATATATATATATATATCTGATCCAAAAATAATCAGTTTATATTTTAAGGACAATGATATACATCTTGACTCAAGATGGTTAATAACCATCTTGAATTGTGCATATTTCACATTTTTGTATCTTTTAATAGTATTTTTCTAAAAATTATATATTTATCAACTATAAAAATATGTTAGAGAAAAGAAAGTAGCAAGGTAACAACGGAAGCGAAATAAATCGAATCGAAAATGAGATGACGGAAATTACGACAAAATTCGGGAACAAAATATTAAGAGCGATAAAAGAACACAACCACAAGGTTTATGTGGGAAACCGAAGAACTCGGTGGAAAACCTACGGACGACGACAACCAGAAAACAATCCACTACAACAGAGGAGATTGAGAAAGGAGGAGTACAAACCGATCACTATCACAGGGTGTGATGTGATCTACAACAGAGGAGATTACTATCACAATCTCTCTCACTCACAACTCACAATCTCTTTCTTGGGATACAATTGGGATCGAAAATATTGGTGAGACCTTTTTCCCTCTCAATATTTTCTCCCTCTCTGACTCTCTATAACTCGATCATTGTTCGCCGTACTCGACGAGCGTCGTGCGCCACGTGCTGTGAAATAAAGTGGAGAATACTGAACTCTATTTACAGGAAAAACTCCCTATACACCTAACTTGACTCCCACTCCAATTAGATTTAGAATCTAATACAATTAGGAAACCCAACATAATAAGGAAACCTAAATAATATCCTAATACAATTAGGAAACAAATAACTGTGAGATCAAAATATTTGGTGATTTTAGGACACTTTCCTAACAAACTCCACCTTGGACTAAAATCAACAAATCATTGGTCCAGATAAACCTCTTGACTGTCGCTATCAACACGCCCCTCCACAGGGCGTAGCCCTGCAAGACACTCAAGCGGTAAACATCACATACCGCTGTCTGGATCCCTGTTTGAGACCACCTGTTCTGTTTGAGACTGCCTCTGCAGTTCTCGTCACTGTAGACCCTTGTAGGGTGTATAAGTTGCCCTTCCTGGATCTTTTCATCCGAACCAAGGAATCCCTCTTTTGGGACACCATCTTCTGTTTCATACCTGCAACCGTTAACCACAACACAATTTGCTGTACCAGTTTTGGTGCGGTTATCCTTATTACCCTACTTTTGGTCTTTCCAACAGTCACTCTCTACATGTCTCTTCTTGTGCACCCAATCTTCAGTATACCGTGCCGGTCTCTTGATCTTCCTCCTGGGACGATCTCTTGCCATGCTCGGTTCTTCCTCCACACGAGGAAAATCAGGCTCATCAACCTGAATTGTTTGTTCACCATCAGCAGCTTGCTCCTGACTGCAGGTTCCGATGGCTCCACCTTGAGCCTCAACCTGCTCCATCTCGAACTCAGCCTGCCCTTGTTCTCTTTCTGTATCTTGTTTAAAGCTCTCAGCGCTCATCGTTACATCAGTCTCTGTATAGGGATACTCAACATCCCTTACACTGTGCTAAATCAAGACCGCCTTCAGTTGCAGTCTCCCTGTTCCCTCGAATTTCGGAATTTCACACTTCGTGATTGAAGTCATCTCCCCCTTGCACTGATACCACTTGTGAAGGCTCAGATGTCACTTGTGAAGGCTCAGATTCCATTTGTTAGAGAAAAGTAAGTAGCAAGGTAACAGCAGAAGCGAAATAAATATCGAATCGAAAACGAGATGACGGAAATTATGACAAAATTCGGGTACAAAATATTAAGAGCGATAAAAGAACGCAACCACAAGGTTTATGTGGGAAACCGAAGAACTCGGAGGAAAACCCACGGACGACGACAGCTAGAAAACAATCCACTACAACAGAGGAGATTGAGAAAGGAGGAGTACAACCCGATCACTATCACAGGGTGTGATGCGATCTACAATAGAGGAGATTACTATCACAATCTCTCTCACTCACAACTCACAATCTCTCTCTCGGGATACAATTGAGATCGAAAATATTGGTGAGACCTTTTTCCCTCTCAATATTTTCTCCCTCTCTGACTCTCTATAACTCGATCATTGTTCGTCGTACTCGACGAGCGTCGTGCGCCGTGCGCCACGTCCCGTGAAATAAAGTGGAGAATACTGAACCCTATTTATAGTAAAAACTCCCTATACACCTAACTTGACTCCCACTCCAATTAGATTTAGAATCTAATACAATTAGGAAACCCAACATAATAAGGAAACCTAAATAACATTCTAATACAATTAGGAAACAAATAATTGTGAGATCAAGAAATTTGGTGATTTTAGGACACTTTCCTAACAAAATATATTACTTATTAATTAAGTCAAAAAATATAAATAATAGGGATATTGGATGACAATATACTAACCTTTGGGGGTATTGGATTGTAATATACCGACCTTTACTATTGGACAACAATATCCATGACCTTTATACTTAAGTAAGATTATTATACCAATAGTGACTAAGGAGGTGGTGACTTGTTAATTGGTCTCGATTCTGATGTGACAGGCGGAGGAAAAATAATCGGCCATTGCCCAATAACCCCGCTAACCCCTCCGTTTTTCTCACTAACCCACGTTAACAAAAAAAAATCAGCTCTAACACAGTGATTAACGGGGTGGTGAACCGGTCTTCATACTGACGTGAAACACAACCCATCAATGTCTTATAATGTGGGTTATTGAGAAAAACTAAGGGGTTAATGGAATTATTGGCTTGGGACAGTTTTTTTCCCTTCGCCAACCATATTAGTGTGCATGGAGACCGGTTCACCACCCCTTGGTTACTGTTGGTATAATAATGTCACCCAGGTAGGGCTGTTCATAGTTCCAGGTATAACAGCCCTACACCCAGGTATAAAGGTCAGCAATATTGCTGTCCAATAGTAAAGGTTGGTATATTACAATCCAACACCCCCAAAGGTTGGTATATTATCATCCAAAAACCCTAAATAATAAGTTAATTTTATGTCGTTTATAAATTGTAATAACCCTGAAAGTAATGAAACATATCCTTATAATGATTTAAACATATTTACATTTAACTTTATGAGTAATTTATGTGAAATATAAAATGATTATTAGCCATTTTACATCAAGATGCTTATCATTCCTTTTTTGCCTACATGTCCCCATGTCCCAAAGAGAATGACGTAGATAAATACAAGAATGAGCACACAATCATGCAACTGAATTTATTCAACTTATTCAATTTATTCCAAGGTCACTTTTGGTCAGTTTGAAAGATTTGTTGAGATTGTGATCTTAATTTACCCATTAATCACCATCACTAGCGAGACAAGATGTTGATTTGATTTTTGATAATATCAACAAATTAAGTAAAGTAGGAGGCTTCCTTTTCCACTGAGTATGTTTGATTTGATCTTTATTCATGCATATTGTATATCACTTCCTCTGAGTATGACTAGTTTGCCATGCACACTCCCCACAAGTGACCTTAGAATTCTTGTTGCCTTTGTTCTTGCTCCTATTTCTCTTGGTGTCATGCACTACATGAACTTAAGCGACTTGCTCTCAGAATCACATAAAATTTCAAGTATCTCAAGCTAACACTTAAAATATATATTATGAGAAGCCAAGGGTTAATTAGTTCATAATAAACACCCGAATAGTATCCAAGGCAACTTCAAAAACCATATCATGAATAGACACCCATGGACCATATGGGTCATTGACCATGAACCGTGGGCCTACAAGATGGACCCTGGGTCACGACTGCACTTTTCTGGCTGTCTCCATAGATGATAAAATTGTTGAATTTATATTATTACCAAACGGACCCTCATCTTTCATGCTCTCTGTTTATATTCAATTCTTAGTTTAAGTTAAAAAATAAAATAAAATTTGCTACTTACATTTTATCCCTATCCTCATGACCAACCATTTTGATTAGTTGATATTTGATAATATTGGTTCATAATTTTATGAAACCCATCTTGAATCTAGAGGGTTAATAACCATCTTAAATTGTTTAAATTTTATATTTTAATGACTTTAACTAATTTTTTGTTTGGTAATTACATATATTTATCAACATTAAGAGTATAACATTTATTGGCACATCGATAAATATAAACGATAATTTATTTATATCATATTAACCATAATAGAAAATGCATGTTGTATGTATTACGAAAAGACATGAATATAAAATTATTTTTATATAATTTATGAGTTGTAACAATTCTCAAAGTAATGAAAGATACATTTATAACAATTAAATATACTTAAATATAATTTTTAAAGTGGTTGTAGTAAAATTCAAAATTGTTATTAACCATTTTGATTCAGGACACTTATTTTTTTCACATTACAAGTTCAAAGAAAATACACACAAAAGAAATTTATGACTAATAATTATATGGTTCACCATGGTATATCTAGTATCTACCTAGTTACACTACATGTATCTAATTTTTAAAAAAATCATCAATATTAACTATAACATTCATAATAAATTCATCAATTTTATTCCAAAATTCATCATTATTTTTTGAAGTTTGTGAAACAATAGACTTGAGCCCAATTCAACCCCAAAAGCTAGCTTAGGAGGTTGAGGCACCCAAGCCATTATAAACACCACAATATGGGTGTCAAAGGCCGATGTGGGACAACTCAACACGCCCCCCTACCACGAGGCGCAGACAACTGCGGGCACGACCCTAACATCAATGACCCTGGCTCTGATACCATGTGAAATAATAGACTTGAGCCCAATTCAACCCCAAAAGCTAGCTTAGGAGGTTGAGGCACCCAAGCCATTATAAACACCACAATATGGGTGTCAAAGGCTGATATGGGACAACTCAACAAAGTTGTCAAACTTTTACAAAATTTATCACTTAAGAGATGTCTTTCTCCAATATTCATATTTTTTTTTAATTGATAAATTTGAATATTCGGAATAGGCAAAATTTTGGGAGGGTTATATGTTACAGTTGGACCATAGGAAAGGTCAATGTCGAAGAATTTGTGGACTTAATTGGGCCTACCGAAAGAATCATATGAAAAGAGGGCAGGGCAAACTTGGGCTGACTCATTCCCAAGGCCCATCTCCAATCACATGTTAGTAAGTTCCTTATTGGCCACAACATCTTTTTTGGTTTCCCAATTAACATGAGCCAGGTGGAGTACAATTTCCATGGCTCCCTATGCTCAGCCACAGTTGCACACTGCATATATAATGTAACTTCTTCTGCAAGGTTTTCCATCTCTTCATCAATTCAAAAAACAAAATATCAACCCTCATTATTTATACCATTTATGTGCATGCACTCAAAAACCAAGCAACTAGTTACAACAACACACATTGTTAACTAACCAAGTTTTGAAATCTTAGACTGCCATCATGGAGGACAAGTTCAGGCAAGACCCTCCATTGGAAGAGACATACAAGGAGCTTCTGTTGAAGCAGTCGACGGCGATGATAAGCAGCACTCTCCCAATGGTGGCAACCGCAGTGGAAGAGAGGGAGCTTCCGGTGGTGGACATGGGGAGGCTGGCCGGGGACGAGGACGAGAGGGAGAGGTGTCAGTGGGAGATGGCTGCCGCGTCGAGGGAGTGGGGTTTCTTCCAAGTGGTGAACCACGGGATATCGCCGGAGATATTGGAGGAGATGAGGAGGGAGCAAGTTAAGGTGTTCAGGGAGCCATTTTACAAGAAGAAAGGAGACAAGTGCATGGACATGAGTCTCTCCATTGGAAGCTACCGTTGGGGGACTCCCTCAGCCACATCCCTTTCACAGTTGTCTTGGTCTGAGGCTTTCCACATTCCCTTCACTGATATTTCCACACATTCCGCCCCTCCTAATAACCTTAGGTATGTATGTATGCATCTACGTCTGTTTAATGTATATATTTCTTCTTAGTGCTTAAGTCATGTTTAACACACCATAAGGTGACGACTGACGACACTAGTATTTTTAGTCAAAAGGGTTACGAATTTCCAGGGCTAGTTTGTCCATTAAAGAAACAAGGAGGAATGGGTGAAATTTATCTGTGCATTTGGTGAGAGTTAAGCCACGTCCTGATTTGACTGGTGGAACAAGTTGCAACAACTCATTCTTTAGTGAGCCTCAGAGAATATTGAGATGCAAATACATTATTCGCCAATCAGACCATATTAGTTTTTATGAAGTGATTAATTTGACTGTTTTTATGTCACATACAGATGACATGATAGATTTTAGAAATTTCTCAATCACTAGGAGAGAGTTAGAGTTAAACCCTTCATATTAGCTAGGTTTATATTAGTGAGCGTGAGTTTGATTAAATTATTTTTTAAAAAAGGTGTAGGCCTCACATTTAACCATTTAAATACGTTACAATAGAAATAAAAAAAATGCCGAGAATCTCATTTTCGTTCTCGCGTGATGAGGACAAGTTCGAGTTTTTCTCATTACCAACACTCGTCCTCGCCGCTACATTGTCTTTCTCGTTTTTGTCCATCTCACTCTGAAACTCGCCATTGCGGATGGAGATGAGAGCATGAGCTAATTTATGTTAAGCCTAGGGGTGTTCATGGACAACTAAAGCTTAAACAAAGTTTAAATATCCTATTATACATTGAGACAATATTGTATATTCAGGTTGAATAAATAAATTAAAAGGGCTCAAAATATTAGTAATGACATCAAAGTTAGGTCATGTTCTTTTGTGTGATACCATACCACATCTACCACAATTTACCACACTAACCACAAATCATCACATATTACTATACCGTGTACCACATTTTACTACAACAATAGTAATTTGCTCTCTCCTTAATTTTTTCACTACTTTTCACTTTTATCTCTCTTCACCTACCACACCAGCCACTCTTACCACAACTTAGCACATTGTACCACATCATATCATACTATCCACATTTTTACCAAACCATACTATTATCACACTTTGCCAACTACAGAAAAGAACATGGTCTTAATACAACAGCCTAACTATCTATTAAAAAAATTGAAATTTCCTATCATAATTTGGGATGATTATCTCTTCAAATGAATATATTGACAACCATTATTATGTGGACTTAGATCTGCCGCACTAGAGACCATCTTAATTTTCTGAGATGATGTTTTATACTTTTTTTGACATCACATGCCACGTTTTAAATGAAATAATCACATATTGATTATTTTGCATTTTCTTGTTTCTCACAAAAGAACTTTAGCCTTATTACTTTGGAAAGAAATATTAAGGAACACCACTTAAACACTTGTATTTTACAAGTGATTATTATGAAATTGAGGTTTAGTGTTTCTATGATGAGCTTTCAAACTTAAATACTAGCATTGTAAATGCACAATACTCTTAGTTAAGTCATATAAATACCATGACTCTTATTAGATACAAATTTTTTAAGTGTATTTTCAGTTGGTTAACTAAAATTAGAGAAAAACCAAATGATAAGCTTCTTCATTTAAGATGATTAGCAACCATCTTGAATCTCATCTAAATCATTCAAAAAAATTAAATGCAATCATATTTTAATTATTATAAATCTATGGTTTATTATCTTGAGGGTTGTTATGGCTTATAAATCATATAAAATAATTATTTCTTTTTAGTTTTTCACAAATATAAAATTATGCATAAAATGTGTATTGTTTACTATGATTCATAAAATTAGTCTATAATTTATGTCAGTTGACCTAACTAATAAGTGTTTTACTTTTATAGTTGATAAATACATATAATTTTACTCGAGAAAATATTGTTAAAAGTTACAAAAATATGATTATGAACAACTTAAGATGGTTATATTACATTCAAAAACCCTCGCTTAACTGTAATCTGATTCAAATATTCAATTAACCATTATTAGCAACAAACTTTGAATTTGTAAGGTCATTTCACACTTAATTCACACTAAAAACATTCAAACAAAAACTAATACTCCCTTCAAGTAATAGTTTTGGTTAACTGAATTTCGAGATAGTCCAATCAATTACAATGTGATCCCTTCATTTTTCTTATTTTAGACTTTTAAATTATTTCTTCTCATTTTATATTCTCTATCACATTACGATTTCAATGATATATTAATTATTAATTTTCTTATTTTATTCGTAACACTTGTTAAATGAGGCATCAAAATTGAATTAATTTAAGGATATTTAAGTAATTTTTTTACTAATTACCTCATAATTTTATTTAATATTAATTTCCTATCACAACTTTCAAATATCACTTTAAAGAGAAGGGATGTGGTATTATTTTATATGAATTTAAATATATAAATTTAAATGAATGTGTGACCATCCTCTATTCCTCTATACGACTATCTATCTATAACTCAATGAGGGTTGTTGATATTTGTTTTCAGAACTTCTTAATCTTCATAAAAATCATTATGCAAAGATTTGTGTGGGAAGGTTTCAAATAGTTATAGATAATTAAGGGCCCGTTTGGTAAGTTTTCCATAAGGAAAATTTTGCTAGGAAAAATTTTCATTAATCCTTCCTGAGGGAAATTTTCCTTAGAAAAATCTTAGAAATGATGGATCCCTTATAAAAATTTTTCCAAAATCAATGTACAGTCAAACATGAAAAAATAAATCAACTCAGAAAAATTAACTAATTTCCTAAAATTTTTGATCAACCAAACGCACACCGACTATAAATCAATTTAAATGAACCTATGTGCAGAACTATCTTCCCTACCCTATCGATCTATCATTGGTGCACGAGTCTGTGACAGGGATTGAGGGGTAAAAGGTGGGGAATGTTGTAGTGTTAGTTAACAGCATGGTTCACCCCACTTATAACCTGATTAGACAGGGTTCACAACAATCCATACCTTCCGGATAATCATATCATAACTTTAAATTTAATAATAGGTTTCTATCATATTTATATAGATTTAGAATGTATCTATTATGAGTCTGTAATATATTATAACAAATTTTGACCGTATTTAGTTGGATAATCGATTTGGACATTAGCAAAACTAGGTTTATACATTTATATTCAGTCAAAATTCTAAGGAAACCTTTGTAAAAAGTTTTAAACAATTGGGTTCCAACGTTAACTAAAATATAATCTACCTTTGAAAAAATATATAATTTTGAAAAAAATATTAAACGTGTCAAAGATTTGGATGCTCACACAACTACTGTATGCTGTGAAAATGGAGCGATATGGTAAATTTTCGGAAAGTGTGGTAAAGTATGAAATGATAAAGAAAAATTTGTGAAAAGTGTGATTGATAAAGTAGGAGATGAGAGAGAATGTGAAAATTAGATGAGAAAAGTGAGAAAATATACTGATAATGATTGTGGTAAAGTGTGGTATATATGATATGTTAAATATGAAAAAATATTGAGTAGTATGATGAATTGTGGTGCCGGAACACACAAAAGAACAAGGCCTAAATCCAAATATTAAGCATCTAGCTAGTTTTGGGTCAAGGTTCAGCCAGTGATTCTAAATTAATAATATAAATATAACCCATGCATATTTGAATATTGATTTGTCCAAAACTTTTATTGACCTTAACTCTAACATTTTCTTCATTTCTTTTAATTTAAAAACAAGTTCATAAGTATATTTAATTGATCATGTGCCTTTCTACTAAGTTATTGGCACTATCCTCATTTATACACATTATCCATACCACTTTCATATCTTACTATTCTTTATTTACTACGCCTTTCTGTAAACTATTAATAATTTTAGTTTTATCATGTGCAATGACACGTGTCTTAAGGTAATATTTTCGTTGTATCATTTGACGCTACATACATAACTATGTCTCCTAAAAAATGATGCTTATCTCTTGATGGTAGGTTTTTCAGCTCGACAGTGAAACAATTCGCCACCAAAGTTTCAGAGTTGGCGCAGAACTTGGTGAAGATTTTAGCAAAGGAATTAGGTAGCAATGATGAATCACTGTCATTTTTTGAGGAGAATTGTCTGCCAAGCACTTGCTATCTGAGAATGAACAGATACCCACCATGCCCAAAGTACTCTCAAGTGTTTGGTTTGATGCCTCACACTGACAGTGACTTTCTTACTATTCTGTATCAAGATCATGTTGGAGGTTTGCAATTGGTTAAGGATGGAAAGTGGATTGCAGTCAAGCCTAACCCTGAGGCTCTGATAGTCAATATTGGGGACCTGTTTCAGGTAGCACATATTTTCATCTGTTAGAGTATAAAACCATTTCTAGGGCTTCAACCATCCGTTTAAGCTTTTGGTTGAGATGGTTCCACAATCTAAATATTCGTTTGAATTAACTTCGTCAAATATTACAAGCAAATTATATGGTATATGACATTTGAAATACCTATAAATTTAAGTACAAATTCCACAATTTGGAAAAATATATATATATATATATATATTTTGTAACAATTGGAATCTAGATTTTAGATATGCATGTTTCAGTTGGATTGAGGATGCACCAGTTTGTTGATTTTGACGTAGCATACTTCGGTAAACAGGCATGGAGCAATGGTGTTTACAAAAGCGTGGAGCATAGAGTTGTTGCTAGTCAAAAACTGGAGAGGTTCTCAACAACTTATTTCTTGTGCCCATCATATGACACAATTATACAAAGTAGCAAGGAATCTTCAATCTACAGAAAGTTTAGCTTTGGAGAATATAGAAAGCAAGTTCAGGATGATGTTAGAAAACTTGGTTATAAGATAGGGTTACGTCAATTCCTCCTCTAGCATATATATATATATATATATATATATATATATATATATATATATGCTTAGAAATCTATAAATACATTCAAGTTTTTCGCATCCAAGTCCAATGAATTAAAAAACTTTTCTAAGAGCAATAGAAGGTATACATATACTAATAGAAAAATACATATATATAGGATACATTGGCATTTACCTGTTTTATTGTTCAACTTATATTGTAATGTTCATCAAAATAATTAAGCTTGGGCGTTTGACATATGAATGTAGTTCGGAACTCAAAACGATTATACATATATATGATCAGTTATCCATTTTGTATCTAAAATGTTGCACGTAATCTTATTCGTGGCTCATTGCTTCTTACTGTTGAGTTTCAGAACCCCAACCAACTCCACTGGAAGTATACCATATGTCAAATGTAATCAATTGTATGTGGCGAACTTGAAAATTTGAAGACACTGTTTGTGGTTTATCAATTAAAAAGACTAGCGATTGTTTCAAAATTAAGAAGGTGCACCTAATTAATTAGAGTTTTGTGGACAATGAATCGGAGCTACTTTGATTTGATTTAAAGTATTCTTTGACATCTGTTAATTAATCAATGTTGATCCATGAAGGATTGAGAACTCAATAATTGTATGAAAAATCAACCCAAAGCACTACAAGTACCAACATCATCCATGGCCACAAGTAGAACTCACAACACCTTCCAAACCCTAACAATGGAGAATGGAGTAGATCTATATCTCAAATACACCAATTCAACAAAAGCTTGACAAGATATGGACAATCTATAAAGAATACTCACCAAGATTGAACTTAGAGTTCAAAAGATGCATAAAGGCTTGGCCACCAACACCCATTGAAACTCCATCGAAACCCTCACCAAGCTTGAAGAAGGTAGTCCACACCACAAGCTCTAAAGGGGGCACTCCAACCCACCACCAAGAACATTCAAGGATAAAGAGAGAGTGATTTGAGAGGAAAGAGTTTGCAAATATCCAAAGTTTTTTATTCAAAGTTGTCTAAGTTTTCCCAAGAAGCCAATACAATATATGGGGGGGGGGGGAGATAACAGCCGAAAAATGGAAACAAAATAGCTTCGCAGGCCCAGAAAGGTAGGATGCAATGACAGCAGGAAACGCTGCCAGCGCCTATAGAGGCCTGCCGACTTCTGCTGGCTTTTAACATCCATAACTTCTTCGTTTTAACTTCGATTTGGTCATATAATATATTGATGGAAAGCTCCTGATGAGTACTATAAGCTCACCAAATTTCATAGTCATCATAGTTATATAGGAGATATAATCAAAACAGTGAAGATATATCATTTCTTACTGTCCAAATTTTTCCCAGAAACATGATATTCTTCAACTTGTTCCCTCATGACTTCTTCGTAGCCTTCTTCCATGCTTAATATTGAGACCTTTAGCTGAAAATGGACCCGAGATCGAGCCAGGGATTGTTGGTGCCGATGTCGAACCGACCCGAGGTCTTCAAGTGGGCCCGGGGATGACCTGAGACACCACGAAGGTTTGGGAAGGACCCTCATTGAACACCCGGAAGAACTTGAGGATGATGTGGAGATCGGTCGTCCATAACTTCATCCAATACTCTTCCAATGGGGCTGGGAAACTTACCTCAAGGTTGAGGAGAGCTCGGGAGGGGACCGAATCAAATGTATACTCATGTGACCATCAATAAGGTCATTCCTTTGGCAACCGAATACAATTCTATGGATTTTGGACCCTATTGGGGGAAATTTGATATCTACATGTAAGTACAAACCGTGTAACAATCATACATACTGTATAATTGTAACTTTCAACATGGATCTCGCTATCCTAAGTTTTAGGAAAATCTAAATGCATTAAACATTATTTAAGAAGACATTATTAAATGTGGCAAGATTAAGTTTAGTATAACCACATGAATTCAAAATCTTTACTGGGATATTTATTTTTTGAGGATACAATCTCTAGAAGCTCATATTTTGTAGACTAATTCAGAAGTTCTTTTTTCGTGTTAGTAATTATTTGGAATCTTTTATTCAGCAAAAAACGTAGGAAAGGAGGATCTAACATTATTTTTATAGAAAATGCCATAAAAAATATCATTTTGGTGCTTTCATTCAAACTAATTAATTAAACTTAATTAGAGAGTTTTGATCTTTACCTAAATTTAGTTGCGTTAAACCTCTAATGTTCTTTAGCTTATAGTTTACAGTGATGATTAATTAATCTCAACCACGCCAACTTTAGATCATGCATGCATAACACAAATCTATTTTTGTTGAGCCTAAAACCATCATTGAGCCTACAACCAACAACTTAAGCTTTTGGTTGAGATGGTTCCATATTTCATAACTCAAACTGTAGTCACCAATTAAGTGTAGTGTTTAAATTAAGGAGTCTAAATGAAATCATAGTCACTAATTAAGTCTTCCGTTTAGATTAAGTCAATGACTAAACTCATATGGATTGATCTAAAGTTTGCATAAAAACTTGCAAAAGATCTTATATTACAAAAAGGTCATTGTTTCAAGTAATTTTTTTTTTGTAAAAATAAAAGTCAGATCCCCTTTTAGTAAGTTTCTTGGAAAATTGGATTCTAAGAACCCTTACTTTGGACGATTACACAATAATTATCGAAACTTTTAAAATGTACACCATCGGTCCTAAATTTTTAAAAATTGTATTTTTATGTTATCAAATCCAACTCCATATTTTCACTTTTGGAGGTTCTAAAGTTTCATATTTTTCTAAAATTTTTCATTCATCCCCCTAAAAAGGTTATGAGGTGCAGTTACTAAAAGAATTTTTAGATTTTTTTTTAGAATCTGAACAATTGTATTCAACTTATGAGGTGCAGTTACTAAAACCAAGTACATGTATTCAACTTAAACACATGAATATATTGAGTTATGATTATCCTTAAATCTTACATAATCACATACTTCATAAGCCTTAATTAACCATTTGCATCAATTTGTAAGCCACATATGATGACAAACAAACCATACAAAGTATGAACCTTCTCATAAACATTTACTTTTTCTTATGAAGAAACATTACGAAGTAAATACTTAACAAGAAAATCATCTTGATAATAACAAGATCTTTGAACATGAGAGGTTTGTACATATAAATAAATTTGTGTCTATGTTACTTATGACACACCCATAACCCATATGCTTATAAAAAAAATCACATGAACCGACATTATTTCTCATTAGGCTATGCTAAACTTCTTGAAACATTCTTATGCGTGAAACTTATCACTACCATGAAAAACAAGAAATATACATTTATACTTGTACTCATATGAACAAAAATACATTATTCATATCTTAAAAATAGGAAAAACATGTCATGGTTTAACTTATTCACGCAATATAATCATACGAATTAACTTGATCTCATACTTTTAACAAAGTTAACACAAGTACTTAATTAACATCATATGATACTCTTGAATTTTTCATGCCTCAAACATAAGTAAAAGGTATATATAACATGATTGATTGACAACTTGACATGCATACTAGCATACTTGGAACTTAGATCAATCAAAACATTTTAACAAGGCATACTTGCATAAGTGCTAATCAAAAATATATAATGACATATATATTTAAACAACTTATAATCATGAATACTTGTCAAGCACTTATAAACATATGATTGTCAAAACTTTAAGAATCATAAATATAAATTCACTTTAGACAATCAACTTGAATTTGAGAGAAACATACAAAGACTTAAAACATATGAGCAAACATATAAACCTTCTTTGCATAATCAAATAAATAAGAATTAATCACATGAATTCATCTTGTATCAAATTACCACGAATTCATATTCTCGCAACTTATAAAATTTTCATGTCAAACGCATACATTTCATGAACACTTGCACTTTATTCATATTATGTATGCTTAACAAGACATAAACCAAATAAGACAACACAAGTATATATCTTAAAAACATATATACTAATGAAACAAGAACTTTCATGAATAAACATTGTCTTAACTCAAACATATTTTTATCTCTAGTGGAGAATAACACTAGTCATGTACATAAACTTAAACATGTGAATCAAAAAGATTGACATATATACTTGCACATGTACAAACTTGAAAAAATTAAACATTCATGCTTGTCATTCCATCAATTAAAAGGAAATTGATAAACTCATGTACTCAAATAATCGTGATAGACTTAATAAACAATTATCATGCTTTTATTTTCAAGAAACAACTCATATATGAATATCACATACATGTGCACTTAAACATAGAAATACATGCCATAGAACTCATAAACTCACTTAAACATGGCACTTTGTGATTTACTTGACAATAATAAAATCACACTTAATATCTTGGCATAAAGAAACATGTACTCACAAACACCTTAACACACCACTTTCTTGAAAATCTTGTAAATGGTGACTTAACAAGGTATGCATAAAAAAATAAATCTCAACATGTTTCCAATTAACCATCCATTTGAATTAAACCAAATTCAAATCAAGATAACTTATGCCGCTTGAATCAAATAAAAGCCAACTTAAAAATATAGATAACTTATCTCGATGTATATGAAGACAATCTCATCATACTCCTTGAACCTCTTGAGTATAACATCAATCAACATTGCCACAACCGATCGAGATCTCAACTACATCAATCAAATGAATCACAATTGATTAATAATCTTGATAATTAAAATTAATAAACTTGAATAAACAAAAACTCATAAAAAGCAACATAAACTTATCTTTTGATTCCGTAGCATCTTGATCTTGAAATTCAATCCCTCAAACTCGATCATCCATAGTGAAATAAGTCTTAAGATTGTTGGAAATAACGAACGATGAGATGGAATAAAAGGAACCACAAGATGGGGGATCAACTGGGTGGTTAGGAGTCGAGGTCAAGTCGTCTCCCCTTAAGACTTATTTACTAGACCGTGAAAAGACTCAAGGGTAAAACCTAACTTGCTTGTAAGTAAAGTAACAAGATTTCTCATAGGCTCTCAAAGAATGTTGCTGGAGTCAACACCTCAAAGAGTGTGTTGAAACTCTCTAGAAACTTGAAGAAGAAGATGATTGAGGGTTTTGATGAATGGAGAATTCATCCTCCTTATATAGGCAAACTTTGGAGTCATAAGGTGGTTAAACCTTCCAATTGCATGGGGCATAATCCAAGGGATTATGTTTGAATGACATTTAATGAGAAATCAAGATTGATTTCTCAGTCAGTATCATCCAAAAACATGATCAAATTCATTTCAACACGAGGCATAAACCATGGGATTTGAAATTCAATCCCGACTGTGATCAACACGAATCGTGTTAGATCAACACGGTCCGTGTTGTAGTCAACACGACCCGTGCTGGATCAACACGACCTGTGTTGATCCTGTGCACGCTTTTCTTACTTTCTGGATGCCAACACGGGTCGTGTCATACTTAGCACGATCCGTGTTGGGTCCATTTCTCTTGTTAAGCTCGTTTTCAACCTATCCGGTCGATCCTATGCTTATAACTTGTATTTTATGCCTCTTAACTCATGAAATACTCCAACACCACCATACCTTCAACCTAAATCACAACCCATCTCAGTTTTATCTCAAACCCAAACCCAAACCCAATCCCCATCACAATTACTACCACCATTATCAACACCCAAAACTAACATGTTGTAATAACCCGCCCCAAAATCATGTTTAATTATCTATAATTCACCGTAATTATCCAAATCGCGTTATAAATTTTTCGCGTTTACCTTTATTTATTTATTTATTCATTTACTTATTTATTTATTGTTATCGGTGTCAAGTCTCTTGCAGGAGATGGCTAAGGTGCCGAATTATCGTCTTAAAAAAAAGATTTACTTTACATATTCATTCAATGAGTTGTGGTTAAGTTAGGGTTTAAGTTTTAAGTGGATGCATGTGTATTTCTAAGTGTTTGTGAGGTTTGATGGTTGAATTCATGGTGGATGATGAGTATATGTTATTGCATGTGAATTTCTTGAGAGATTCTAAGTATATAAGGGCTGAGTTTATGTTTTAAGATTATGAATTAAGTGTTATTATGTTTAATTTGGGTGAATTAATGAGGTTTTGGTGCAAGAGTTCAAGAATATGTCTTTTATGTTGAGTTTATGCTTGATCCATGGATGCATGTGGTTTTTAAGACCTTTGATGAATTGATTTTAAAGGTTTATATTCTGGAAATATGATGGATTAAGGTTATATGGGATTTGATTGTGTTTTAATATGATTAAGGGTGAAAAATCAAGCTAAAAACCGGAAAATTCGGTAAATAAGGTTTCTATTTCGGTTCTGAAAATTTACAGTGGTATAAAAGTGGGATTTTTGCCCAGATTTCTACTCCATATGATAGCCCAAAGTGTTAGCAAACCATAGGCTTTGGAATTTCGAGTTTCCGACAGGTATAGCCCGAGTTACGACCAAAACCGTGAAGGTACAATTTTATATACGAATTCTGAGTCACTATATTGAGGGCTGTTTTTCGTGCCTTTGGAGATCTCTTTAGTTTTTATGGTAAACATGAAAGTTTTAGGCCACGTTGCAAGCTTTCCAGAAAGGTATGATTCATAGTCATCCGATATCGGGAGTATGAGTTACGAGCCCGGGAAACAGGGCTGTCCAGAACAACGTTTCTGCCCAATTTAGCTTATGTAAATTAATATCTTTTGGGCCTCAAATCAACCCAATAAGGGGTTCTAAGCATAAATGTGTCATGGTTATAAGTTGTCATTTTGGAGTTATGTGTTTAAGGCTAAGAGTACCATTTTGGAGTCTTAAGTGAGTCTTAAGGATATCTTCCAAAAGCTAGTAAGTTTGGCAAAGTACCTTTTTCCCCATCTTTCTTTAGCATAATGTTCAATGTCTTTGGTCTAGCTAAGAATTTTCTTCTAGCTTGGTAGCCTCCAAGTCCTAAATCAATCCAACCTTTGGTACTTAAATCATCGATCCAAGCTTGTTCTCATCACATTCGGTCATGTACATCTTACTCCGTTTCATCATTCATTTGCTATCACATCATCAAACCATATTTGAATCCATCATTCTCATCATAGCTTTCAAGTTATAATCACCCCATTCATAATCGATTCAAGCTAATTTTCTTAGATTCAAGCCCTTTTATTTGAATCATCTTCTACGTCATTACTCTCATGCTTTTCCAACCCGAAAATTCTAAGGTTTTATATACACAGTTTCTGTCCGGGCCCATTTTGAAGCCCTTCCACTCATTTTTAGCCTTCGGCCCTGTTGACAAAATTTAAGATCATGATTTTCCCTATTCCGAAATGTACTCTTTTATGTCATTCCGATTTTTCTAACTCAAGTTATACTTCAAACTCTATTTTTATAAAATTTTATTCCTAAAGTATTTCATTTATATTACTAAGTTTCTAAACTTATGAATCTAATTTAGAACCTTATTCGGTTCTTCATTTTTATTTATTCTTATCTTAGTTGACAAGTTTTGAAAGCCATCTCCAAGCCGAGCCGCGCCGCCAAGGTCTTTAGCGTCCCAAGGTACGCGAATTGTCCAGCTTTTACGATCTAAGTTATAGTCATGATTCATTCAATTTATGCCATGTCAAGTTTTATGGTTTACAATGTCTTTATATTTAACAGTGGACCTGCATTCTATGCTTATATTTACTTTCATGTTTTAGAACTCCTTATCAGAGTGCCTTGACCTAGCCAGTGTCGACTGCTTAGCAGTCACCCATTCCAAGTTTAGATCAACTTGGGCATACGCGTGTGTGAGGTGCTTGCACCGATCGTAAGGGTTCCACCTACTTTCTATCTTCATTTGTTCATGTTTATTCATATATTTATATTCATGTCATTCAAGTCCCATTTTAATCCCCTTCCCTTGTTTTCAAAATGAATTTAAATGCCGGCACCAAAACCGTTTTCGAACGGTTTACGTGCTGGAGGTTTACGTACTGAGTGTTTTCCCACTCACCTTTTTGCAATGTTTTAATGTTTTTTTTAGGAGGTTCGAGCTCCCAAGGCAAGGACAAGTCGATTCCAAAGTAATTCAAGGCTCTCGAGGTAGTTCTCTAAGGGAATCATCGGTTAGCAAGGGCAAGCAGGATTTTGGAAGTTGTTTTAGTATTTAAGCTATGTTTAAGTTTGTATACTTTATCCAAGGGTTGTATAAGTTTTATATGTGAAGGTTCTTAAGTTAGTAAGTTATCTTGTGATTTTGGAAGTTTCTTTGGTGTTGTTGCCTTGTCTCTTTTGGGAGACGGCGGTGACACTTCAACCTAAAAAGTGTTCCGCTGCGCTAATCACGGGCTTAGCTTCTCTAAGTAGAGTTTAACCCCGGATTAAGGTTGGGGTGTTACACATGTGTATGCCAAATTCTCTCTTACCTACTGTAAACACAAATTTCTAGTCTAAAATAATTAAAGAGAGGAAATTGAGAAATAAATTAATTTTATTAATATTTGAATGTATGTGGGTACAATCTCTGTATTAAATACAATAAAGTAGTCATCTGATTCGATCTCCTGAAATTTGGATGAGCTGAGGGCGTGGACGTTTGATCTCGATCGCGGATGTAGGTTTAGCTAAAGAGCTCTTGTAGTAGTTCTTGAGCTGAAGATCTTGCGCGTTGATCCCCTTGATGCTTGGTAGCCGGGAGTTGCTCGAAGTTTAACCGTTTGGAGGTTGACTATTGGTTGCAGTTCTTCGAGTTCTTGGATGCAAGAGCTTGAGTGCTTGATCTCGATCGATGAACTAGACGAGGCAGGCGACTGCAGTTTTTGATGCGAAGGACATTTGTTGTTGAACTAGCCAACGTTAGTCCTTGGCGCTTGTAGCTGGAGAATGTCTGTAGTTCAATCTTCTGAAGGCTTTGCAGCTCTCGCCGAAGAACTCTGTAGTAGTTCTTGATCTTGACGCGGTAGAGGCTTGGAGCTTTTGCAGATCTTAATCCTTGGCGCTTGGTAGCTGGACACCACTAGCAATTTGATCTTCTGAAACCTCTAGAGTGCAGAATGCCCGGGGTTTCAAAATTAAATGAAAGGGGATGATCCCTATTTAAAGGCTCTAGAGGCCTAGCCCCTAGGGTTTGAGTTGGGCTTTGGGCTTGGGCCCAAGTTAATTAATTATTCCTTTAATTTTAAATAAAGAAATAATTATGATTTTATGCATTATCTCTGACACGTGTCACGATGTTATTGGTCAGGATATATTTCCATTTAAAATCCAATTAAACGGAACGTCGTAATTAATTTAACATGCGATCGATAATAATTGACCGAATAAATTTAATTTATTTTTCACGTTTCATTTTTTAATTGGTCGACAAATTTTTGCCTTCTACACCTACAACCCGCGGATTGGTCGAAGAGCAACTTTTGAGGTTCGCTTGGGTTCGGGTTTGAGATAAAATTGAGATGGATTGTGATTTGGATTTAAGGTATGGTGGTTATGGTGGCGTTTGGGTGGTCGAAAATGGTGGTGTCCGGTGGTGTGTGTGGCGGCTGAGAGGTGGTGGGTGGTGATTCAAGGGTGGTCTTTGATGGTGGACTTGTCGGTCAAAAGGAAGAAGAAAAGATGGCACAAAATCAAAAAAAAATAAAGATAGAGAGAGAGAGAGAGAGAAAGGGCCAACTCAACAGATGTGGACCCCACTTTTAATTATAAATTTGGACTTCAAAGTCTGCATACTCCTTAGGTTATCCACATTGGTGTCCCTGGGATTGAGGGATGAGTGAGGTATGAATAGTGGAAATAGTATTATTTTAATGGGTGTTGGGGTATGGTATTGTTAATGGTGTCCTTGGAGTTGGGGGATGAGGTGAGGGATAAGTGGAGTAGGGAGTAATATTTTATTGGATTATGGGACTCACATGTAGAGTATAATTGTTTTCTTTTTTTGTATTGGACTATATTTATTTTCTACAATGATGAAATTGTATAGTTATAATTAATAATTGAAATATTAAAAATTAATTAGAAATGTGAAAATACTGTACTAATATATTTTTGTTTTATTATAAAATTTTTATTTTGTATTTAAAAAATGATTATGTTTAAAATTTTTAAAAATAAATATGTTGATTAATGCAATAGCTAGTATTTAAACATTAAACCTAATGGGTAATATAAAATACAACAAACAGAAATATAATTACGTTAAAGATTACATGTTAAAGATTACATTAATAAAAATCGTCAAAGTACAACCCTGAACAAAATATAAATGCAACATAAAAACAAAGATTAAACTAATAGAACAAGAAATGAAAATACTTAAAAAGAAGTACACAATTAAACACTAGGTACGACATAACTAATTAATACAACTTGAGTTATAATATTTGAGTTATAATTAAAACAAGAAACATAATTAAAACATTAAAACAATTTGAGTTATAATATTTATAATTAAATAAATTATTTAAATTACAAAACACTAATTACAAATTCAAAAATACAAAAACAAAACGTTTGAAACAAAAAAAAACAAAGGAAAAGAGAAAGAAAAGAAAAGGAAAAAAACCAGCAGGCGGGCCTCACCGGGAACCCGGCCTGACGCGCCCAGAGGCGCGTGTGGCGCACGCGCCAGACACAAAAAAAAGGGGTGCGCCCCACGCCCCACTCCTGCGCCTGTCTTCCCCTTTTCTCCCCCTTTTCACCCCAGGGACGCATATGCGTCCCTCAATCTCTTTTTTTTTTCTTTTTCCTTTTTTTTTGTCTTTTTCCCAAGTCCCTCATGGTGAGGGACACCAGTGTAATAACCCGCCCCAGAATCACGATTAATTAAGTACTAACTACCGTAATTATCTAAATTACGTATAAATTTTTCGCGTTTACTTTTAATTATTTATTTTATCGGTGTCAAGTCTCGTGCAGGAGATGGCAAAGGGTACCAAGCTACGGGTTCATAAACCTTTAATTCACTTTAATTACCCGTTAAGTTAATTTATATCGGGTTTTACCGTTTACGTTATTTCTTTAACCGAAAGGGGTTTAATTATTTTACTTCTCAACGTTTATATTTTATTATCCAAACCTTAATTTATTTTATTTTAGATTATGTTTATTTTATTTTAGTACAAGTAATATTTATGTTCCATTCATTTAATTTTATTATGTTCCATTCATTTAATTTTATTAGTTCAAGTTCTATTTTATTTTAACCCAATTGTTACCAATTAATTTTATTTAGTGCAAACTAATTTATTAAACTAGTATTTGTTTACAATTTATTTTACTTAATCAAAATTCAGATTTGTTAAGTATTAGTTAGTGTTTTATTTAAGTGGAGGGAATATATACTACTAATGGGTATTAGTAAACCCATTTCCTCATTCTAATTTCTCAAACACCTTCACTTTCTCTCTCTACCTCCCTCCCCTTCTCTGCCCAGCCAGCCACAGCAGCCGCCGGCCACTTTTCCGGCCATTTTCCGCCAGCCAGCCACGCCACCGTGCACCACCCTCTTCCTCCTCTTGTGTTTTCATCCATTTTTAACTCCAAGGGTAAACTCTCAAACCCCAATTTCAATTCCTTTAGGCCCTAATCTGAAAATCTATGTTTTACATATGTTTCTTTTATAAATTCTATCTCTTTTACTCTCTTAATTCATGAATTCAAGTATATAATTGGATTGGTTAAGTTAGGGTTTGAGTTTGGAGTATGTGCATGTGTATTTGGATGAGTTCTTGAGGTTTTCTTGTTGAATTCTTGATGGATATTGTTATAATCTTGATGCATGTGAATTTCTTGATAAGTTTCTGAGTATTAAGGGCTGATTATATATGTTAAGATTATTATTTAAGTGTTGTCATGTTTAATTTGGGTGAATTAGTGAGGTTTTGGTGCAAGAGTTCAAGAACAAGTCCTTTATGTTGAGTTTATGTTTAATCCATGGTTGCATGTGGAATTTAAGCTCTTTGATGAGTTAACTTTCAAGGTTTAATTCTGGAAATATAGTGGATGATAGCCAAAGTGAAGTTTGGTTGAGAATTAGTATGAATTAAGGGCTAAAAGTATCGTTAGAGCTGAAATTAAGAGCAAAATAGTCTCTGTCTCGATTCTGGAAATTTACAGAATTTTAAAAGTGGGATTTTTGCCCAGATTTTTACTCCATTTGATAGCTTAAGGTGTTAGCAAACCATAGGCTTTGGAATTTCTAATTTCCGACTTGTATAGGCCGAGATATAGCCAAAACCGTAACATTGCGTTTCGGAATACGTTTCTGGAGTCAGTATCTTGAGGGCTGTTTTTCGTCCCTTTGGAGACCTCTTTAGTTTTTGATATAAACATGAAAGTTTTAGGTCACATTTCAAGCTTTCCGGAAAGGTATGGTTTGTATTTATACGATGTCGGGAGTGTGAGATATGAGCCCGGGAAGAAGGGCTGTCTACTTGAAGTTTCTGCCCAGTTTACCCTTTATAAAATTCCATCTTTAAGGCCCTAAACCAAGTCAATAGGGGACTTTAAGCATTGATAAGTTATGGTTATATGTTATAATCTTAGGTTAAAGTCTTAAGGGTGAAAAGTATGGTTTTGGAAGCCTAAGTATGTCCTAAGGTCTTTTAGCCAAGAGTGGTGATTTAAACACAAGTTATATATATCTCCCAATGAGTGTTAGCTTAAGAGTTCAATATCTTTGAGTTGGTCAAGGTTTTATCTAGCTAATGACTTCCAAGTTCTAAATAACTCTCAAGTTAAGTTCCTCTAAGTTCTCAACTCAAAGTTTATTCCTCAAACTCCATTATTCATTCTTCTTTCATCAACCGCGTCATCGACATCGCTTTTTCTCTAAATAAGTCTAGAGGAACCCTTTTAATCTCATATTCACCTTCAATCTTTGGTTCTTATACTTCATTAATCTAAGCTATCTTTCCAAGTGCCCTTCTTTGATTTCACCTTTCTACATCAATTTCTCTATGTAATTTCATTCCGGAATTCCTAATTTATTCTACCTTAGCTTCTGTCCGCCCATTTTGGAGCCCTTCCTCTCATTTTTAGCCTCTGGTTCTGTTGACAAAGTTGTAGATTATGATTTTCCCTATTCCGAAATGTACTCGTTTGCCTCATTCCGTTTTTCCTAACTCAAGTTATGGTATAAACTTTATTTTTATAACCTGAAATTTTCTCCCTAAGTTATTTCATTTATATTTTCCTAAGTTTCTAAACTTTTGAAACTAATTAAGAGCCTCATTCGGTTCTTCATTTTCCATTATTCATGTCTTAGTTGACAAGTTACCAAAGCCATCTCAAAGCCGAGACGCACCGCCAGGGACTTTATCATCCCAAGGTACGCAAATTGTCCAACCTTTACCGCCTTAGTGCGTACATTATTCATGTATTATCAAGTTTTATGCTTTATGTAATCTTTTATGTTTTAAAGTGGACCCGCCTTATATTATCATTTATATGTACTCATGTTTTAACACTCCTGATCAGAGTGCCTTGACCTGGCCAGTGTCGACCGCTTAGCGGTCACCCAATCCAAATCTAGATCGATTTGGGCATGCGCGTGTGTGAGGTGCTGCACCGATCATGAGGGTTCCACATATTTATTCATCTATCTTAACTACATTGTTATTCATGTATGTTATGTATGTACTTCATTTCAGGTTATTGGTTTTACTCCCTTTCCCTTGTTTTCAAAATGAATTTAAATGCCGGCACTAAAACCGTTTTCGAACGGTTTTACGTGTTGGAGGTTTACGTACTGAGTGTTTCCCCACTCACTTTTTGCAATGTTTTAATGTTTTGTTTTTAGGAGGTTCGAGCTCCCGAGGCAAAGACAAATCAGTTCCGAAGTAGCTTCAATCGCGTGAGGTAGTTCCTAAGTCACGTTAATGGCAGGAGAGCCGGTTTGGCAGTTGCTTGGAAGTTCTCTTATGGTTTTAAGTTTATGTATCCATAAATTCAAGGATTGTATAAGTTTGTACTTATGTTTTGGGTTTGGAGTTTAGCTTTTTTCTCTCTTGTGGTTATAAAGTTTTGGTGTGTTTGTGCCTTGTCTCTTTTGGGGACGGCGGTAATGCCTCGATCTAAAGTGTTCCGCTGCGCTAATCACAGGTTTGGGTTTTTGAGTAGGATTTTAATCTTGTGATTAAGGTTGGGGTGTTACAGTTGTGGTATCAGAGCAGAAGTTAATTAGAATTTGGGATTATAGAATTCTCTAAGACATTGATTTTGTGTTATGGTTTAAGGAGAAAGTTAGGCATGTGAGAATGAGTATCTCCATGGTTGGTATGATAAGTGATGATTATGTTGGGAATTGTTGAGGAGCATGCAACAATAAATGTTGGTGTAGTATGTAAGTTGCTCTTCCTTGCAGGTTTTCAAGATTATGTAAATTTGGGATAGCTTTATTTACAGGGGAAGTGCTGCCGAATTTTTCCCAGGATTTTAGAAAGCTTTAGTTAAAATTTTTAAAGGGAAGAAAACTAGGTGAACTTGAGTTGAGCCTAGTAGCCTATACAAGTAAAGTTATGAATATGTTGGGAAATCACGAAGTATGTCAGAGTATCTTCTCAAGAGTCTTTGAGAGTTAACAAAAAGATTATAAAGCAAGTCCCTAGTGGGATTAGTGTAGGATGAAATGAGTCCTAAATATTAGTATGGGTTAAACCTTTAAAGGAGCCCGAAAGATGGTATAATTTGCATAATTAAGAAATTGTTAAGCCCAGGGCCAGTTTAAAAGTTAAAATGAGAGCTTCTTTGGTAGCTCATAAGGGGTTAACTTGGTTGAGTCTCGAACCTCGTCATAAGTTTGTTTTTATTATTTACATTGACAAGCTCTTTTTGGCTATAATAAGAATTTCAAAGCCTTGCGTTATACCCTATGTATAGTATAGTTGGATGCCGATGCAATCCCCTCCCAAATCCGTTTGCGATGTTCATGGACCCTGCTACTAACGTTCAAGTTCATCTCAAGGCTCTACAAGACGTTCTAGACGCGCACTGCGCTGCGAACCCCAAAATCCGAATATCACGACGACATTTGTCGAGCCCGATGCCTTCTAGCAACTCTTCCCCACGAGAGCCCGTGGGATGATATCAGGGACAGGTACCGCCAATTGCTCCTCCTAGGAGAACCAGGTCGCCATGCACGGTGCCTCCACTATGTCGGGGCTTGGAACCGATAGATATGGAAGCAATGGTCACTCAACCGCATACCACTAACTCTCTACGTTAGCAAACTAGGACCCTATCTCCGTGAAATGCTAGGACTACCAGCGCCTTCCAACGCAGGAATAGCGCCATCGCGCGTGTTTTCTCTACCGGCGGACGAAGTTCATTTACATTTCTCACCACTCATCACGGGACGACCAATTGTTCCGAATGTATCTTCACATGGGGAGACCACGCCCACAGCCCAGGTAGCCGGAGAAGAAGAAGATCCTAGCATGGATCTGGATCAAGATGAGGTACGCTCAGGACCAAAGAAAGTCAAGGACCATGAAATGGGAACATCTACACCTGCCGTTCCGGTGGAGAACGACTTCGATTGGACCATCTTGAGGCCCAAGATCTGTCATATTCAACGCAGGAATACCCGTCCTTTGAGGCTCCATCACGTGGAAGAAGCAAGTGAGCAAGAGGGGTCGAATTCACAAGTTTAAGGAACCTACCCTTTTACACTAACTTTTGTGCAGAGATAGCTAGGAAGCTAACCTACCTTAGCAAGACGATTATGTTGTTGGGGTGCGATTAGTCAACTCGTATGTTTGGAAGTCACCCTTGTAGCTAGTTAGTTATGTTGTTTTTGGTGCTTCCCTATGATTTGTTGGGAAAAGGGGGCACTGCATGTAATCCAAGAATAGTAGAGCTCGTCCCTTTTTTCGCGTTATATTTTGGTTAAGGAGTGGAAAAAGAATGTTATAGAACGAATTGCGGGAGATTCTTGTTTTCTAAGAACGCTTGAATAGCTGCACCAGTATCATATGTTGAGCTTCTAATCTCTCTATATATATACCTATGATGGCCTTGTGCGGCAATGGGGTCGATTTTGTTACAGGGGTTATGAGAACTTTATTTGAGGTTGCCTATTATGAGATGCATGTATGTGGGCGTATAATCGAGCAAAGCAATGAGAACCTTACGAGGATACAATCGTTGTTAAAATCAAAGTTGTTAGGAAACGAGTTATAGAAAGGGAAAAAAAAAAGTGGTGGCAATAAGTTATGCGAGATAAAAATATATTTTGCTGTAATAATGTAGCATGTTGCAAAGCTCAAGGAATTCTTCACCACAGGGAGAGCCCGTGAATGAGGCTTCAAGGAAAGCCAGCTTGAAGTGATAAGAGGAAGAAGTACTCTTTATATTTATCTGAATTGTTTAAATGGTGTGAAGAACCTAATAATAGTGGTCAATGAGGTAAACAAGGACTTCAAGGACACGGTATCCATAATGGGGGCTTTAGCACGAATACAGAGATTTAGGCCCGGTTGAGGAGTTAATAATAGTCATCCCTAACCCTGTATCAGGAACTAGGTCAGGGAGGAAACAAAAAGGGAGGCAATAGAGTCATAATGAATGAGGAGGTTCATATTGGGAGTAAGGGATTTGTAATTAAGAGCGAGACTAAGAGGGAAATGCAGATTGAAGGAAAAACTCGTTATGTATACGGGTATCTTAGAGACGTCCAACAAAATTATGAGGTTTTAGAAGTTCTGATCTCGTTTAACCATACACATGTATCGTAATCCCCTAGCCTTCTCCTTTGATGAACAACCATTGTAAGTTTCAACCTCCTCGGTAGGGCTATCATACCTCGAGTTTATTATTTAAATCAAGCTTCACCTCCCACTCATATTGTACATTCCTCCCAAATTCACTTTTCATCGTCAGAAGATAGCAATCAACTTCAATTCTAATCATTTCCCATTCTCAAGAATTTTTAGGAGAACTTGTCATCGCATCGACCAATCATTTTAGCTCCTTAATGTTATGCCCACACTTTATTGGCGACTCTTTTTTCTCAATTTCCTTTTGGATAAGTGTCTTTATTCTAACAATAATCTACTCAGACATCCGGTGGTGATCGACTACACCTATTCTATTGTATTTCTTATTTGATCATCTTTTCTCCTCCCGAAATAATCATCATTCTCAACAACATCTACATTCATATTCAAGATTTAGCTTAAATACAAGTTACTATTCGACCCATTTCATCAGCTTACGCCTTGCATATCCTAAGCAGCTTTTGCCAATCATTCATGCATCCGACATCGATTTTCCTAATTCAAGAATCTTGACATATTTACCCAAACCTTTCTCTCTCAAGCTTGAAGGTTTTCTTGCCTCTGCAACACTAGAAACTCCACGATATTTCGAAAACATACATAAACATCTCCCAAACCTGATTTGATTATCAAAAGCTTACTCAAGATCTTCTCCTTCATATCAAGCTCATTTCAAAGATCTCTTATGGATTTCCTTATTCATAACATAATTATAATTCTTATCCCCATCAATTGTGTTACCTCTTGTTAACTACCAATATGAGAAGATAAATCTTAGACTAGTAAAGCTTAAACCTTTTTAGAATAACCAATGTTTTGCTTAATTTACAAAGACCCAACCAAGATAGAGGAGATTCCAGTGGTGCGCTAGTTTCCGGACGTTTTCCCCAAGGAAATTACGGAATTACCCCCGAAGAGGGAGATTGACGTTAAGATTAAATTAATTCATGGAACTAGGCCAGTATCCAAAGCGTCTTACCGAATGGCGCCAGTAGAGCTTAAGGAGTTGAAGATACCGCTGGAAGAATTATTAAGTAAGGATTCATTAGACCCAGAGCATCACCCTAGGGAGCCCCAGTGCCTTTCGTAAAGAAGAAGGACGATAGCTTAAGGCTATGTATTGATTACCGAGACCTGAACAAGGTTACCATCAAGAACAAGTACCCTCTTCCAAGGATCGATGATCTGTTTGGCCAGCTTCAAGGAGCCGGAATGTTTTCCAAGATAGATTTAAGGTCAGGATACCACCAGCTCAGAGTTAGGGCTGAGGATATACCCAAGACTGCTTTTAGGACAAGGTACGGGCACTATGAATTTACAGTGATGCCGTTTGGGCTTACCAATGCACCGATAGTATTTATGGATTTGATGAATCGGGTGTTCAAACCCCATTTGGATAAGTTTGTAGTAGTGTTTCTAGATGATATTTGGGTGTACTCAAAAAGTCAACTCGTTTTGAATGGTCTGATGAATGTGAAGAAGCCTTCCAAGTGCTCAAAGAAAAGTTAACAACCGCACCGGTGTTATCCCTTTCCAAGGAAGGAAGAGAGTATGTGGTATATAGTGATGCATCCCATCAAGGTTTAGGATATGTGCTGATGCAGGACAATAAGGTGATAGCTTATACGTCACGACAATTAAAGCCTTACGAGAAAAATTACCCAACACATGACCTAGAGCTCGCAGCAGTGGTGTTTGCTTTGAAGGTTTGGAGGCGTTATCTATGTGGAGTTCATACGACTATTTTTTACAGATCACAAAAGTCTCAAATACATATTCACTCAGAAGGAGTTGAATTTAAGGCAGCGAAGATGGTTAGAATTTATCAAGGATTATGACTTAGATATCTAATACCATCCTGGTAAAACAAATGTAGTAGCAGATGCTCTGAGTAGGAAGACTCAGCATGGAAAGTTGACCTATCTAGAGGTTCACCCAAAACTACAACAGGAGCTATGTAAAGAGAGTATGGAGCTAGTCAGGCAAGGGAAAGTGATAAAGAAATTAGCTGCATTATCCCTACAACCGTCCATTATTGAGGAAATTAAGGCGGAACAAGTGAACGATTCTGAACTCAAGAGGATCATGGACAGTCTTGTCACAAAAAGGATGTCGGAATTCCTGATTCAAGAAGATGAAACCCTAAGATTCCAGAATAGGTTGTGTGTACCTGACAAGGGAGGCTTAAGGTTAAAGCTTTTGGAAGAAAGCCACAACTCGTTATATTCAGTACACCCTGGAGGCACCAAGATGTATAGGGATTTGAAGGAAAACTTTTTGGTGGCCAAATATGAAAAAGGATATAGCTAATTATGTGGATAAGTGTCTAACTTGTCAAAGGATCAAGCAGAACATCAACGGCCATCAGGGGAGCTTAGACCTTTGGAAATTCCCACATGGAAATGGAAGTCGATCTCTATGGATTTTATCATGGGTTTACCCCTCACCATGACAAGAAAGAACACCATCTGGGTCATTGTGGACCGCCTAACCAAGTCGGCACATTTTATTCCTATCCATGAAGGATGGAAGGTAGATAAGTTAGCGGATATTTACATTCAAGAGATTGTCCGTTTACACGGAATTCCAAAAGGTATAGTGTCCGACCGGGATACGAGATTTCAATCAAGGTTTTTGAGCGCATTGCAGAGAGCTTTTGGCACTCGACTCAATTTTAGTAGCTCCTACCATCCGGAGAGTGATGGTCAAATCGAAAGGGTAAACCAGATTGTAGAAGATATGCTGCGTGCATGCGTTCTAGATTTTCAGAGGGATTGGGATGAATTCCTCCCACTCATAGAATTTTCATATAATAATAACTACCAAGCCACCATTAAAATGGCCCCGTTTGAGGCGCTCTATGGTCGAAAATGTCGTACCCCGTTATGTTGGGGAGAACTAGACGAAGCGCTAGTCATAGGTCCAGAGTTAGTTCAGGACACGGCAGATAAGATCCGAGTCATCCAACAGCACATCAAGACCGCCCAGAGTCGGCAAAGGAGCTATGCAGATAAGAGGCGAAAACCTCTTGAATTCCAAGTTGGAGATCACGTTTTTCTCAAGATTTCTCCGACAAAAGGGATTCGGGGATTTAACATCAAAGGGAAATTAAGCCCACGTTTTATTGGGCCATATCCGGTGATAGAAAAGATCAACCCGGTAGCATACCGGATAGAATTACCTTCTAGCTTAGGAGGGATCCACGACGTTTTTCATGTGTCGCAGCTCCGGAAGTATGTACCGGACCCGAAGCATGTTCTAGTGGAAGGGCCACCGCTTTTGGCCGAAGATCTAACCTTCGAGCAGCAACCGATCCAAATTATGGATCGACGAATCAAGAAACTGCGTACGAAAGAAGTCCCTTTAGTCAAAGTGCTATGGGCGAATCAAGACACCTCGGAAGCCACGTGGGAAACCGAGGAAAACATGAAGAAACAGTACCCCCATCTCTTCTAAGGTAAACAAACGCGTTTAATGACCATCCCTCCCCGAAACTTTCTTTTAGGGGGGGAGGATGTAATAACCCGCCCCAGAATCACGATTAATTAAGTACTAACTACCGTAATTATCTAAATTACGTATAAATTTTTCGCGTTTACTTTTAATTATTTATTTTATCGGTGTCAAGTCTATTTCTGGAGATGTCAAAGGGTACCAAGCTACGGGTTCATAAACCTTTAATTCACTTTAATTACCCGTTAAGTTAATTTATATCGGGTTTTACCGTTTACGTTATTTCTTTAACCGAAAGGGGTTTAATTATTTTACTTCTCAACGTTTATATTTTATTATCCAAACCTTAATTTATTTTATTTTAGATTATGTTTATTTTATTTTAGTACAAGTAATATTTATGTTCCATTCATTTAATTTTATTATGTTCCATTCATTTAATTTTATTAGTTCAAGTTCTATTTTATTTTAACCCAATTGTTACCAATTAATTTTATTTAGTGCAAACTAATTTATTAAACTAGTATTTGTTTACAATTTATTTTACTTAATCAAAATTCAGATTTGTTAAGTATTAGTTAGTGTTTTATTTAAGTGGAGGGAATATATACTACTAATGGGTATTAGTAAACCCATTTCCTCATTCTAATTTCTCAAACAGCTTCAGGTTCTGGCTCTGGCGGCCTCCCCTGCTCTGCCCAGCCAGCCACCGCAGCCGCTGGCCACTTTTCCGGCCATTTTCCGCCAGCCGCCACCACGGCCACCGTGCACCACCCTCTTCCTCCCTCTTGTGTTTTCATCCATTTTTAACTCCAAGGGTAATCTCTCAAACCCCAATTTCAATTCCTTTAGGCCCTAATCTGAAAATCTATGTTTTACATATGTTTCTTTTATAAATTCTATCTCTTTTACTCTCTTAATTCATGAATTCAAGTATATAATTGGATTGGTTAAGTTAGGGTTTGAGTTTGGAGTATGTGCATGTGTATTTGGATGAGTTCTTGAGGTTTTCTTGTTGAATTCTTGATGGATATTGTTATAATCTTGATGCATGTGAATTTCTTGATAAGTTTCTGAGTATTAAGGGCTGATTATATATGTTAAGATTATTATTTAAGTGTTGTCATGTTTAATTTGGGTGAATTAGTGAGGTTTTGGTGCAAGAGTTCAAGAACAAGTCCTTTATGTTGAGTTTATGTTTAATCCATGGTTGCATGTGGAATTTAAGCTCTTTGATGAGTTAACTTTCAAGGTTTAATTCTGGAAATATAGTGGATGATAGCCAAAGTGAAGTTTGGTTGAGAATTAGTATGAATTAAGGGCTAAAAGTATCGTTAGAGCTGAAATTAAGAGCAAAATAGTCTCTGTCTCGATTCTGGAAATTTACAGAATTTTAAAAGTGGGATTTTTGCCCAGATTTTTACTCCATTTGATAGCTTAAGGTGTTAGCAAACCATAGGCTTTGGAATTTCTAATTTCCGACTTGTATAGGCCGAGATATAGCCAAAACCGTAACATTGCGTTTCGGAATACGTTTCTGGAGTCAGTATCTTGAGGGCTGTTTTTCGTCCCTTTGGAGACCTCTTTAGTTTTTGATATAAACATGAAAGTTTTAGGTCACATTTCAAGCTTTTCGGAAAGGTATGGTTTGTATTTATACGATGTCGGGAGTGTGAGATATGAGCCCGGGAAGAAGGGCTGTCTACTTGAAGTTTCTGCCCAGTTTACCCTTTATAAAATTCCATCTTTAAGGCCCTAAACCAAGTCAATAGGGGACTTTAAGCATTGATAAGTTATGGTTATATGTTATAATCTTAGGTTAAAGTCTTAAGGGTGAAAAGTATGGTTTTGGAAGCCTAAGTATGTCCTAAGGTCTTTTAGCCAAGAGTGGTGATTTAAACACAAGTTATATATATCTCCCAATGAGTGTTAGCTTAAGAGTTCAATATCTTTGAGTTGGTCAAGGTTTTATCTAGCTAATGACTTCCAAGTTCTAAATAACTCTCAAGTTAAGTTCCTCTAAGTTCTCAACTCAAAGTTTATTCCTCAAACTCCATTATTCATTCTTCTTTCATCAACCGCGTCATCGACATCGTTTTTCTCTAAATAAGTCTAGAGGAACCCTTTTAATCTCATATTCACCTTCAATCTTTGGTTCTTATACTTCATTAATCTAAGCTATCTTTCCAAGTGCCCTTCTTTGATTTCACCTTTCTACATCAATTTCTCTATGTAATTTCATTCCGGAATTCCTAATTTATTCTACCTTAGCTTCTGTCCGGGCCCATTTTGGAGCCCTTCCTCTCATTTTTAGCCTCTGGTTCTGTTGACAAAGTTGTAGATTATGATTTTCCCTATTCCGAAATGTACTCGTTTGCCTCATTCCGTTTTTCCTAACTCAAGTTATGGTATAAACTTTATTTTTATAACCTGAAATTTTCTCCCTAAGTTATTTCATTTATATTTTCCTAAGTTTCTAAACTTTTGAAACTAATTAAGAGCCTCATTCGGTTCTTCATTTTCCATTATTCATGTCTTAGTTGACAAGTTACCAAAGCCATCTCAAAGCCGAGACGCACCGCCAGGGACTTTATCATCCCAAGGTACGCAAATTGTCCAACCTTTACCGCCTTAGTGCGTGCATTATTCATGTATTATCAAGTTTTATGCTTTATGTAATCTTTTATGTTTTAAAGTGGACCCGCCTTATATTATCATTTATATGTACTCATGTTTTAGCACTCCTGATCAGAGTGCCTTAATGGCCACCCAATCCAAATCTAGATCGATTTGGGCATGCGCGTGTGAGTCTTTGCACCGATCATGAGGGTTCCACATATTTATTCATCTATCTTAACTACATTGTTATTCATGTATGTTATGTATGTACTTCATTTCAGGTTATTGGTTTTACTCCCTTTCCCTTGTTTTCAAAATGAATTTAAATGCCGGCACTAAAACCGTTTTCGAACGGTTTTACGTGTTGGAGGTTTACGTACTGAGTGTTTCCCCACTCACTTTTTGCAATGTTTTAATGTTTTGTTTTTAGGAGGTTCGAGCTCCCGAGGCAAAGACAAATCAGTTCCGAAGTAGCTTCAATCGCGTGAGGTAGTTCCTAAGTCACGTTAATGGCAGGAGAGCCGGTTTGGCAGTTGCTTGGAAGTTCTCTTATGGTTTTAAGTTTATGTATCCATAAATTCAAGGATTGTATAAGTTTGTACTTATGTTTTGGGTTTGGAGTTTAGCTTTTTTCTCTCTTGTGGTTATAAAGTTTTGGTGTGTTTGTGCCTCTTTTTGGTAATGCCGATCGATCTAAGTGTTCATTCGCTTAATCACAGGTTTGGGTTTTTGAGTAGGATTTTAATCTTGTGATTAAGGTTGGGGTGTTACACCATTGAAGTTGGTCTTAAGGGTCAAATTGTTTCTTGGGCCATCCTTTATAGTCAATAACCGTTGATATTAAGATGACAATTCTTATCCATCCACTACTGTTTGCTAGTTTTAATGGATTACTGACTATAAAGGATGACACAAGAAGCAATTTGACAGTTAAGGAATAGGTGGACTTTAAAGTCCTTTTTTTTTTTTTTTGTTTCAAGGAAGGCTATTTCCGATTCTTGTCAGATGAGCTTGGCATCCTCGGTCTTTAAGGCTAACCTCAATGGTGTCCTTCACCATGAGGGACTTGGGAAAAAGACAAAAAAGAAAAGGAAAAAGAAAAAAATGGTGAGGGGCATATCGTCCCCAGGTGAAAAGGGAGGCAGTAGCGGGGAGGCGTGCGCTGCCGCACTTCTACAAGGCACCACAGCGCGTGAGCGTGGCTGGGCGCGTCGTGTGGGGCCCACTGATGCTTGTTTTTTTTTTTTTCCTTTTCTTTTCTTTCTCTTTTCCTTTCTTTCTCTTATCCTTTTTCTTTTCTTTCTCTTTTCCTTTCTTTCTTTCCTTTCAAACGGTAACTTTTTTTTTGAATTTGTAATTATAATTTTGTAATTTAAATAATTTAATTATTATAAATATTATAATTCAAATTTTTTTAATATTTTAATTATGTTTCCTTTTAATGATAATTTAAATAGTTTATTTAAGTATGTGTTAGATTTTTATAGTTGTCTTATTTTTATAGTTAATTAATATGTGATGTTTATGTTTAAATTGGAGCTAAAACTTATCAACTTAGATATTTATGTGAAAATGTAATATTATATTTTATCGTCAAATTAATTGTAATATGAAACGATTTTGGTAATTAAAAATCCTTTTATTAATGTAACTAATTGTAATATGAAACGAATTTGGTAATTAAAAAATTATGTTGCATTTATATTTTGTTCAGGGTTGTACTTTGACGACTTTTATTAATGTAATCTTTAACTACAAAATATATTAGTACAATATTTAATCAACATATTAATCAAGATATTTATTTTTAAAAATTTTAAACATAATCATTTTTTAAATACAAAATAAAAATTTTATAATAAATAAAAATATATTAGTACAGTATTTTCACATTTCTAATTAATTTTTAATATTTTAATTATTAATTATAACTAACCAATTTCATCATTGTAGAAAATAAATATAGTCCAATACAAAAAAAAGAAAACAATTATACTCTACATGTGGGTCCCATACTCCAATAAAATATATTACTCCCTACCTCACTTATCCCTCACCTCATCCCCAACTCCAAGGACACCATTAACAATACCATATAATACTATTTTCACTATTCATACTCCACTCATCCCCAATCCAGGGACAACAATGTGGATAGCCTAAAGGCCTTCTCTCTCATCATCATCATCATCATCATCATCATCATCATCATCATCATCATCATCTCGTCGAACACCTTCTCTCTCATCTTCATCTTCTTCTTCATCCTCATCCTTCAACTCTTCATCTTCATTAAGATCTTCGACCCATGAAATCTCCCCACCTCCCAGCCCAGAAGGAGGAATACCCTTTTCATGGGAGATGATCCCAGGAATACCCAAAACCCAGATTACTCTAAAATGAATCGATTCATCCAAATCTAACTACCTTCCCCTTCCTCCTGCTGCAACCCCTGTTTCTTCGTCTCGTAATTCCAAATCAACCCAGAAACGACACCGATTTTCCGGCCACCGGAAAGACCCTTTTTATGTCGCCCTCGTAGAGTGCTCGAAATCCGGCGACGGCGGAGGCGACCCATTTCGACCCTGTTCCGGCCTGAAAAACCAAGCCTGAGATTCGCTCGTCCTTGGCGTTCGACCCCGTACTGGTATGGATCCAAGCCCAGCAAATTAAGCTCCACTGTCTCACTCTCAAAGTGGTTGGATCTGCACATGTATGACTACAAACCTAAAAATCTCAACACCCAAATTCAAGTTCCGAATCAAAACCATTATTTTCAAATTTTATCTTTCTCATTTTTTGGCGGTGAGGTTCATTATTTTCACTCATTCTTCTCGGCAATTTTCGCCTACTTTTTTCATCTTATTTTATTTTGTGTGATAAATTTTCCTATTAATTTTTGGTGATTTCCGGTGATTGATTTTCAGATATTACATTTTCCTATTTGTATCCCTGTCATGTTTAAACTCCTTCTCTTGCCATTTTTGGATACAAATTTCTGTTGATTAATTTTCCTTTTCCCAGGCTAATCGCACCCAATTTTTATCTTCTAGTTGGAAGTCGAAAGTTTTGCAGAATCCAAATTAACTGGATGGATTCTTGTTTATTTAATCGTAATTTTTATGCATGATTTTGAAGGTGCTGATAAATTATACCCAGAAAAATATGCAGAAAAAAACAAGTTTAAATATATTTAGTTAAACCCAGAAAAAACCCACAAAAATATCGTCTGCCATTAAAGATAGGAAAATAAGGGTAGAAAATGCAGAATCAAACGTTAATGAATGCAGAAAGATGATAGAGATGGATGAATTCATTAACTTCTCGTTCCTGAAAGATGACCCTGAATGAATTCTTTCAGGAGCGGCCATCTTTCTCCCCTGTTTTCGCGCCGTGACAGGGCTGAAATGGGCCGTCTATGGATGCCGACGGTTGTCCCCGACCGTCGCCAAGACCACCCACCCATTGCCGCCCTCTGCCTTCCCCTGTTTTGGCTGAGGCGGATCTGTCTTCCTTCCCCCATTTTTCATAGAGAGAGAATGTGGTCTGGTCTTGAATTAAAGTTTCTTTTTTCACATAAAAATACACTTGGACTGCCTACTTATAAACACTGTGTGCCACTATTAAATAAAAATTGGGACTTCACTATCTTCACAAGACTTTTAGGTCAATAGTGCTAATGGGTCGCCCTTCGTGGTCATTAACCCTAACTTTAAAATTTGTTATAAAAATAGATGAAATCCTAATTTGGCCCATGGAAAAATGGGCAATTGAAAGACTTATTGTTTTTGTATTGTCAATCGAAAGCCCAGCAAGCAGCTACCCCACAGTAGAGAATAAAAGGCCCATGGAGTTCCAATAAATGGATCATTATTATTGATGGGAAATGTATGGTAAGAGGTTTGCTTGTTAGAAAACCAAAATGGGTGACATGTAGTCCGTAGACTTCAATATTCACAAATAAGTTTTTTAATTTAAGTAATGACAAGCACTACCATTAACAAAAATTAATTGGACAATATTTTATTTATTTAGATAAGAAAGTAGCATACAATAAAATGGACAATGAACACTCTATAAGCATGGGAGAGGGATGAACTGCAAGCTCCTTGTGAGTTGATTAAATTGCCATCGTGTTTGGCATGGTGGTAGGAAGTTAGTACTTGCATTAAACTCATTCAATTGTATTTTAGGTTAATTCATTTTGATTTTACATCATTAATGGCATTAGTCTATATGATTGCGTTGCTATAGGTTTGTTTTTAAGCACTTGTTAGATTATAGGTTGCACTCTAGATAGTTTAGAATTATATTAGGTGTGATAGAGCATATTTAGGTTTGCATTGTATTCATATTGGATTGTAGAAACAAGAGCGAAGTGAAAATGGGATATTCATAAGCATTGAGGTATGTATTCATTCCTTTGTGTTTTTTAATTTTTCGTTTCTATGTTTTTAGATAGTTTGTTGCCTTCTTAGTTAGATAACTTTTATTGCTATCAAAAATTTCAATAGAAATAAAGAAAGAAATGAAAATCCTTGTTTACTTGGTCGTGGTTGGTTTCGAAAGTCGCTCCTAATATTCAATGGTTGATTTATTCGTATATGAATGCAATTGTTTATAATGGGAAGCTTGATTTGACTTAAATGGTGTGAGAAATTGGTTGTGTGCTTGTTTTAGGGACCATTGTCTTATGTGTGGTTTAGTTGCCCTTGATAGTCCCATATGCATAAGGGTGATCAATTTTTGTGTTTGGTTCATCAATTGAGCTAGTTGTGATTGTGGTAGGTTTCATCGTATGAGGTCCTATTTCACGCCTCAAAGACCAACTTTTATAGTCTCGTCTTCTTTTGAGTGTGATCTTACCATGTGTGCATCTCCAGAACTTAGCTTAACTCTCTTGAAAACTGCATCCAACTTATACATAATGTTGAAATGACTAAGACACCATTTTGTTAACCTCTTTTGAGCTTTGTCCATTCTTGATGATTCACATAATGTGATTGATCCTCGACCAACTTATTTCTCTGATCTAACCCTTAGCCACGATGGTTGAACGACACTTCATTGTGATATAAGGGTTTAAAAGTGGTCCTTCTTGTTGAATGTGACGTAGTTGATAGCTTGTTGAGAGAGGTAATTGTATAATGATTGTAATTGCCTAATTTTCCCTCATCATATTAAATGGGTTGTATTTTTATTTTTCATAGGGTGAAAAATTCTTGTTGTCCTAGTCATGTCATTATCTTTTTCTTTGAAACAAAAAATAAGAAAAAATATTGAACAATAAAAAAAATATAAAATAAAGTTCTATCTTGAATAAAGTGTTCGGCATTGAAACTCTTTAGCTTTACCTTGGTATTGATCTTATGTGTGTTGCGTATTTCTCTTTTGTTTTAGAGGTATGGAGTTGAAATTAAATGTTGTGGGGAAGTGTTGTTACCATTTAGCTATTTAGGTCCACTTATTCCAATGATTTTCCATGTTACCTTAAACCTAACCCCAATTACAACCTTTCAAAAGTTTTCTTGATTGTCACTCATGCATATTATTTACAGGGGTAGAGAATTGAATCTTGTCAAACCTATAACACATATAAGTCTTCTTGATTTTTTTTTGTTAGAGAAAAAGCTTGTATTTTATATTGGAATTGTAGATGAAATATTAATCTTTTGTCATTTATTTTTTTTGGTACATGGATCATGCACAACTCTTATTAAATTTGTCGTATTATTAAATGTCAAAGTGTTAATTTTAATGTTTACAAAATAAAATATATATGTAACAAGTATTTTAATATCAAAGTGAGCCTTATGTGTCGTAATATTTTTATGGAGTTGTGTGTTGTAATTTTATTTTAATAGTGTATCTTAATGGTTTGCATTTATTTTTGAGTAGATTACGTTGTCTCCTTAAATTTCAGAGTCTCAATTTCAACATTGACAAATAAAAAAAATATGACAAATCTTTTTTTATTTTTACAAAAAAAACATCTTGAATAATAATTTTATTAAACTTTACAAATATTAACATAAATACATCAATTAATTATAAGAGAAAGAGGGTTCCATATTGAATGTTTTAAAGTAAAAGGGTGAAATCAAATCTTAATTGTTGTTGGGAAGGAAGATGGAATGGGATTAAAAAAAAATTAATTTTTATATGTTGTGAAGGATGGGCCATGCTAAAATTTCAAAATTTTGGAACTAACATTGCAAATGCTCTTACAAACCAAAACACATGTTTTACACCACTCTCGTACGAGACGGTCCGTATAAGTCGTTTCCCCATTTTCTTGCTCTTTCTCTTGCAACATGGCCCCAACGCTCTAATGGTGAGCCCGGGAGCGCAATGCTCCCGTGCACCCGACTTCCCATTTTTTCGGTACTACAATGCCCATAAATCTAAATTACAATATTCATAAATCAGCATATGAATGTTCATGAATTAGTAGAAGATCGAATGTTCATTACCAGTAACGGTCTTGCTCATAAACCTATACAAGAATACTCACAATCTTAGGAACAAATTGCATATAAACCCTAATGATTTTGCTCATAACATATCTCATACAATGTTCATAATTTGTAATGTGGATGTTTGTAAATCTATACGAGAATGCTCATAAACTTTTGTCACAATGCCCTAAACCATAATGATGATAAGCTAGTATATGATTTCTCATAAACCAGTATACACATGTTCATAAACTAGTATATGAATGTTCATTACCCCCAACACAAACGATCATAAATCAATAGTTAAATGTTCAGGAAGATATACCACATTGTTCATAATTTTTCAAAATAAGTGTTGTGAGCACTTGTTGCACTTGAGAAAAAAAAAATTAAATTAAGTGACTAAAAAATATATACTCCATCCATCCCTTTTTATTTGTCATTTTGGAGAAAAGTGGAGAAATTAAACCAACGCAACATAAAAACTTGGTAGAAATACATTAAAATGACAAAAGTACCCTCAATAATAGTTAAGTTATTGGTTCCAAAGTAATTTATTAAGGGTAAAAGTAGTAAAATTACTATTAAAAATATAAATGAAACAAATAATAACGGACCAAAAAATTAGTTAAATTGACAAATAAAAAAAATATAAAGAATATATTAGACAAACAAAAAAAAGAGAAACAAAAAGAAATTAAGAAAATTGAAAAATGATGATGGGTGCATGGAGCATGGTGTTCTCGGGCACACCATCATTTTTCTAATACGACCTCTATCAGTTCTATTTTTGTCTGTGTCACCTTCGTCCGAGTTTCACACTATTCCCAAACTCATAATTTTGGCTCTAGCTCCAGACATCAACCCAACAGATCCGTTTTTTCTAATTGCAACACAACCCGTGTTAGTTTTTGTTTCATCTGTGTCACCTTCGTATGTGTTTGATACCGTCTCAAGCTCATAATTTGGCACCATACATCAATCGAAGTATGTTTTTTGGGTCCATTTTAGGTCAACAAGTATGATATTTTACAAACTTTTCCGCGGTTGGGATAAATTCACATATAACCGAAGCTGCATAAGTTATGTTCCTCTTGATATTTATTTTGTTTAGAAGAGAAAAAGGCCATGAAGAAGATAAGGAATGTGGGAACCTCTAGAATTAAGAATCTTCATCAAGGTATGTTGATGTAGACCACAGGTGAATCATGCCAAATACATAGTTTTCATGCTTGAATGGTTTTGGAATGATCACTGGAGAACAGCGGCAAACTGTCGAATGAGAGTGTTGTCATTACTTGATAGAAATACTACAATTGATTCCGACGTCATTTACATCCATTCTTCATCGCCATTCGTTCCTTTGATAATCCACTGTTCAATCAACTCACGTAGAAAAGGCAGAGACGAAAACAATCCAATGTTATCCTTGACGAGATTCAATCTTCCAACAACAACCCAAATAAACCCATCATCGCCGGCGCCCGAACCCAACCCCTCCGATGAAGCCCGCAAGTTGAAGGGGAGTGTCAGGTTGAGCAAATGGTCCAGGGGTCGCTCCATGCAGGCCCGCCGGAAGTTGGAACGACCTGCTGGGAATTCCGGTCGACCAACCGCTGAGGTCGCGTACCCCCCGGTTCAATTCGACGGGGTTTCACAGCGTGTTTATGGGGAAACTGACGAAGGAAGTTTGGACGGGAAGCCGATTTACATTGTTTCTGACGGCACTGGGTGGACGGCGGAGAATTCCGTCAGCGTGGCGTTGGCCCAGTTTGAACATTGCTTGGTTGATCGTCGCTGTTCTGTAAATACGCATTTGTTTTCTGGGGTATGTTTCAGAATTCCAGATTTTCAATGGCGTTTTCGATTCAATAATTGTTTGCGATGAATGACTGTTATTAGTTTGATGATGTTAGTGTAATTGGTTGTCTGGGTAGTTTGATTTTCACATCTTTTGTTCACTATTCACTATATTGTTTGGCGTAGATCACACTAGGGATTATGTATGCTGATAAACTTGGTTTTAGTTGGATGCTGAATATTATAATGCTGGATATAGTATTTCATATAGACGACCTGAACCAGATTGAAACCTCCAAGCTCATCCCATGTTTAGACATGGCAGCTTAAACCTTGATCAGAGGTTAATTTTGTTGGACCATGCCTGAAAAACCATATATCGTGCTCTGAACTGCTGTACAGTAAGGGAATAAAACAGGACTTTTAAGCCCCAAGAATGTGAGTTTTGGGGGGAGTGGGTTCGCATTTTGCTTTAGTCCACTGTCTATAGTGCATTTTAGATGGAAAAAGAATGTTTGAAAAGTGATGACACTTTGAAAATGATTTCTGGAATTCTAGGAATGAGATGAGTGGATGGCTCTGTGCACTTGAAAATTTTCTTGATGAAATGAGCAAATTGGTTTTTTTGATGTTGGAACAGATAGATGACATGGAGCGTCTAATAGAAATAGTGAAACAAGCAGCAAAAGAAGGTGCCATGCTTGTTTACACTCTGGCAGATCCATCCATGGCTGAAGCTGCAAAAAAAGCCTGCAAACTATGGGGTGTATTATCTACTGATGCACTTGGCCCCATCACAGTGGCCATTGCTTCTCATCTGAAAGTCTCACCTTCAGGCATTCCTCGTTGGGCTAAAGGAAGCGCTCCCTTGAATGAGGACTACTTCCAAAGAATCGAAGCTATCGAGTTCACTATCAAGCATGATGATGGGGCTCTAACTCAAAACTTAGAAAAGGCTGACATTGTGCTGACTGGTGTCTCGCGGACTGGAAAGACTCCCCTGTCAATCTACTTGGCTCAGAAGGGATACAAAGTTGCAAACATTCCCATTGTCATGGGGTTGGGGTTGCCAAAAACATTGTTTGAGATTGACCCTGATAAGGTTTTTGCCTTGACTATAAACCCAGTGGTGTTGCAGGCAATTAGAAGGTCTCGAGCCAAGACTTTGGGCATTGCTGAAAATGATTCTAGTAACTACTCTGAGATGGATCATGTCAAGCAAGAGTTGGCACATGCTCGCAAAATTTACGCCCAGAATCCCAGTTGGCCCGTTATTGGTAAACAACTCCTTTATGCTATGTTCATCTGGCATAATCTGCTTAGAAACTTCCAATAAAGTTCTGAAATTTTAGGAGCTTAGAAACTTTCAATGTACAGGTAATAACAGATTAATCACCTTGCCAGAGGAAATAACGAATGTCTTGTAAAGTAATGCTCAAAAAGTTCTAGCTGAACTCCAAAACTAAGCCCCAGAGAAGAAATTTTATAGGAGAAATGAACTTGGCCATCATGAGATTAGTTAGGTTGGCATAAAGATTGCAGAAAATTGACATGTGGTGTTAGCTTTTGAGCGACATGCTTGGCTCTAACAGCTTATTGACTGTTTGCAGAGGTGACAGACAAAGCAGTTGAAGAGACAGCAGCAATTATATTGAGGCTGTACCATGACCGTAGGCAGAAGTATTGGATGCCCAGAATATCAAAGCGATACTAGTAATTGCAAATGGAGGTTTCAAAGCATAGGAACACGTTCACCATTGTGGCTATTATGTATCATTCCCAACAACCATACTTCTTGTTCTGTGTATGTATATAACATATAGACTCATTTCGTAGTGGGAGTATCCTTAACACAGGATGTACAATCATAACAATGATATAAGTAAGGTTTGTGCTTTTTGTGTTACAGTGTCGACAATTACCAGTGGGCTGCTTGGCCTTGCAGCTAGCTTAAACTAGTTCACTACCGCTAGAAAAGCTGGGCTGGTAACTAAAAAATAGTCAACGTTCTCAAATTGATAAATTTTCTTATGTTTGGTTAAGAGGATGTGGGAGTATTATTTTTCTCTCAAACCCAGCAAACTTTGTCCAACGGAGCTAGAGAATTTTTTGAGAAAAAACATTTTCACAGAAAAATCTTTCCCCAGATTCTACTCAATGCACCTTAAAGCAATGCTGATGACTAAACTGAACCAAAAATTTGTTAGGTTAGCTATATTAATTCAACACTAAATCCACACTGCTGGTTATTATTGACATTGGTTTGTTGATTACGCCCATGTCAGTAATATGTTCATCTTCACCTTGATGGGCTGGCACTCACCGAAACCAAAGTCAGACAAACAGACAGACACTCCACCAGGAGATGGTATTTTTCTAATTAATCAGCTTGAATAATCTTACATCCTGAAACATTGAGTGCATAGCCTCATGGTTTTTATTGGAAAATTATAAAAAGAAGGAAACCAAAGATGTTTTCAGCTAAAACAGAAAAGAGAAGCCAAACGCGATACGCACACAATAGCACGAGCAAAACTATGTTGAGACAGAGGTTGTGAAGCATTTTCTACACCCTCCTCACATGAAAGCCACCCACAACCACACTCAGAAAAAAAAAGTATATCACTTGCGGTTAAAATTCGAGTCTGCCAGAAAAAAGTGCAAAAGTTGAAGTGAGCTAATGGACATGATGATCAAATACCCAACAAAGTGCCCATAAAAAGCGCACAAAGATAATCCTTTTCTGTATCTTTAATCTTTTTGTATGAGGAAGCACCAACAAGCATGGACGAAAACTATACAATAAGCAAAAAGCACTCAAACTTCCTGATCCCACAAAACACATCATCTCCCATAGTGCTTTTCTGTGCTGTATGACTCTGCCATTCATTTCACTTCTCAGCATGCTCAATCTTAACAAAATTAACCATTGCCACGCCTATCAGAAAATCGGTCAACTTTCCTGCTGTTAGTGATTCTGACATTCTTTGTACTTTCTCTGTTTCCCATAACTATCCTTTTCAATATTCAGATATTCCCTCGAACATGTTCTGGTCCCTACTGCCAATCTAAGAGTTCATCTTTCTCACCAGGGTTCCTCATGGATAGTGTGAAATAGATCAATAATATTGTTCCCACGCTGGACCTGTTAGCACATCCAAATGCACCAGTTTTAATCAGTACTATAAAACACCCCACCAAAAAAAAATACAAAAAGATAGTGGTTCAAGGGTTGAAAGTAGTTACAGAGTTGCGAAGAAAAGGAGGATTCTTTTGGGGTCCAAAAACCAGGAGGGCGGGGAGCGCTTGAAACTGGATCTGTTGCCCCACCTTCCATCTGCTGCTATGTTGCTGACACCACCTGTTTTGATGGTTATCTGATGCTGCTGGTGCTGTACATGATTGCTTTTTGTGATGTCCTGGGTAGGGGACAAGGGTGACTTTTCTGGCATGCTGACTACTTGTGTGGCTGCAAATTCAGTGAAATTGTGCAAAATGTTTAGAGAATTTATGTTAGCCTTTAATCTCAATCATTCAATATGACCCTAGTAAAGGACAATATGAGTATATAGTTGGTGGTGTACAAATCAGATGCAATAACTCATATTCTGTACTTCCACCAAACTAATCAATGAACACCACCGGAAAAGGAAACATGAAGGAGAAGACGGAATTGGTTAAACGGATTCAATGCCTGCCCTCTTACCTTATTCGGATGCTGTACGGGGTACTAATGGACTTCACAACCATATGTTACCATCAATGTGGTCCTAAGAGGGAGGCTATCTTTAGGTACAACCATTAAGCACATTTATAGTCCCTAAAAAAACTAACTCATATCATAAAGATGATTTGAATATTGGTTCTTGATTTCACATCAACTGTGAGGTGCAACGGCTCCCCTCATATATCTTAGATGCACTCTTGTTCATGCCTATTAGGCGGACCCTGGGCCCCCACAGCCTCAACAAGACACACATACAATTTGTGTTTTAATATGATTAACCAAGAATGCAAATCAATCAACCCGGCGCAAAGCAGGGTGTGTATCGTAGAGAATGTATGCGTGAACACGAAAAAGGAAGGTCAACACATGAAAACAGGGGGGGAATATTGATATTTGATAGGCAATTAGGCATTATCCTATCATCATATCCTTTGATTGCTTTTGATTGTTTAATTGCCCATTATTAGTTGATAATGTTAAATCATTTTAAAATGAATGCCACAACAAACAATAATGGTCAAGAAGTTGAGCATCATGATTGTATCAACAACAATCCAGATCATAATACGACAATTGAACGTCCTTTTCAAGGTACACGTGGAATGAACTAAGGTGGCTGTACAATAGAGCAATCCCATAAATCCAGATTGTTTCATTTGTTGACCTGTACATATATTAGTTTTAGTACAAAATACTCCATTACCAGAAGATGGAGAATAAGTTATAGAAATACTACAAGTTATGCTATAGGCAATGCAAAAGTTCTTTCTCAACAACCCAACAGCAAGTGTTGTTGATTTCAAAAGGTAAAACTACCATGAGCATACTCAAACGAACAAGTAACATTGATTGCAAAAACGTTAAGGGGTTCCATCATACCTCTAGGTGAGGAGGAAGGCGCGAGGGGGTCCCTATCATTAATCTTCCTCTCAGCAGCGCGCTGAGATCCTTTCCTGGAAAAGCTTCTTTGCAACTTTTGCAAGAAAAGACACAAAGAATCACAAAGCATATAATTAGTACGAGGCAATTGCTGTCCATCCACCAGCAACACACAAAACCCAGCATTCTTTTGCTCAAACACTTCAAATTATTACACGTCCATTCCAATATGAAAAATATTCTACCCAGTAATTAAACTAGTGAATGACAATTCACGAAAGAAATTTAATTTGATCCATTATAATCCGTAAGGGAATAAAAATCACCAATAACAGTCCTTTCAGTAATCAAGAAACGTGACATATTATCTACTTCCCCAACCGCAACCTTGGTAGGAAGGAACAAGCGAATTCCCAAATCTCGTTTTCTTCCACTTCCAGGAGAAAATTAAAAAATAAAATGGTCCACAATCAAATAATTTCAGAGACAATGACAGAAGTATTCCCCAGCCGTTGCGTAAACCAATGAGAAATGCACACATTATGCGGTAAAGATAATCTCTAACCTCTCCCACGTTTTATACTAATATAGATAGTGATCAACACAATCAGCACCAAACATGCTAATCATCAAGTAAAGAAGGAAATTTTAATTGACATTGGGTTCAGTGAACAGAAACAGGTGTCCCCCTCAGGGACATTAGCATGGCACAGAAATCGATGGAGATTAAGGAAGAAAACTCACAGTGATTCTGGAATTCATGTTGGAAGAAGCATTGGTGATTGAGTCTTTGTCTAAGCCGTTTGTGAAGCTGTTCAAGTCAACTATGAAAGTATCAGATTGACTGCCACCATCTTCGTTCTGCAACCCATTTATGTGTTCATGATCAGGAACTGTGATTTTCTGATTGTTCATCTCTTTCAACCCTTTTTTCTCGCTTGTTTCCTGATACTACCAACCAAAAAAAATAATGAATAAACCCAGAACATAAAACAGCAGAAAAGTGATTACTAAATTAACTGATGCTAAACATTAATGCTAGTAACATATACTTGCACAGTACCCAATGAAACAGTTGCTACGGTTTTCTGTTCTTTTTTATTAGAAGTATATAAGGATTAACAATACTATGAATTTGAAGACTAAAACCCCCAATCAAGCAAAAGAAGAAACAAATTTATAGATACCCAGAAAGTTTTGCTCACCATCTTTCACTGATTGGTCGCCTTTTGAAACAGAGAAGAGGATACGATCACTCGAAAACAAAAACAAAATAAAAAGAAGCAAAATTTCTATCTGGGAACCAAAAGCTGGATTCCAAAGAAAACTAATAGACAAACTTTGAATAATTTGGTTTCCAAGTCAAAAAAAATATGAGGGCAATAGGATGTCGTGAAGGCACGACTAGAAACGGGTAATAAGAGGTTGAATTTAAAGGAAGAAGAAAATAATGAGGAATTCGGTTGACCAACTTCAGAGAAAGAAAGAGGAGAGAGAAAGAATTTGGGTTGTCTGGGTTTTCTGCATATCACGAGGGAGAATTGAAAACTTGTGATGGGATGTTGGTGATGATGACGACGAATTTGGTGATGAAGATGACAAATTCTATGGCATGAATACGAGGGCTTCGGTACGACAGAAATTGCGAGAATTTTTTAACTTACTCTGCTAACTGCTACACAGAGAGAGAAAGAAAGGTGGGCGAACAGAGAGAAGAAGACTGGACGTGGGTGGCGGGCTACACGGTATAGGCTGAGTTGGGAGGTTGAAGGAGATTATCGTGACTAGTATTTATAATTTCTCATCGAAAATTATTATTTAAAAATGCTCTCCATGAAGTATTTGGTAGTTTCAAAATTTTAAAATATTCTTTTGTGAAAATGACACAAATTTGGTAGCATGGATTTTAGGATAAGGCCAATGTTCGTGTAGGTCCTATAGAAGGTAACTAATTTCTGGGATCCCTCTACTAAAAGAGAGAATTTCATTATTGGGATTTGTTTTTTTAAGTTAAGAATCAAGATGGATTTCTTTCTTAGACAAAAAATGAAAAAGAAATTCAGGAAAGCATGTTGAAGGTTCACATACATATATTGAATTATTATATGTATATGTAAATGTTTGGATATTTATTTTTATGTGTGGGGCAATGCTGGGATATTTGAATATAGGCCTTGCTCTTTTATATGGTATACTATTTTGCGGAATACTGTGGTGAGGTGTGGTGGAATTGTGACGGGTATGGTGGAACTGTGGTGGGTTATTGGTACGTGGGGTAGGTGAGGAGAGATGATGTAAAAAGTAGAGTAGAAAAGTGAGGAGAGAGCAAAGTGAGGATAGAGCAAAATAATGATTTGCGGTAAAATGTGAGTTGTGCCAAAGCTGGAAGAACTGATTTCTACAGTTTGAAGCTTGAGAAAAACGAGGCCATAATCATAAATATTATTATCAGTTGTCTCAATTATAGAATTACAGAATTATAGCTCGACTACCCTGTTCTTTTCTGAGGTTGGCAAACTACGGTGCCACAGCCTACCGTAGTTTGCCACAACCCGCCACAAAATATCATTCTACCACAATTCACCACAATCCATCACAAATTACTTTTTCACAATTACCAATACAATATTTATATATATATACAACAAACTCACCACAACATACCAATAACCCGCCACAATTATACCACAACCCACCACAATTTCACCACACCATACCGCGTCATACTGCAGAATACCGCATAAAAGCTTGTTCATTAGAGTATTTGGAAAAGTGTAGTTTGTAGGTAGGTGTAGGTTGTGCAGAACTGCAGATTGATATAGGTTGGTGCATGTTAGTTCAGGTTGGTGCAGATAAGTACACACATAACTATTAAAATTCGCAATCCAGGCCTACAGTCATATGATTTTACAATCCAAAAATCATTTATCGATCCAACTCTTATTAGAATATTAAAGTAGTTAAAATCTAACAATCTTGATTTACTCTAAATATTATGCGCTAGAATCGCAATACGATTCTATGGTTCAATCAACGATCATACGTGAATATGATAATGTTTACACATATCATTAGCTATAAAATTTTGTCATAAAAATATAAATTTTGATTAAAGTTGTCCACTAACATATAATTTAAAATGCATTGCTTTAATTTTTAGTTAATATTTGTTAAATTTAGGTATTATAGATTTTTTTAGCTATTTGCAATAAAAATATACGATCCTCAATTCAATTCAACAATTTCGATTCTAACTATCACCATTGATCCTAACTAAAATCTTGATTCTAACAACCTTGAGTGTAGGTTAAAGTAGGTGCAATAATCTAAATCCAATTTAGGAACATTTTGGTATTCTTAAAATTACCGTATTAATATTTTGTATCATTGTATTTAAAAAAGTACAATTATTATTAATTTTTATAATTATGTATAAACTTGAGCAAATGCATAAAAGTTCATATAATATTACGTATAATATGATTTTGATACAAACTATACATATATATATATATATATATATATATATATATATATATATATAGGGAACGGATCCAGTAGGAAGAGACTTTAGGTAGGAAGGTAGGAAGGGACGATCTCAGCCATCTAAATTAGATCGTATGGACCACAATGAATCGTCACACATGTGGAGCAAAACCTGGAAACCACTCTCCATTATTACGAAAACAACTAATGGTTTTGTAAAAGAAAAAAAATAAAATAAAAAACTAAGGAAAGAATCAGTATGTTACACAAGAAATGGGGAGGGTAATTATATGCATTAAAAATGCAAAAATGTTTGCCAAAAATAGGAGATACTGATTGGGGAGAGATTTTTGGAACCTATTGCATCAGGGTTTTCACGCTAACAAGGAGACAACACACTCCCATACACAGCAGTTGGTCGTGTGGATAAGCATCGAGTGCCATTGAAACAGAGTTCTTTGTAAGAAATCGCAGCAGGTGCAATGACGGATGTTAGGTATGCAATTTTTTTTCCCCACAGATTGAGTGTTGTTGTTTTGTGTGTGTGTTGTGGGATTTGGGGGAATGTCAACCCTTATGCAACTGGCAAGGTTTCAAAACCACACGCAATATATGTAAACATAATAAACATAGCCACATACATTAACGCATCAGCCACGGTGCACGTATGACCACAGTTGTTGCAGGCGTATCCATAAGCATTAATGTGTTAAACATGTGGATCACATCCTTTGTAATAAACAGAGCTGCATGCATTAACGTATTAGCAACGGTGCAAGCATATGGCCACAGTTACATATATAGCCACAGTCATAGTTTGTACATCCATAATCTATGGTGGTGTCAGGCATATCCAACTCGTTTGAAGCATTAATGCAATTGCTTTGGTGTACAACTGACACCAATCATAACATCGAATCGAGTTTGTTCAGTGTATATATATATCGTTGTAGGCAGACCCAATTGCATAATAACACGACTTGATTGCATTACATTATCATACTTCAAGCACAATTGACCATAGTAAGTATACCAGTGGACCACAGTGTTTGTCCTCCTTGATTAGCGTGTAGATTGTAATACGCCATCAATTTGGTAGTAGTAGATATGAGCACACCATTTTGGTGGTTGTCACATTGTGAACCTTAGTGTGAACCTGTGATGTGATTAGCGTGGCCAATTGATGGCATGTATGGCCACACTAACAATGGACAACATACCGTAAGACAGTGCACTCACGCATTGCCAACTCGTTGATATACCCTGCAATAGTCAACGTTTTGAAATACAAAATGCGAACATAGCTGTGTCTAGCACGTGGTTAAAAAAATGTCGATACTTTCTAGTTGTTTTTTTTTTTTTATCGGTTGTGGTTTGTTGTGATAATGTAATGGCAAATTGATCCAACATGGTAGATTATGTGACATTCCCTTTTTTTTTTATTGCAGCGGAGTAGAGAGTAGTCAGCCAACGTATGTAGCGCCGCCACCTGTGCAGGTGGGCATGGGTCCACTTTGTGGCTAAGGTGTGATGACGAAATAATTTTCCCTTAGAAGGGGTGTGGTTCGCTTCACTGAGCTGTGTAAAGGCTTTCTATGAGAGGTATGCCATCGCGGTCGGTTTCAGTGTGTGTAACTAAAAGGGCTAGGGAATAGAAATACTTCTACTGCACACGTGAGGGGCACAGACGTAGGAAAGATGATATTTTCGACACACTCAGCGCCGTGAGTTTGTTTGTAGACAAAGGCAAAGGAAAAGGCGTCGACTACAACAATGACGACAGTTGCCAGAAGCCTCAATCAACCCAGAGGAAAGTAGCGGAAACACGGATGGGGAATGAAAAAGGGGAGGCAGTGGAAATACTTCTATAGCATGGAAGGTGGGAATAGAGTCGGGGGTAAAGGAAAGGGTGCGCCCGACAGTAGCAATGGCAATGCCCATAGGCCACTACCTTATAGACGTGATGTATTAGTGACATGGGTATGTAGTACGGCCGACACGGCTTGCCGCTATTCAGATGCATATCGTGTTCAATTGTTGTACATGTCGCATTATACATTATGTATTGAAATAAATTAACGTTTATCTAGTTGTTGGTTTTTAATGATTATCATGCTACATTCCAAATTGCAACAACATACGTATACGTCACTCAACTTATTTGTAAATTTTATAGTGTGTTATGTCATCTGTAGTTTGTAAGTGACCATAATAGCTTAAATGGTCACCCAATGGCACAATCAATGTAAGCATTAGAGTTGGAAAAACTAGTGTGGTCACTCACGACTACTATTATATTCAGTTGTATGTGATTCACTTTGGTGACCACACTGCTTATACACTGTGACCACACTGCTTACACACTATGCTCACAACCTTTTAGTTTACGGTCCTAGTACTCTTGAGATGTATGGTCACCCATTATACTTCTAATTCTTAGGTTTCTACCAAGCGTTAGAGCTGGACAAACTACTGTGGTTACTCACGCCTACTATTAAGTTCATTTGCATGCGATTCACTTTGGTGACCACACTTTTACACAGTGTGGTCATAACCTTTCAGTTTATAGTTTTATTACTCTTCAGATGTGTGATAACCCATTATACCTCTATTTCTTGGGTTTATATTAAGTGTGGTCACTGGGAATGGGATGTGTAGTCAAAATTAAGCACTGAAATAAGTTAACATCTATTTAGTTGTTGGTTTTTAATGATTAACATGCTACATTCCAAATTACAAGAGTATACGTATATGTCACTCAACTCATCTGTAAATTTTATAGCGTGTTATGGTATCAGTAGTTTGTAAGTGGCCACAATAGTTTAAATGGTTACACAGTGGAACAACCAATATAAGCGTTGAACTTGGTCAAACTAGTATGGTCACTGCGTTTGTCATTGTGTTCATTTGGTTGTGATTCACTTTGTTGACCACACTCCTTACACAGTGTGGTCATATCCTTTCAGTTTACATTTCCATTACGCTTCATATGTGTGCTGCCCATTATATCTCTAATTCTTAGGTTTCTATTAAGTGTGGTCAAACTTGTTATGAAGTGAATCACAGTGTAAACTGAAAGTATGTAGTGTGGCTACAATCTGGGATCAATATGTGTGGTCATACAACAATAAGTGTGGTGAATAGGTCATCATTAGGTGCCCGCTGACTTGTTTTGCGTACATGGTTGGTAATAGTGATTGTGTGAATGTTATGCGTTGGACACGACACGATGCACTTGTACACATGACCGCACATGGGATTACATGACCACAGTTTGGAATTGAAATGTCATATGAGGAGATATATGATATAATGAATTGGGACTTAGTATATATGGGCATATATTCTAACATTAACGAACAAGTCAGGACGTTATGTTTCTCACTAGTTATAGGTGCGTCACACTACATGGAGAGCAAGACCACACATCAAAATCCAGTAGCCACACTTGTGGAAATGAATGGATGGGACCACACCACGCATATAATGTGGCCACAGTAGTTAACCAAAGCCAATTTCCTGTATGCACAATACGTAACCAACCCCATATTATTCATTAAAACTGACCAAACCAAATGTAACAAATGACTGTTAATGTTGAATACATCGTGGATCAATATTGTTCGGTACACACCAACAAGTGCACCCAAATAGCATCAAATAAATCGTAATGCGCCCTATCCAAAACATGCCTGTTCGAAAGTTTTTCAATGAACAACAAAATATTTCGTCGAGAACTTTGACCCATCAATGTCAAGGTCGTTGAACCACATGAGCATTCTTTTTCTGAGACCGGTTCTTATCATACCGATAAGTTCGTTCCCGCACATCATCCCTAATTGAGTTCTCCTTGTGCATTATGAAGTCATAACAAAAATGCATACGCAATGACTTAACCCCCGCTTCCTGACATCCAAACGAGCAAAGGAGTTATCATACAAGTACACGTAAAAAGTACTGACTAGACTTCATATAATTGCAACCAATTGAACATACTGTGTGACCCCAAATTGCAACCACATAAAATGGAGACCTACACAAATTATATGGTTAAGACAACTAAAAACTTCCATATCAATGTTGACCACACATCAGATTCTAATGATCACACTTAATGATAAACCAATATTCTGACGTCTACCGGGTTTGCACACACTATAAGAATTGAGTCAGAGCAAACTGACCACGCTAATAGACAATCATGATCACACTTGAACGTGGGATGTGGCCAACTAGTCTTGACTACACTACTACTCAATTTGTCCACACTGCACATCAATACACTATAATTGGAATCCCAGTTCATGACATATGACCACACTGCTACACAATTGGCAATTGGGTGGGGGATTCACTCAAATGTTTGCTCCTGCTTCTCCAATGTCAGCGCCGATGTCCGTTCTTGAGCCCTCACTGCTTCCCATTTCCTCTATTCTGGTAATAAAATTCTTTCCAATTCGAAATTTATGACCCATCATAGCATGTACGAGTGCAAACTAAGTGTAAAACCCCGAAAAATCCAAAGATGTTGACCGTGACGTCGTTAGTAAATTAGGTTTGACTTCGTTATTTATTATTATTCGTCTGTGTTTTACTTTGCTAACGCTTGAGCTCGTAAGACCGTTGAGGGGCTAACAAGGGTAGATTAGTATTTTTCGTGAGTTAATATCATCGTGTTATTATAAATATTATTATGTGATAATATGTGTTTACTATATGTTTTAAATAATGTTTTAATTTTTCCTAAAATTCTAAAATCAGTTTTTATTAAGTGGGTTGGGTTAGGATTGGAATTAGATTATTTTGAGCCCAAAAGGGGTTGGTAGTATAAAAACCCATCCCTCTCTCTCAAACCCTAATATCTCCCACCTAAACCCTAATCTCCTCTCTCTCTCTCTCTCTCTCTCTCTGCTGCTTTGCCCTCGACCACAGCGTGTGCATTGGACCTCATGGCTCCACCGCGCGGCAAACCACCCTCCCTCTTTCTTTCTCTTTTCTCTCTCCCTCGTGCCTGCACGCCTCGCACGCTGCCGCACCGCCTTGCCGCCCAGACGACGGGCGGCGTCGAGCAGCGGTTGCACCACCGCCCCTCCGCTCGGCCGCGCGACCCAACACGCGAGGCGCGGACCTATTGTCATTTGTTGTTATTCGACAACCACCAGTCGACCGCCGCGTCACCCTCCACCACCGTGATCTCCGCCTCTGACCGCCGCCCCTCGTGCCGCCGTCGAGCCCGAGCATGAGATCCTGCCCGAGGAGGAGGATGAGGTGGACTGGGGGACAGGAGAAGACCCCGAGGAGGGCTCGGGGAATGAGACGAGTGATCCTGAGTGGACTCCAGTTTCAGCGAGGAAGAACCCTCGATGCAGGAGGATCATCTGAGTGGGATGGCCACGATGTGTTGAGTAGGAGTGTATAGTTGTTACGTTTGTATTTTTGTTGAACTGTGATATAACCTGGATATTGGTATATTGTTCTTTTGGGTATTTGCCCCCATGGGGAAAGTTGTACATATGATTACATTGGTGTGCATAGAAGTTTTGTTTTGTGATACTGGTATATATGTGACCTTTCAGTATGTGATGAAAATTCATGAAATAAGTTGATGACATAAGAAATTACTTGGTGAAATAGAATTACATTTTCGTATTGTTTAGCACCCTATGAGAAGACTGGACCAAGTAGTTACCTCTAGTATGATGTTGAGACAATGGATTGGAAAACCCTTAAGTAGTCTAAATCGACCCTTTGAACCAAGATGTCGGACGCGAACGGTTCTCAACCCAACCACGGTAATCGGGAGCGCCCGCAAGCTGCAGCCGAACAGCGCCCTCAAACCGCGACTGAACTGCGTCAGCGCCTTCCTCACTTGATATCCGGGCCGAGTACAACAACACCAGGGAATGACCTTGCTAGCCTGCTGATGATCGAGATGCTTAACAAGCACGAGGATCTACTGAAGAGGGTGGTGGATCGACAAGGAGGAGAAAGGGAAAATGATCCCTCCGCTCTCCTCCAAAGGTTCAATAGCTTCAACCCGCCCACTTACACCGGGGTAGCTGACCCCAAGGTCTTTGAAGACTGGGTTAGGGAGATTGAGAAGATTTTCGACACCACACACTGTCCTGAGGAGTTAAGGGTGGACTTTACTGCTTACCACCTAAAGGAAGAGGCCGATTTGTGGTGGGCCAGTGTGAAGGAAATAAGGACTGAACCGGGTTCATTGGGCAACCGCTTCAAGATTGTGCTAAGGGATCGATTTTACCCAATTTCTCTCCAGAAGGCGAAAGAAAAAGAATTCATGAATCTGCGTCAAGGGGAAACTAGCGTGCTCGCCTACTCTGCAAAGTTCACCGAACTATCTCAGTTTGTATCTGCTTTGGTAGCCACTGAACAGCAAAGGATGGACCGTTTCTGGGATGGACTGAACTGCAAGATTCAGGATCGCATGTCATCGCGAGAGTTCACGTCTTACCAGAACATGTTGAATGTTGCCCTCACTGTAGAAAGGGTGATGCATGACATGGAACGACAGTTGGGCATACAAGGGCAAAAGAGGAAAGAGCCACCCCGTTTTAACCCACCTCAACATTATCAGGAGAAGAGGTTCCGCCCTAACAACTGGTAGGGAAACTAGTCTTCGGGGCGTAGGCCATCGAATATTCCAATATGCAAGGTTTGTGGTCGACCAGGCCATTATCCACGGGATTGTAGAGCAAGGAACGTGCGAGGAGGATGTTTCAACTACGGGAGTTTCCAACATCAGGTACGTCAGTGCCCTCAGCAGCCGACAGGGGGCTGAAGTGGAGGGAACAATGGAAGCAACGGGAGTAATGGAAACAATGGGAATAACGGGAATTGGAGAGCCCCGCAAACAACATATCAAAATCGGGGAGGCTATAATGGGAACCAAAGGCCACAACAGCAAAACCAAGGTTTATCGGGCCATATCCAATTTTGGAACGCATCGGAGAAGTCGCCTACAAGTTACAGCTGCCATGAGAACTTTCAAGAGTGCACATTGTTTTCCATGTATCACAACTCAGGAAATACGTTCCGGACCCGACTCATGTGATTGATCCTGAGCCGCTTCAGCTACAAGAGGATCTGAGCTATGAAGAGCAGCCGCTAGAGATACTAGACCGTAGGGAAAAGCAGCTTAGGAGGAAAGTAGTTCCCTTGGTAAAAGTACGATGGGCAAATCATACTACAACGGAAGCAACCTAGGAAACAGAAGACGAAATGAGGAAGAAGTACCCTCACTTGTTCCAAGCCTAAGGCGCGTCAAGTTTCGGGGACGAAACTTCTTTTAAGAAGGTAATGATGTAAAACCTCGAGTTTTAAGGAGGAATGGAACCGTTAGTTTCCTTACCGGACCGTTAGGGTTAAGTTTAAGTTTCGAGGACGAAACTTCTTTTAAGAAGGTAATGATGTAAAACCCCGAAAAATCCAAAGATGTTGACCGTGACGTCGTTAGTAAATTAGGTTTGACTTCGTTATTTATTATTATTCGTCTGTGTTTTATTTTGCTAACGCTTGAGCTCGTAGGACCGTTGAGCGGCTAACAAGGGTAGATTAGTATTTTTCGTGAGTTAATATCGTGTTATTATAAATATTATTATGTGATAATATGTGTTTACTATATGTTTTAAATAATGTTTTAATTTTTTCTAAAATTCTAAAATCAGTTTTTATTAAGTGGGTTGGGTTAGGATTGGAATTAGATTATTTTGGGCCCAAAAGGGGTTGGTAGTATAAAAACCCATCCCTCTCTCTCAAACACTAATATCTCCCACCTAAACCCTAATCTCCTCTCTCTCTCTCTCTGCTGATACCGCCTGCCCTCAACCACCAGCGTCGCCGCTGGACCTCGCCGGAAACCACCGCACACCGCTGCAAACCACCGCAACCATCGCAGCCACCTTCCTCCCTCTTTCTTTCTCTTTTCTCTCTCCCTCCTGCCACCGCCTCGCGCCTGCTTGCACCGTCACCGACGCCGAGACGACGGGCGGCGTCGGCAGCGGTTTGCACCACCCGCCGCCGCGCCTCACGGCAGCCCAACACGCGAGGGAGCGCCCATACCTATTGTCGGTTGTTGTTATTCGACAACCACCAGTCGACCGCCGCGACACCCTCCACCACCGTGATCTCCGCCTCTGACCGCCGCCCCTCGTGCCGCCGTCGACACCGTCCAGTCGCCGGAACCCGAACCCGTGCCCTGAACCCTACGTAAACCCTAACCCTAAAACCCTAACTGTTTTCTATTATTTTTGATATATTTTTTTTCCTTTTCTTTTTCCTTTTTCTTTTCTGTTTTTAATTTCAAAAATTTAATTGTTTTTATAATTATTGAATTGTATTATTAGTTTTGCAATTAGGAAAATTATATTTAATCTTGTTCTTAATTGTAATTATGTGTAATTTGTTTATTTGTTATATGTAATTTTATGTTGTAAATTGTAATTAGATTAAGTTGTAATAGTTGGTTATTAGGTTTAAAGGTGTTTCTTTATAGTTATTTATTTTCCTTATAAATCATATTAGGTTAGATCACTATATTATTATATGCACGAAATTGGAAAGTATAACATCTAGGTTAAATTCTTGATTAATAAATTAAGTTGTTTAATTTAGATTCAATCTTTGTTAGTAATTCGTTTCTTGTTAAATCTTGATTCTTGAAATTAATTAGGGTTCTTGTTAAACATTACATGTTCTTTAAGTCTTTCTTGATTCTTGAATTCTTGATTTAATCTTGTATAAAGAAATTGGTTGTTGGGGTTCTTGATTAGAAGTTTAAATGTTTATATGTTCTTTATAGTTTATTCACATGTTCTTAAGGTTCCTTCTTGTTTATTGGTTAAGAAATTCATGTTTAGGATAGTGTTAATATTTCATGCATGACTATTATAAGGTTAGTATTAGAATATATGCACATAAGGTATGCCATGTTAGTGTATGATATTTTATGCATGTTTTAAGATTAGATTAAATTATTAAAGTTGATTTCATGTGTTGCAATTTGGTTTTGATGATGGGAAGTTTGATGTTTGAACTCTAAGTTAAGTTGGACTTTATACCTTAGACCCTAGTTACTGTTTTGAGCCCAAATTAGAACCCGGAGATCAATTGGTAAAAGTACGAACCGAAATTACAAATTTATTAAGAACCGGTAACAAGACAGTTTTGTTAGTGTCTAAAGATTGGGTTGCCACGATTAGTATAGTTGTCTTTTGACAGAGCCCTTTTAACTGGAGGTTCCCTTAGATGTTATGAACCATAGGAATTTTACGGGTCGAACGTTTGATTTGTATAACTCGAGTTATAACCTTTTTACCAGAACCTGTCAGATTTGGACCAATCAGGAAGATGGGTGTTTTTAGAGTCATTCGGGACTGATATGGGCTTGGTCATCAACATAGAAGTTTTAGTAGACATCCCGAGGTTTCCGAAAAGTCCAGAACCAGACCCATAGGGTGTCGGGAAGTCGAGTTGTGACCCGTTTTATGTGAACGTTACAATCTGTCCTCTGCTTGCTTTTATTTGTGAAAATTGTTGAGTAAATTTTATGTGTGAACTTGTTATATAATTCCTTGAGTGTGTTAAGTGTAAATCATAAATGATAGGAACCTAAGTGTTCCTAGGGGATGGGTTAGGTAGTTGATAGATAATTCTAACTTCGTTAGAACGCGTTTTGATTAGATAATTATTCTTATTCTAGGCCCGAGTTAGTGCGTGACGATAGTGAGCTCAAGTGTGTTCTCCTTATTGCTGTACTGTGACGTTATTCAGGTAATTGTCTATGATCTAATCCCCATCGGGATGCTCTTTAAATGTGTTTTGATGTTTTATAATCTATTTTGAGAATTGCATCCCGAAAGGGAACTTTTGTGGAAATACGACCATCTGTTTTGATAATCTGTTGAATTCGATTGTGATCTTGGTTTATTTGAGTTGAGAAATTGGATGGTCTTTTATTTGAAGTTTTGTTAATAGTTTTGATAACTTGGGATGGTTTGACTTGAGAGTCGTGAGTTGAGTTTGAAAATTATATAATTAATTCAAGTGGAAACGTTAAGCGGGTTTCGGGGGATAACCTGTTGTGCAGGTGTAACAACCTGCAGGGTTATGGACCAGGAGATCAGGGCTTCCTTCCCTGATATAGGATAGAATTTTGATGCCTTTGGTAGGCGATATTATTTATGCCTTTGGTGGGCGATGTTCTTGATGCCTTTGGTAGGCGATGTTTTGATGCCTTTGGTGGGCGATATTATTTATGCCTTTGGTAGGCGATATTCTTGATGCCTTTGGTAGGCGATGTTACTTTAAGGGATTTGGTATCCCGCCCGCAAATTAAAATATGGATTGGATGGGTTGAGGAAACAATATGGGATTAAATGTTTGTAAAATGTTTGATTCGATCCCTCTCCCCAAAATGAATTGAAATGAACTTAAACTGTTTTTAACGTTAGGGTTAGACATTATTGAGATTTCCCCCTCATTTTTGAAATGTTTTGTTTTCAGGTGAAGATCTAAATGCTGGGGACGGGAATTAGAAGTGAGGACGACGAGTCTAGAAGTCCTTGAATCTTTTTATATTGTTTTCGTTATGAAATCTTAAAGTTTTGTTTTGGAGTTGTTAGTAGTTACCGTTAGCAGACAGTTGTGTTTTCCTTTCTCGCCTTGTATTTCTTCGGGGATACGGCAGTGACGCCCAAACTAAATTTGAAGTCTTCCGCTAAGTTTTGTCTGTTAACGTTAGTTTGACTTTGACTTGTCTATAATTGAATTTCCGGGGCGTTACACTAAGCATACAAAATTTTTGGAAATAACACATAACACAATTGATACGTACAAACCTTGACAATTTCAAACCCTAATTTTGATATGAGTTGGGTTATCCGACACACATACCATGTCGTTGATCGATACCAATGATCACCACCTACAAACAAGGGGTTGAAAATCTTGTGTTTCAGCGCCCAAATTCGTCGTCGAACATGAGAAGTCGCCGGAGTCGTCGCAAAGTTGCCGGAGTCGTGATGTGACGGTTCTGTCAAAATTCTTACTGTGCCACAATAAAAGAGAATTGGTTGAAGATGGAATAAAGAAAAAAAATCTTTTGATCCCCCAAATTACGCAAGATAATCAAAGTAATTTCCTTTTTCTGTTAATTAACTCACACATGTGGTGGTTTTAGGGAGGTCATTAGTGGTTTTGATTACATCCATTGGATCGAGATATAACGCGCCAGATCGTTCCTTCCTACCTAAAGTCTCTTCCTACTGGAACTGTTCCCATATATACACACACACATAATCGATATAATGTAATTTGTTAAAGTGCAACATGTGAAACTCTTCGGTAAATTGATAATATGGTAAAAGTTATGTCTCAGTAAACATGTACGTTTCAGTAAATTTTTGTAAATTTTGGAAACTCTTTGAAATATTTACCTCCTTCTACTTACCAACAAATTTTACAAGTCTCCTTAAATCTATTCATTGCTCCTCTTCCATGAATATCATAGATTGCAACTTTAAAAACAATTACAACATTATGTGCCCATTCTAAAATTGACATCTTTTTTGGTGCATTCAAATTATAAGACGATTGAATTAGAGGATTACTTCATCATTTTAAATACAAAGATGACACTCGTGTACATTCAAATAATAGTGAAATTAAATATATCTATTTTTGTCTTTTATTTATTTTAAACTTGAAATTTACAATTAAAAAAATAGTGACCCAAATAGGACAATTATGGGCATTGCAAGTTTCAGCTCAATGACGGCCCAATTTTAGAAAGAGGTATGTTATCGTAGAGGTCCAACCAAATGGGAAACAACGCGCCAATGTGGTTTGGATGGGCCAACGAGGTCCAACTAAATGCAAGCCCAAAGGGTTTAAAATAGCCATCGGCTCATCACGCTCTGAGTTGTGCACTTGTGCGCAATCAGACAAAAATTACAGTTGGATAATTGATCTAAACGAATGCCTAATTAAATAAATGGATCATAAAATACTATGCAAAACTTCAACTTTCAATTTGTGAAAAATGAGGGGATATAGCTGGGTAGTAAGATAATTATGCATCCATTGCTTTTTAATTTTTAGGGTAAAATAAATAAAACACCTTTTATTTTTTTCCATATCAACATTTGTAGATAATTTTTCAAAAATTGAAAACTTAAAATTTTGCTAAATATTTTATGATCCATTTGTCAATAGACAGACTATCCTTGAGTTCAATCATTCAATTGTAGTATACTAGTATGTGCCATCTTTCGTGGTCATTTACAATTTGGACCATTACAGTCCACTGCCCATGGGCCATGGCAATACACACAAGTATAGAATTTGGGGAAGAATTTAAAAATTGACAACGAAGCTTTCTGAATCTGTCTAAAATCATGAAATTTGATGATTAAATAGCAATATTACATTTATTGGACACGTCTTCCAAATAGTTTACTCTTTTTCTCTTCAATCATTTACGTTCCCTTAAGTTGTCTTGCGATAAAACTTAATGAAACGGCTTATATTCATCTACATAATATATATATATATATATATATATATATATATATATATATATATGAAAAGCTAGCACTATCATTTCTAAAATACCATAACCAGTTTTGTTTTGTTTTTTTTTTCCATTTTTCGTGTTGGGATACGTGTTAAAGGTTTGTCCGTAAATTTGTTACTGTATAATTGTATATAAGGATTGATGATACAAATTAAAATTTATATTACTAGATTCGTAATGAAAAGTATTATTAGAAAAATATAAACTCATATCTTTTTGATAAATAATTACATGAAAAGTAATTAAACAAAGATGGACCTTGAAAAGCGTGAAAGACTGTTGCTCGTGGATGAGTGGAATATGTTTTGATTGTCGACTTCCAATGTGACTTAATGGAAGATTTTCATACACACTAGCATTATATATCTCATGCAATGCACGTAGATTTTTTCAATATTTATATGCAATTTCTTTTTCGAAGTAATTTCACAAGTATCAATTCAAATAATAACTAGAAATTAATTATAAAAATACAGTTGTACTATCATTATTTTATTATTTCCTTTGTATAAATTGTCTTTAAAATTATTCTAAAATATTCTACACGAATAAACATAGTATACATGAATATACTATATATATAGGAGTAATATTCCAAAAAACTCTACATAAATAAATGTTCTAGAATGTTCTATAATATAAACTTATTCGACATATATAAATATAAAGTACTGTACTCAACAAACATTCTCACATTTACTGAATTTTATGTACAACCTATATCCAATACAATCTCATACAAGGACATGTTTCTACTCACAGTAAAACATTTGGATATGAACTCCTTCCCATCTTATATTTGAAATTAACTTGCATCCATCCCCCAAACGTACATTTCCTTCAACCTGTATGCCCTTGCCATAATATGCCCAAGGTCTTGCATAATCAAATTATGATGGCATTTATTTTCATTTTTAAAATTTTACATTTAAGATTTTTCAATTGGACTATGGGTCGGTTAACTTTAGTAGGTTTAGTCTCTTGCAGTGGTATACTGGTATTGCATGAATCTTGTTTTTGATACCTACATCATCGAAAGATCAGTGTGATTGGTGTAAAACAGCACACGGAATACATTTTAAAAAAAAAATATGTTAAATAAATGTCACAGAATCTGCATAAAGAAAAAGAAAATATTGTAGGCCCAACACAATTTTACGAAATATTTTCTTTTGTATAATTTGCCCAAATAATATTATACGGACCTTATTTATATTTTCTTCCGCTCAGCATAAAGCAGCCCAATCAATTTTATTTACCCTCTCACTCCCGAATCAGCCATGGCGAAATCCATAAAAAATCCTTCACTTGTTCATGAAATCATCATCCTCATCATCTTGTTTTCTGTTCCCACTCTCTCTCTTCCCATCTCCGACTGCCTGACTCTCCACAAAGTGACCAATTTCACTCTCCAAAACACATCTCAGTATGCTCACCTCCTCAGGTTCTCTCTCCAGAACCTCCAAGCATCAGAAGCTACCATCCCGAAACCGACGGCTCTGATCTTGCCGGAGACGAAGGAGCACCTTATTCACGCTGTGGCCTGCTGCAGAGGATCCTCCTTGGATGTCGTCATCCGGGGCGGCGGCCACAGTTACGAGGGGCTGTCATCCATGCCACGTGGAAGCAGTAACAACTATGTAATTGTTGATATGATGAATCTGAACCGGGTCACGGTGGATCTTGGATCCGATACTGCATGGGTCGAAGGTGGGGCCACTCTGGGGGAGTTATATCATGCGATTGCGGAGCAAAGCAGCTCCCATGGGTTCCCTGCCGGAGTGGGCCCCACTGTCGGTGTTGGGGGCCACTTTGGTGGCGGTGGTATTGGCCTTATGGCCCGCAAGTACGGCCTTTCAGCGGATAATTTGGTGGATGTTCTGTTGATTGATTCTTTGGGCCGGGAGTTGGGCCGGGCTGAGTTGGAGGAGGACATCTTTTGGGCCGTACGAGGGGGTGGTGGGGGCACTTGGGGGGTTGTCTATTCTTGGAAGGTTAAGTTGGTTCATGTCCCCCAAAGGGTCACTTGCTTCCAAGTATCAAAACACGGCTCAATTCATGAATTGGCACAACTTGTTCATAAATGGCAATTCGTCGGCCCAAATTTGGATGATGGATTTCATCTCTCTGTTTACCTCACCGCTACCACAACCCAACAAGCAATAGTCACATTCTATGGGCTTTATCTAGGCCCAAAGACCGACGCAATTTCGATACTCAACCAGTATTTTACCGAAGTCCAGATTTCCGAACAAGAGTACCTCGAAATGAGTTGGATTGAATCGACCCTATATTTTTCAGGCCTTCCAAAGGGGAGCACGTTCAACGATTTGAAAGCTAGGTACTGGGCTGGAAAATCATACACAAAGGTGAAATCCGACTACGTGAGAACACCCATGTCAGTCGAAGCCTTAGAAGGTGCACTCGAAATGGTGGCATTGGAGGCCAAGGGGCTTGTGATCTTAGACCCATACGGGGGAGTCATGGATCGCATCGCAAGTGACTCCATCCCTTTCCCACATCGGAAAGGCAACTTGTACAACATCTTGTACGCGGCATTTTGGGGGGAAGGCAAGGAAGGAGATCGATGTTTGAGTTGGATTAGAAGGCTGTACGATTACATGACGCCTTTTGTGTCGTCTAATCCCAGAGCTGCTTATGTTAACTATGTTGATCTCGACCTTGGGACAATGGATTTAGGGAATAATATGAATGGAGATGTGGTGGATCGGGCAAGGGCTTGGGGGGAGAAGTACTTTTTAGGAAACTATGATAGATTGGTGAAGGCCAAAACTATGATTGACCCAAATAATGTGTTTAATCATAGACAGGGGATCCCCCCTTCTCATGTACACATTCATGATGAGCTCTGAACATGGCCCAGTACTAATGCATTTCAGCCTCAGTGCTATTGGTGTATTTGTAATTTTCTCTAGAGTTGAATTGTGAATGAAATCACAAAGGATTTGTTCTCACATTTGATCGGCTTTTTAGTACCTTTGATATGGTTTAGATAACTTCTTTTTTTTTTTTCATCAGTACATCAACAATATTGTTTTATAGGGTTTTTGGTTTTGAAATTTTACCATGAGAAAGGTTTGGATCATGAGGTTTTAGGATATATTTCAAGATTTCTAATTGTATTTATATCTATGAAAATATTTACTGTTATAGTAATTGTGAATTACTCCGTAGATAATAGATAAGTTGGATGTTTTTAGAGCACGCAAAGGGTGAGCTTTGATGTTTAAGTGTGGAAGTAAGTTTGATTGTGATAGATGATTATGTATGATGTTTGAATGCATAAAAACTCTTGAATATGTGAATCTTATTGCTATGTATGATTACATGTGATTAGAGTGATGTTTAATGAGTTAATTACATTTACCCTACCTGATATATGTGGTAATAATTTTTGCACACCCGATATTTGAGAAATAATTTTCACCCTACCTGACATTTAGTGAAAGTGATTTTTAGTGTTAGAAACCGGTAACTTGTCATCGAAAATGGAAAAATACAATAATACCCCTATATGATCATTATGTGAAATTATGATGTTGCCCTTTAATTTGAGAAGGAAAAGACTATGTTGGAGAGTAAAAGATAAACATGGTGGTTTGGGAGGGGTTAAGTTTTCATTTTCTGTATGGAGGGGGGGGGGGGAGAGGAATCAGAAGAATAAGTGGAGTGGTTGGGTTTTAAAATGCCATAACAATTAATATTAAGGGTACAAAAGTCATTTCACATTTAATTGAAAGTCAAAGGAAATAATAACAAGGGTATAAAGGTCACTTCATATTTATTTTTTTACAGTTCACTGAAAAAGTCAATAAAAAATCAATTATAACATACCTGAGGGGATTTAAATTTATGACCACTTAAATGTCAGGTAGGGTGATAATTATTTCTCAAATGTCGGGTGTGCAAAAATTATTACAACATAAGTCAGGTAGGGTAAATGTAATTAACTCGATGTTTAATTGAATGAAGTAGTGAGAAGGGTACGTGGATAAATGATGAATTCTGGAGATTTGGAGGCTATAGGGTGAACATGATTATGCTATTTGATGAATGCAAGTTAATTGTTATTCTTGATGTACAAATTCTCATAATAAAAAAGTTTTGCTGTTGAATTTAATATATTATGTAATGTAATGAGGTTTGGAAGAGCTTAATGTTGTAAATTATATGTACACATGAATGACATGATATATCAAGTGGATTATTGTAGTCGTTATTGAATTGGAGCCTTGTATTTGACCTTAAAAAATTGGTATTATGGGGTATATGTTGCTGTTTATGGATTTTTATTAACAAAGGATTGCTTAGCAAAATAGATTAGAAAGCTAGATTTGATCGTCAATAGTAAAGACCTAAGGTGGTCGAATTATGTTTAGGGCTTATGTTTGATGTTGTTCCAGGGAAATTGGACGTTCCATGACCAAAATCATTATATGGTTTGATATCCTTAGGTAAGAGCTTACACACGGGCTTTGAATTTCGAGATTTGGATAAATATAACTCAAGTTTTAGTGGTTTTAATTTGGGTGCCCTGTTTATATACGTGGTTGGGACAGTAAGTTCATGAATGTTTAAAGTATCAATGAGATATTTTTGGCTCAAATGATTAGCATGAAAGTAGTAGTCCGTTCCGCAAGCTTTCCAAATTGTGGTCTTACGCATTCATAGAAGAACGGAGTACAAAGTTATGATCCGTCAAAGTCGGCCCCGTAACTATGATTAAACCAGAATTTCTAAGTTGATGAGTCACTTTCAAGCCATTTTCCGAAGCCTTTCCAAATCTTCACCGAGTTTGTGTTCAACATAAAGGTTGTAGAACACACTTCAAACATTTTAGAGACTGGTCGCCCATGTTCATACGATGTCTAGATTTAAGTTATAAATTTGTAAAGTTCCGCTCTCATTTATCATTATTGCAGATTAGCAACACTTATTGCCCACTTTCAAGTCTTCACTTTTATTTTCAGCCTTATCTTTCAACTATAAAGTTATATTTTTATAATTTTAACTTTCTGAAAAGTTATTTTATGAAGCATTTCAATGTTTGTTGAATGAATTGTGTGATTTTTACAAGTTACCGCAAAAATTTTAAATTTTTCAAACCTTTTTGCTAAAGTTTTATTCTTTTAACTTAGAGAACTCTTTCACTTCTGAAACTCCAACATTAATATACCATGTTGTTGTGCATCCTAAGTGTGGTCCGTGAGGTTGTTGCTACTCTTCGCTCGAATCATCTAAGTCATCAGGTTATTTTATCGGAAGTTACAACTTTAAGGTACGCTATATTGTCTGCACCCTACACAAACTCACTTAATTTTAGTTCAAGTAAATCATAATTTTTTTTTGATATGGTTAATTGTCGTTTTACATGCTTTACACACATGAATGTGGTCCCGTTCCATTATATGTATGCCAAAGTGCGTTATTTATTTCAAAACTTGGCCAATGTCAACCAGTTAACTTTGTCTGTACCTCCCGATCGGCCGAGTATGCGCATATGTAGGCTAAATATGATGATCGAAAATAGGGAACCAAATAGATAAATTATGCAATATGTTTTTAAATTAGTTTCTGTTCTCTATGTTTTCAAGATGAACTAAAACTACGCGGAATAAATGGATTACTTACATATATTTTACTGTATATTAGGTACGTGTACTGAGCTTCGACTCTTTTGCAAAAATACATTTTTTTGCTTTGTTTTAGGTAGTGCTCCTAAAGTTGTTAAACTAGGGTTCTGATAAGAAGTCAAGCTATACTAGAGAACGTGAAGTTCCCTTGGTTTAATTTAAAGTCAGTAGTTACTTTGATGAGGTTTTTTTTCCCCTTGATGTATCTATGATCTATGAAAGTGAATGTAATTTCTGGTGATGGTTATGTAAACTAAGGTTCAGTATAGTATAATTCTGGTTTTGTATAAGACTTAAACTCTTCTTTGGGAGTGTTTGTCGTGCTGATATTTGAATGTGTTGTGTTTGGTATTTCGTTTTGTTTAGTTGGCCTCCGGACAACAGTAATGCCTTTAGATTATTTCTGCTGCGTTAATCATTTGGGTTACGAGATGTATGTTCAGTCCTAATATGATGATTTATCAATCTAGGGACGTTACAGTCTAATATGCCATGGGACCTTTGTCGGTCTGCAAAAGTCATCAATAATTTGTTGTGAATTAGTCCAGATGATGATGTTCTATTCTTTTAATTTCGCATGTTTAATCACAACCTCCACTACCACGATTCTGATACTAGAGGTTCAGTCGCTAACAGATGCATGCTGCAGACTCCTCGATGATGTGATTTTCTATAAGAATGTGGGCAAACTCCTACTTTGTACGACTTCGTCCAGACACCATCAATAATAAACACTCTTTCTTCTTGTAGGCCCATGCTAAGGATCCGTATAAACTCCTTGGTTGGTGTTTTTTGGTCTCCTATTATCTTGTTTCATATGTTTCTTTTCACCTCTTCTCCTTTGCTCCACACATTAAGGAAGATCCTCAGCTTGCTTCAGCACTAGACCCGAATGCATTTTATTATGCGAAATAATTTTTCATTATGGGCCATCTATATTTCCCATAAGATTGCCGTAAAAGTCTTTGCCAGGTTGTGGTCTTTTTTATGATGCGAGAAAAAAAAAAAAACCCTATAATTTGCATAGACATATTCTCTAAGCAGATGTTGGGAGTTCCTTTAACATGATCATCACACAGCTGGCACTTAAGCCCGCCACCTGCATTCCCCTTATCCTCATGTCAACCCCCAATAGGAGTGCATCTAATAAAATAAATTAATCCACGACATCAGAGAAAAAATTGATTAGCACTTTGATGAGTTCTTTTTCCATTTTTGAAATAATAAACATCTTGAATCAACATGTTTATTACAATTTTGAGTTATATCTTGATTGTTCCAAGATATATGTACTTAAATTGTTAAAAAGATGTATTTTATTAGTTTGAGGGTTTCGACAACCTGTAAATTATATAATAATTAATTTTTATTTATGTTCTTTTCATAAATATCGACTACATAAAGCATATAGGTATGTATCCTTTTTATTTTTTTGTTATGTCTCTTACTTTTTCAAAGGTTTTCCAAATAGGTTGCTTTTAGCGCTTAAACATTATTTTTTTTTCCATTCAAGTTGTTTTTAGAAGGATTTCCCTTGGGTCCGTATGAATCAATCTGTTTCATAAATCTTAGTTCGAGGTGAATGGTGCCTATATCTGGATCCTCAAACCGAACTCGAACGTGTTTAATCTGGGATTTTGTTGTTGTTGTTTCATAAATATATATAAAGTTAAATGTAAAATATGCATTCCCTATTATGGATGAAGTCATTAGGGTATTATTTATATATATATTTTTTATGTTAGGTAATTAATCTAATCCATCGGACACTAACCCAATAGGCGTTAGAACATATGGGGCATGGGGCTGACCCTGTCACTGACGCTAATCTTGAATTTATGAAAACTTTACATTAATTGTTTATGAAACCACACCAATAATAATAAACATAACATGAACAAAGTTGAGTTTTACCATTAGCAACAATTGTTTATCACATCTTCCTTTACATTAATTAATTAATTAATAATTAATTAGGTTGTTAATTAGCCAGCATCAGAAATGCAAAGCATAAGTAAGATTTTGATTAAAATACTAGGGTTACGCACATTTTCCTTAATTGTTCACACGTTCGGTTCGTATCAATAAAATTGCTAACCTATAACTAAACTAAACAAAGTAATCATAAAGACATGTGAATGGAGTTGAACGCATTTATGCAATTATTGTTTAATTATATCTCTTTTTGTCATTAACGCGGTTTAGATAACCTAATACATGAACAATAAATTATATTAATTCGAAAATGACATGCAAAGCATCAAAGGTACTTTTGAGTCAGTGCACGTAGAAAGCCCAGCCTGATTACATAAGATGAGATATAAAAAGCAACTAACAAAGAATCTCAACCACTCTTCTAACAGAAGTAAAGAACAACATTGACCACATAAGGAATTCAACAAAAAGACATGTGAATACTGGCAAGTATACATCAACTTCCAAGGGGATAAAAAAAAAAGTAGCAGAACTATTTTATTGGTTGGTCTGCACAATATAATACCTGTATAAATACTAATAGAAATGAAACATTGCACAAACTTACATGCGATATCATCCGATTCACAAAAGAAAGTAAAAATGACCGTTTTTACCAAACTGTTGATCAACATGAAGAACGAGATTGTTCATATGATCTTGTTGTATGGTTCATCCAAGTTATCATCGTTCTTGTCTTCTGTATTGTAGTAATACGTGCATGTTTGATGGTAAGTCCTCCGAATTACACCATCACCGATCTCAGTACTGTGCCTGCTACACGCGGTGGCAACGACATCAGTAAAAATCACACCATGACAACCGTGGTTTTCTCGATAGTTATTGAAAACCCCAATAATAACAAAGGCATTTTGTACCATGAGACCAAGGTTACCCTCTATCGGAATGATTTGGTCCTTGGAGGGAGCTCGTTGTCGTCGTTCTTTCAAAGAGGAAGGAGTTCGATATCGAAGTCAGTGTTGATAAATGTTGATGGGCTGGTGGTTGGGGAAAACGGTACGTTAAGGGTTGGCCTGGAAACTGTGGTAAGGTATAGAATACTTAACTTGACAACCAAGCGACACTCACTCAATTTAGAAGCTTTTTTGTCTGTTGATAAACATGGGAGGTTTTCAATCCAAGAAGAGGGTGTAAAACTGAGGCCACTAAAGTGATGCAGCTAATTAGGTTAGATTTTTCCTTTTAGGTTGTGAATTTAATACGTGAGTTTATTATGTTTCTAAGTTCCCAAATTAATCATATCGTAATTAGTTCAGAGCGTTTGAATTGAGGCTTCTACTCAGTTGTTTATTGTAAATTTAGAAAATGAATGCATCAAGTAGAAGCTTAATTACAAGCATACAAATGTCACGATGAATTTGCTTGTCTTAAAGGCCTTAATATTCAACTTTCGACAAATGATGTGGTTTTTATTCCTTTAGAATAAAATAGAGGGTATCATCATTCAATTACGTACTTATCATGCATCTTGCAAAAGTTCAGTAATTCTTACAAGAAGAAAAACCAAAGCTTTTTGACAAACTTCATTTTGAAACTTGGGTAATTGATCCCCTTTACTCATGAAAGCTATTCTTTTATTCCGAGACATACATACCTATAAACCTATTTTGCAAGTATTCCTTTTCTAAAGTGATCTAAAAGTAACACTTGTTTATTTTATAAACAGAACTATTAGTTTTCTACATTCTCTCCATCACATTTACCTTGTATGTACAGTTTTAAAATAAGAGAGAAAACTATGTGCCAACAACTCAGAAGTAGCTTTGTGCAATGGCTAATAGTTTTTCTAATCGCCTTGTTCATCGTCCTCCCTATTGCCCTGTGGCTAACTTTTCGGGAACGTCCTCCTAACTTCACCATTGCCGATTTTCAAGTTCCAACATCAAAGATTACGAACACCACCAACGATGACAGATGCTCAAATGCCCCCGACATTACTGTTTCCTTAGCGATCAAAAACCCAAACGATGTTTATACTATCAAGTACAATCACCTTCAAATTGCAGCTTATTATGGTGAGAAAACCCTAGGACAAACTAACAGACCCAGTTTTAGCCGTTCCCAAGGCAAGAGCGATTTGGTGGTACTTGATCATATGGTATCCCATGTCGACGTGTGGAAAACCTTGGTGAAGGACATATCTTCAGCTCCATTGGACAAGCCGGTGGTGTTAAGGATTGAAGTGAAGATAGGCATGGATTATGTGCTCCTACCACGTCATCGTCGTAAGCATCATGATCTGGATTTGCAAGTATGGATCAGGTTGGGATCAAATGGAAGCATTAATGAGGACGATAAGGATGTTAAGCTTTGCAGGAAAGAGAAAAAATCGTGTGTATTGAAATACAATGAGCATGGTGGAATTGAACATACATGAGGATCAGTATTTCTTGTTCTTAATAACTTCTGTCATTGAATTAAAGTATTGTTCATTATCCATCTCGTGTGGGTGTTTTTCCCCATCCTTTGTGTATTTTTATTATCTTTTATAGTATCAAGCCTTATGTGCAAGGGGTTCTCATCATATGTATGGAATTCTTGAAAGTTTGAATAATAGACAAATATTAATTCGTACCATTGTTTGTTGGACCATGATAATCATCTTGACTCAAGATGGTTGTTAACCATCTTGAATTGTTCATATTTCACATTTTTATAACTTTTATTAATATTTTCTTTAATAATTATATATATTTATCAATTATAATAATATAATACTTATTAGCTAGGTGAAAAAATATAATTATAGTCTAATTTTATCAATCATAGTAGAAAATCCACATTTTGTACATAGTTTTATATTTATGAAATAAATATAAATAAATAATTATTTTTAAATTGTTTATAAGTTGTAGTAACCCTAAAAATAATGAAACGTACTTTTAGAATGATTTAAATACACTTACATTTCATTTTATTAGTGATTTAGAAGAAATGCAAGATGGTTAAGAGTCATCTTATGTCAAGATGTTTATCAGTTTCCTTGTTTAATTTGCTGAAAAAGGTCGTGCGAGAAATGTACCACTCACCATTGTACATATCTTGAATCAAGATGATTAATAATCATGTTGGATGGTTTAAAATTTAATTTTTTTATAACTTTTAATAATATTTTCTTTAATAATTATATAAAAGTATAATGTGCATTTATTATTTAGGTCAACAATTAAATATAAATGATAGCTTAATTTTATTAACCATCATAGAGAATGCACATTTTATACATAGTTTTATATTTATGGAAAAATAAAAATAAATAATTAATTTTATATAACTTATAATTCGTAATAATCTTCAAAGTAATGAAACATATGTGTATATATATTTATAATAATTCAAATATGCTTATATGTATTTAATTTTTTGAGTGATTTATATATGTGAAATTCAAAATGGTTATTGACCATATTGAATTAAGACATTTATCATTTTGCCATGTGAAATTATCTACTTGAATAGTGGGAAAGTTGAATAATGGGGACACCAAAATTCCCATGCTTTTATGAAATGGATTGAATTCCTTTTGCAAATACCAATAAATAAGAGTTTTTGAATTTGAAAATAAAAAAAAATAAAATATGAATCTTAGAATTGTATTTTATAATATGTACTATTTTACTCTATTGTATTCTAGCAATGTCAAATCTAACTTCATAAGTATATACCCTAAATATCGGAAGTTTGATTTTGTAAAGCTATTCTCTATGATTTTTAGTGAATTTATAAACTTTGTCCTTTTTTATTTTTTTTCTAATTATTGTGATTTTTGGCCTTATATTTCTTAAAATATCATAATAAATTCTTGGGTTCTCAAAAAAATCAACTTTAGTAATTATATTCATAACCTTTTTAGGGACAGACTTGAAAAACAAACTAGAAAAATATGAAAGTTAAATACTTTAATTTAAAATTTTGACTTTGGATTTGGTAGTGCAAGAATAAAATAGGTTGAAAGTATAATTATTGGAGTATAATTTTAATGTTTGTATTATTATTATTATTATTTTTACTATCCAAAATATATATTATTTGAATAAAATTTCTAATAAATAAGGTACGGATTGAATAATATAGGGGCAAAAATATAATGTTTGGTGATTGCAAATGTATTGTTGTTTTGTGTTTCCTCAGGGAAAAACATTTATACTATCTTTGTCCTATAATATTTATCCATTTGACTAAATTTTGAGTATTCATTAGATACAAATTATAGTGAGTTATAATATGAAATTATTGCTAATAAAAAGACACCTTACTAAAAGTTACAATGATATTGTTTTTATATTGTAAGTCATTATAATTTGTGAATAATCAACAGTTAAAACTTAGTTAAATGGACAAACATTTTGCGACAAAGGTATTGGGAGCACTATGTGTCCTTATCAAGACATTCCAAAAAATTACTTAGGGGTACCCTAACTTTTGGTGAAATGTTTTTCCGGTACCCCAACTTTTAAAAACTAATTTTGGGGTACCCTAACTTTTAGAATTAGAAATAATTAGGTGAATTTCCGGCCAATGATTTGAATTCACCGGTGAGTTTTAGGCGGGAAATTGATTTAGTATTTTTGTGGACAAAAATGCCGTTTGCTTTTGTGGACGAAAATGATTTGAATCAATCGGAGTTTCGCAAGAAATTCACCTAGTAATTTCTAATCCTAAAAGTAAGGGTACCCCAAAATTAGTTTTGAAAAGTTAGGGTACCAAAAAATTATTTCTTCAAAAGTTAGGGTACCTCTAAGTAATTTTTTGAAGACATTCTTAAGTTTGTTTCTTTTTTTTAATCAAACGATATGATATTCATCATAATTTAACCCTAATATTTGTTATTTTTTTAAACTCTAAAAGAAACCACACAACTTAATTAAATGTCAAAACTAGGGCTTCCATCCGAAATGACCAAACTAGTCACCTCGTCGGGATAACTAGCTAGGGGTGTTAAAAAAATCCGGAACCGTCACATCGAATCGGAAACCGGGGAAAAAAACCGGAAACGGGCAACATCGAACCGCCTTAAATATCCGGTGCATCGTACCGGAAAAATCGGATACTAAACGGGGCTAGGGATGGCAACGGGGCGGATCGGGGATGGGGGAGTATACCCCCGTCCCCATCCCCGCTCCCAAAACTCATCCCCATCCCCGTTTTGGGAAATTATTCTTGCCCCATCCCCATCCCCGCGGATTCCCCATCCCCAACGGGGATTTTTAAAACTATCCTAAATTTAACTAAATTTATTGGATCCGGTTTTTAATCGAACGCGGTTTTTAACATGTTCAAAATACAACGTATTTAATTTGCTCAAGTAATAAATACATCAAAATCAAACAATAATACATCAACAAGTGAGAATAAATTGGAAAATTACTGCTTTGTCCTTCCCATTAATATATATATTAAATTTGAATAACATTATTTGGTAATTTTAACATTTTCGGGGATGGGGATTCGGGGATGGGGACCGGGAATTCACCCCGGCGGGGAAAAAGGGGACGGGGATGGGGAAAATTTTGCCCCCATCCCTGCCCCGTCCCCGAGCGGTTTTTGGAAAATTGTCCCCGTCCCCGTCCCCATCCCCAATGGGGGCGGGGATTTTTCCTTAGAGCGGGGCGGGGCCCCGACGGGTTCGGGGATTCTCCGCCCCATTGCCATCCCTAAACGGGGCAATTCCGGTTTGGGATATTCACTCCGGCGGGGAACCGTCACCGAACTGTTAATATAAATAAATAAATAAATATATATATAAGATTTGGTTTTTAAAAAAAAGTTTACCCAGAAATTATGATATAAAACATTGAAACATGTGATTAACTTGATAAAAAACATAATGATGGACAATGGTCCAAAACTCAAAATGTCCAATAATATAATGGAACTTCATCTTAGATATGTAGAACTTCATCATGATATTATTGTCCAGTGGCAGTTGAAAGATAGTACCAGCGGCCAGCACTTATCAAACATTCAAACCCATTTTTTTTTTATTGGATAAAGATTTTTTTGGTGTTGAGAGAAATTAATGTGGTTCCGATTCACCAGCGAAACCGCACCGTTAAATCCGATGCACCGGTTTTGAAAAACCGGGTGATTTAGTTTCGGTTCCGGTTTATGACTTTGGCGCACCGTTTCATTCGATACACTAAAACCGCACCGCACTGCACCGTGAACACCCCTATAACCAGCAATCCAAGTTTTTGTTACACCATGAACCTTAACCAATCTAATCAATGCATCGGCCACAAGATTACACATTCGAAAAAAAGACAAGCACTTGCTGTGGAGTCACTGATAAATCTAAACAGAGCACCTGTGGATTGCAGGTCTCTAACATGGTGTTGCAGGGATGCGACCAAGAAGTTTGAATATGGCAAAATAGTTAAGGTCTCGAGACAGCTGGTTCACCAAGCTCATGAAGTGGCTAAACAAGCTATTTGTAGCTTAGGTTGTATCACCTAGTTTTCTTGTTGTTTTCTGTTTCCTTTTGTTCGTTTGTTGCTTTGTTTCTGTTTCTGTCTTTGTTGGAAAAAAAAGAGATTACACATTCGACAAAAAGACAAGCACTTTCACAAAATCTAAAGAAGACAAAAGCAATAAGCAATATTGGATGGTAACCCACTTTTCGGAAACCAAGAAGGATAGTGTTGTTGGTTTACGAAGTGGTGCTGTTGGAACTCCCTTCTAGCTTCACCATTGTCGATTTGCACTATCCTTGTTGCCCTATGGTTTCTTTTCACTATCTTCACTATTGCCCTATGGTTGAATTTTCGGAAACTAAGATGAACAGTGAAAAGAAACCCAATTGGAAAACCTTTAAAATAAAATTTTAAAAAAATCCAAAATAAAGACCAAGAAAATAAAAGGCTTCATAAGGTAAGAAACTACATACCAGTGTGCTCCATTCAACTGAAGGGTAGCTAAAATTTTCCTACATAACAAATTGAAACCAAAAAACAAGAAACCAGCACTAGTGTCATATCCTCCGCTAAGATTAGGTGCCTTAGGTCTTCTCTATAACCTCCCTTATGGACTTTTTAGGTCTCTCATGCCCCCGAAATTCCCAAAGAGTGTCTCGATCCCTTCACACCTCCTAATAGGGGTTTCCTCGCTTCTCTTAAGGACATGCCTGAACCATCTTAGTCAAGTCTCTCGCAACTTTTCCTTAATGGGTAGTACTTCTAATTTAGCTCCACAACGACATTCCTAATTTGATTTAACCAGATATTGTTGCAAATCCACCTAACCATCCTCATGTCCACAACATTCAATCTCCGATAACCAAAAATGCACATGTACACTCACATATAAATATACACCGTATATATCATAGTAACACGAGACACATAATATATGTCACACCCAAAACTCACATCCTTTCTTTTCTTTTTTTTTCTTGGTCTAGTTATACTTGATTAAACAAAGCCAGAAGGGCTAGTATCATAGTTAGGTTGAATTTCAAAGTATAATCACCAAATATCAAACTACCTAGAAAATGTAGACTCCCTTCAATCAAATGAGTCGAATCAACTCTAAAACAACCAAAGATTCTAAAAAACAATAAGAGGGAATTATTGAGATCACTTAAGCACCAAATTGTATGTAAAACTCAACCAAAACGTAACATAGACAAAAGCACAACAATCGAAAATCTGCGTAGAAAATTCTAGTAAAAAATTCACCCAAAAATTTATCCCAAACCCTATCAAAATTCATCCATTGATTCCACACTCTAGAACAGACATTTGGGCACCAAAATACTCAAGAATATCACCACGATACCCATGAAAATTCAGTTGAACATCGCTAAATTTCCAACAAATCGATCAACAAAATTCAACAAAGCAATCAATCAATAACTAATTTGATACCAATCTGATCCATGTCTTGTGGGGTTGAATGTGGAGACCAATTTTGAATTGATCTCCATGTCTTGTGGAGCAAGGTATAGAAGAGTTTAAGTGGGAATCAAGTTGTTGATTTGTTAGTCACCTCTTTTTGTAATTAATTTGTTGCAATGTAACTATTAACCCTAAATAATTGTCTAGCCTTGTACTATAAATAGGCCTAGGTGTTAGGCTTATTGGTAATACAATTAAGAGTGTTTCATTTGACCACAAGAGATTGACTTGTAATCTCTATATCCCTGAGAGAATTGTGTAAGGCCCATCTGTGAGTGTTGAGTTGTTGTGACTCTAGGGAGGTTGTGAGAGATTGTGGAGGCCTGGGATTCTCTGAAACACTGTTGTAATCCTATGATAGTGCATCGTTCATGATTTTTTTCCCAGTTTGGGTTTTTTCACGTTAATTCCATATGTTGAATCTTTATTTATTTTTTGTCATTTATTAGTTTGTCTGCTAACAACGCCATGAGAATCCTAACATGTCCATCGGAGGTCTATAATAATTGATAAATCATGGAGATCAGCCCAAGGATTATAGTTGCATCATATAATTAAACCCAAATCACCTCCAAACTTGAATCTTAGCCCTAATATCAATACCCACATGATTACCCATCATCCAAGGGTTTGATCAAGATGAAAAAACATCCCAAAAATGATCAATAAACATGCCAAAACAATACCACATAAAAAAGCTATGAATTTTTGCAATAAAAGAGAAAAATAGAGCAAGATATGATCACCAATAAAGGAATAACCCACTAAGGATGATGACAATGTCTTTAAGTGATGTACTAAAGGATAAACCAACATCTAGCATAATCAATGGATAAAGGAAAGTAAAGATTTTGTAAGTGTCTCTAAATGCGCACTTGAAGAAACCCAAGGTAGAACTCACCAAGCTTGATATAAAGATCACAACAATTAAGTTCTAAAGAGAACACTCCAAAAGCACCACCATTAACCAATGGATAAAGGAAAGTAAAGATTTTGCAAAAAGGGTTTTTAAATACCCATTCATTTCATTCATATTCGATCATCAAAAGGTTAGTTGCTTTCCCTCCCAAATGCCTTTGATTATATAGACAATGGGTGAAGTAATCCCTAAAAAAGAGCCAAGATCAAGGGATTTAATTAACCCAATGCAAATTAATGACTAAGATTAAACCTAGATAATTATCCTAGAGGAAGAGGCATAAAAAGGTCAAATTACGTGGATGGGAAAAGATATCCCCCAAAAGGTAAAAGAAAAATGTAACTCAAACGAAACATATCTGGAATACAGGACATGACACAACTATGTCAGTCTAGGACATGAGCGTGTCCTATGTTCTAGACAAGAGGACATGGTGTGTCTTTTGTCTTGGACAAGGGGATATTTGAGCTCATAAGGGGGTCACATGCATGACATAAAGTGACCCAGGCATAAGCACCCTCCTGGAAAGGGGGTCACACGTGTGTGCTTACATGGCATAATTGTGTTCTCTTTCAACTATTTTCCTTGTTCTCTTCACTAAAGGGCACAAGCGTATAAGTCAGACGACACGATCGTGTTCTCTGTCATCCATCTTCTTTTTCTTGATTTTCCCTATTCAAGTTTTTTATATGTGTCTCCCATGTATCAAAATGATCATTTTTCCCTCATAAACATTATTGCATACTCAACCATTTCTTTATCATATGATCTGAGTTTGAAGTCCACATATGGAAAAATTGACTAGAACCCAAGGAAAATACCATATCAGAGGCTATAATTACTTTTCACTGTAGGTCCTTCCTATGCCCAACAGTAGCCCATGATCTTTTTGATGTCAGACAAAAAATGTATCACCGGAAGCACATTTTAGTTCTCAAGAGTTAATATGACCGTCTTGTCTGCAATGGAGTCTGGTTCGGTGATAAGAAAGAACAACTTTGAGTTTCCAAAATGGTCAGCAGATCGTGTTGTAGCCAACCATGTCGAAGTGCATATTTCATTGTTCTTCATTGTCCCTAATATTATGTTCGTGTGTTAAGATTGTTTCTAGGTCAAGCTTGACTCCATTTGTTAAGCCCGTGGATAACACAATGCATCACGCCTATTGAATAGAGACGATTTGATCCTTTTGGCTCCTTCCCTTCCTTACAAATAGAGATTTCCTTTGCCTAACACCATCATCTCATCTTTCTCCTTCTCCGTAAGTTTCAAGAGAGATAGAGTGCATTTCTCAAATGTGTAAATGTTTAGTCCCATTTTAGGGGCTAAATACCACTCGTTCACGCCCAAGTCTATTGTCGTTCCCTAATAAAATGGTTATTTATTACGTGTTTTGTGGCTTTTAGGCTTTAAGTTCGGAGAATAATAAAAGGGGGCGAAGTTGCGGAAAAAGGCGATAACTCGGTCATCCCGAGACCTTTGGAGCTGATTTGATGCCGTGGTGAAGACCCGGGAAGCAAGGGAGACCAGCCGTGCGTAAAGGAGAGGGATTTCGGGCCAAAAGGCTAAGTATGGGGGCATCCAGGCTCGTAGCGTTCGCTACAACAGCTGTAGCGATCGCTACGTCCCCATACTTAGATGGAGATCACCTGAAGAGCGTAGCGGTCGCTACGCCTGTCGTAGCGATCGTTACGAGCCCAGGCAGAAGGTTCTGCCCAAGGCCGTAGCGGTCGCTACCCCTTTCATAGCGCCCGCTACGATGAAGCCCTGATTTTCCAAGTTTTCCTGCTGACGGTCGTAGCGTTCGCTACGCCCTCCGTAGCGTTCGCTACGGATGAGTGACTGGGTCGCGACGCTGGGCGTAGCGGACGCCTTGGAGCTGAAATGATTCGCCTGCTTTGGGTCGTAGCGAACGCGACGATGTCCGTAGCGTTCGCGACGACCTTATTTCCTGCTCAACTTTCGGCCAAAACGACTGTGTTTTGGCCCTTCTTCCCCTTTGTTTAATTAGCTCGACTTGTCATTTTTGAGAGAGCTTTTGAGCTGGAGATTAATTTTCTTTCTTTTTACATCTTTTACCTTTCAAGAGTTTTAGGATTAGCTTTGTGGGGATTAATTTCTACTTTGTTGATTAATCATTTCCTTCAATCAAGGCAAGTTGCTCTTCATCATTTGGGTATTGTTGTTCTTCATTTATTGCCAATTTATTGCTCATCCATTTAGGTAAAATCTCTTTTCTCCTAATTTTAATGTTTCCAAATGCTTTGTTGCTTGTGTTTAGTGTAGTTTTATGTTGTTAATCATAGTGGTTAGTTTTAATATTCATCCTTTGAGTAGAATCATGCTAGAGTTTTATTGGTTGTGTGTTGCTAATTTCTCCACCATGTCTAGAAGCTAATCTTCCTTGAGGTGAGGGGGTGATTAAGGCCTTAATGGGTTTTGGCTAAGGTGTTTATTGATTAAAGTGTGTTTTAGTTAGAGGAGTCTTTTTCCACCTAGTGTCTTCTCATTGGGGGTGGCGGTTCAAGGTCCGAGAGCTCTTTGAATCGTTATACACTCAATGGGAAGCCTAGAGTGGGATAGTTAGGTCTATGCTTGCGAGGGTAAGTGTAGGCTTAACTAGGAATTAACGCAATTCTCAACCCCGATGGTCCATGGTGGACATAGGGTAGTTAATTTGAATCTTCCTCGAGGGAGGGGATTCATTGTGGTCTTTTTCCCGCGTTGTTCCATAGATGAATCCAACTTTATGCGCTTTAGTCATGAAAACTCCTTGATCAAATATTCCGTTAAGTGTCTAAAACCCCCGAACCTCTCTTTGTCTAATTATCACCTAGTTAATCGTCTTTCTAGTTTTAATTTTGTTATAATCAAAGTGTTCTTTGCTCCGTGATTTATTTCTTGATTCAAGGCTAAAACCGAAACAAAATACGAGAATTTAGGCCACGTGCTCCTGAGTTCGACAATTTACACGGCACCGCAAACCATTGTACACAAAATGGCGCCGTTCGGGAGCTAGTGTCCCTAGCTCCTCGTTGTTTTGTTTCTAGGTTTTTGTTTTGAATCCTTCTACCTGCTTAAGGTTTTGTGAGTCTAGGTCCTAGGATAATTTTACGCGTCCTTGTTGTTGGTGTTGTATGCAGACAAGGTCTCATAGAGGCCAAGCCCCACTCGTCCCCCCCGACCCCGAGATTGAAGCTTCGGCCGAGAGCCCAGTAGTACTGCCGACGTCGTCGGAGCAACGACAACAACAACAAGCCGCCATGGAAGGCCAAGGAGGCCAGGCCAAGGAGGTGATCCACCACCAAACCCACCCCGCCCTTAGCTTGGTACAATACACCCACCCGGACGGAGGCAACCCCATCATTCTACCTGCTCTACCCAATAATGCCTTGTACGACTTCAAGGCCAACTTTGTGAACATGTTTGAGCAAAACCCATTCAATGGTTTTGAGAGGGAGAGTCCCATTGACCATATCAACAAGTTCGAAGAGAGGATCGGTTATGTCCAAATACCAGGAGTTCCGCCAAGCTACATGAAGCTTAAGTTCTTTCCATTGACTTTAGCGAGGAAAGCCAAGCTTTGGCTCAATACTTGTCCTCTTGGAACTTATGATACTTGGGAGAAGTTGAGCGGAGATTTCCTCAAGAGGTTCAACACCATCGATGAGACCCATCTTCGACGGCAAGATATCTTCAATTTTAAACAAGAGCAAGGAGAGTCACTTTTTGATGCTTGGGGACGGTACAAGAATCTTCAACGCAGAGTTCCTCATCACAACTTGGATGATTGGTTGCTCCTTAATACCTTCTATCAAGGGCTCAATGGACATTTGAGAGAGTTGATTGATAATGCCTCGGGAAGAACTTTTCTTGGCAAGACCGCTGAGGAGGCGAATGTTTTCCTTCATGAGCTAGCACAAAACTCTCCAAATTGGGGTTCGGACCGTTCGCGAAGAGGGGAAGGATCTTCATCTAGTGATGTCGTATTGAAACACATTGCCGATCAAATCTCGGAGTTGAGTCAAAAATTTGCCCTCATGGATACCTCGAGGCAAGTCAATGCCGTTCAAGAGATGTAAGGCCCTTCATCCATGCCCGATAGCAACATGGTTGAATGCAACGTTTGCACCGGGTACCACCCTAATGGTCAATGCCTAGGGTACCACGACATGGAGCAAGCCAATGCCATCTACCCCAACAACAACCTCTCCTATTCCAATAACCATCCCATTAGACCACAAGGAAACCCGGCATACAATGCTCGACACCGAAGTTTCCCTCCCGGATTTTCTAACCAACCTCAACCTCTTGTTCGCCCTCACGGCCAAAACACATTTCAAAACCCTCCATACCACCAACCCCAATACTTTCAAAATCCTCCTCCACAACAACCTTACTATAACCACACCCCCCCTCCACAACCATCCTCTGCTACTCAAGATCCGGAATTAAAAGCAATGCTTCAAAAGATTTTAACCAACCAAGAAAACCGGATCAACCAACTTGAGCTCCATGTGGCTCAAATGGCCCAACAATCCGTCCGACCTCCCCAACCTATACCAAGCCAAACCATGCCAAACCCCAACAATGGGAAAGGACAGGAGAAGCAAGTCAACGCAATCCACTTGAGGAGTGGAACTACTTATGAGGGCCCTTCTATGGTAGAGGAGGAACCGTTGGGAGAGAGGAGTGGAGATGTTGTTGACATCACTCATGAGGAGGGAGGTGAAGATAACATTGTTGATGGGAAAGAGGGAAATGAAGGCATTGAGTCAAGCGAAATTGAGAGGAAGGAGCCTAAACTGAAGAGTGTTGAGAAGGGGGTTGAACATGAGCCGATCACCCAACCACTCAAACCATATAAGCCACCGGTTCCATACCCCGAGAGGCTTCTCAAGGCAAGGGATGAAGCTAAGTTCTCCAAATTCATTGATATGCTCAAAAAGCTTCACGTGAATATCCCTTTCCTAGATGCGATTTCGGAGGTCCCGGTTTTCAAGAAGTACCTCAAGGATCTCTTGACCAACAAAAGGAAGATCCGGCATGAGAACACCATTTCTCTCACAGCCGATTGTAGTGTCATCATCTCCAACAAAACTCCTATCAAGTTGGCCGATCCCGGAAGTTTTTCTATACCTTGCTCAATTGGGGAGATGAAGATAGGAAACGCCCTTTGTGACCTTGGGGCTAGTGTGAGTGTCATGCCATGGTCAATATGTCAAAAGCTCCGCCTCGATGAGCTCACTCCAACCACCATTAATTTGCAACTTGCAGACCAGTCGATTAGGAGGCCAATGGGTATCTTGGAGGACATTCCGGTCCAAGTTGGTAAATTCATCATCCCTTGTGATTTTGTGATATTGGAGATGGATGAGGACCTACATACCCCTATCATTCTTGGGAGGCCATTCTTGGCCACGACTGGGGCTATGATTGATGTGCAAAATGGGAGACTATCTCTCAATGTGGGAGGAGAGCAAGTAGTGTTCAATCTCGAGGAGGGAAAGAAGCACCCGACATTTGATGACTCATGCTATGCAATTGATCTGGTTGAGGATACGGTCGATGATTCTTTATGGGAGTCTCTATTCCTCCAAGGTGCTTTTGATGATCCACTTGAAGCAAGCTTGATGGGCACTTGTTCTTCAACAGCGGAGGGGGACGATGTGAAGTTCTTCACCGACCTTTTGGATGCTACTCCCATTGTTGAGAAGTTTTCCCCGGATGAAACATTTGTGCAATGCATGGAGATTGAAGAGGTCGTCACCGAGAGGCCAATCAAGTCAAAGAAATTACCTCAAGTTGAGCTCAAGCCTTTGCCATCCACTTTGAGGTATGAGTTTTTGGGTGAGGAGGAGACATTCCCTGTGATCATTAATGCTAACCTTGATGGCACTCAAACTTCAAAACTTCTTTGTGTTCTTAGAAAACATAGAAGTGCCTTGGGTTATGCTATTGAGGATCTCAAGGGTCTATCCCCTTCTATTTGCATGCATGCTATTGATCTTATGCAAGATGCTAAACCATGTAGACAACCACAACGTCGATTAAACCCGAATATGCAAGAAGTGGTTAAAAAAGAGATCGTTAAATTGCTTTCTGCCGGGATCATTTACCCTATCGCTAATAGCGAATGAGTGAGCCCCGTGCATTGTGTACACAAGAAAGGTGGCATGACTGTTATTGAAAATGAGCATCAAGAATTGATTAGCACTAGAGTTGTGAATGGGTGGCGCATGTGCATTGATTATAGACAATTAAACTAGGCGACCCTCAAAGACCATTACCCTTTGCCATTTATTGATCTAATGCTAGAGAGACTTGCCGGTAAATCCCATTTTTGCTTTCTTGACGGCTATTTCGATTCTTTCAAATACCCATTCACCCAAGCGACCAAGACAAGACCACGTTTACTTGCCCTTTCGCACCTTCGCATACCGGAGGATGCCCTGGTTATGTGAACGCCCGCACCTTTCAAAGGTGCATGTCGGCTATTTTCTCGGACCATGGGGAGTCTTATGGAGATTTTATGGATGATTTCAGTATGGGTATACCTTTGATGATTGTCTTGCAAATTTGGAAAAAGTGTTGATTCGTTGTCAAGATGTCAATCTAGTTCTTAATCGGGAAAATGCCATTTTATGGTTGAGGAGGGTGTTGTCCTTGGCCATGTGATTTCAAAGCGGGCATAGAGGTGGATAGAGCTAAAGTGGAGGTCATTGAGCGCCTACCACCCCCACCACCGCTGGGGGTGCGAGTTTTTCGACACGCCGGTTTTACTGGCGATTTGACAAAACTTTTCAAAATTGCTCGACCTCTCACCGAGCTTCTATGCAAGGATGCCCTTTGTCTTTACTAATGAGTGTCTTGAAGCGTTTGAAATTGAAGGAGGCCTTGACCACCGACCGTAGTTCAACCACCGGACCGAGCTACTGCTCGATGTTATGTGCGATGCTAGCGACTATGCCGTGGGGGCATGCCTAGCACAAACCAAGGATAAGCAACCAAGGGTCATCTATTATGCAAGTCATGCCTTAGACGCCGCCCAACGCAACTATACCACCACGGAGAAGGAGTTGTTAGCTATTGTTTTTGCATTGGACAAGTTTCGCCAATACCTTTTGATTTCCAAAGTAGTGGTATACACCGATCACTCGGCTTTGAAGTATCTACTAGGCAAGAAGGAGGCCAAGCCGAGGCTTATTCGTTGGTTGCTACTAATGCAAGAATTCAACATCACCATCCAGGACAAAGCCGGTTCCAAAAACGTGGTGGCCGACCACCTTTCACGGATCCTTGTCGAATTGGAGTCCCGGCCTATCAATGATTCTTTTCCGGATGAGAAGTTGCTTGCTATCCAAGAGGAGACCTCGTGGTTCGCCGATATTGTGAACTACCTTGCTTCAGATGTGGTCCTGCCCGAGCTCCATTCAAACCAAAGGAAGAAATTCTTTTGTGACGCCAAGCACTATATTTGGCACGAGCCTTACTTGTTCCGCATATGTAATGATGGCCTATATAGAAGATGCATAGCTCAAAGCGAGGTTCCGGAGATCTTAAATCATTGCCACAACAAGCCATGTGGAGGACATGGGGGAAAGGATAAAATCGCAGCCAAGGTTCTTCAATGCGGATATTGGTGGCCGACGCTTTTCAAAGATGTAGAAGTTCATGTCAAAGCTTGCGATGAATGCCAAAGAGTTGGGAGTCTTTCTAGGAGAAATGAAGCACCCTTGACCTATATACTTGAATGTGAGATTTTTGATGTGTGAGGTATTGACTTCATGGGCCCATTTCCTTCGTCAAGGGGGAATGAATACATTTTGGTGGCGGTAGATTACGTTTCCAAATGGGCCAAGGCTATTGCAAGCCAAAGATGTGATGCGAATACGGTCTCCAAGTTCTTCAAGAGGGTAATCTTCCCTAGGTTCGACATCCCAAGAGTGGTCATTAGTGATAATGGGCCTCACTTTATTGAGAAGAAATTCGAGGCATTACTCAAGAAGTATGGGGTGAATCACAAGAGAGGTTTGCCCTACCACCCCCAAACTCAAGGGCAAGTGGAGATCACAAACCGGGCTATTAAGGAAATCCTTCAAAAGACCGTTGCGTCTTCAAGAAAAGATTGGGCGGACAAACTTGATGATGCTCTATGGGCGTATAGGACGGCATTCAAGACTCCCATAGGCACCACCCCTTACCGATTGGTCTATGGTAAGGCATGCCACTTCCCGGTGGAACTCGAATACAAAACATTTTGGGCGGTAAGGAAAGTGAATTTTGATGCAAAGGCCGCGGGGGAGAAACGGTTGTTCCAATTGGAAGAATTGGAGGAGATCCGCCAGCAAGCTTATGATAATAATCGAATCTACAAGGAGAGGACAAAGGCTTGGCATGACAAGCACCTCAATTACCGGAACTTCAAGGTGGGTGATCAAGTATTGTTGTACAATTCTCGCCTCCAACTCTTCCCGGGCAAATTAAAGACCAAATGGTCGGGACCCTTTGTCATTGTCAAGCTCCACCCGGGTGGAGTTGTGGAGTTGGAGAACAAGAAGGGGGAAACTTTTAAAGTGAACTCTTCCAAGATCAAACCATATGTCATGAGCGAAGAGTATGCGGGGACTATGGTAACTTTCCTCCCCGATACCTAATGTTAAGATCCGATCAATGGTCAAGCTAAGGACCTTAAGCAAGCGCTTCATGAGAGGCAACCCATGCTTGTAATGAGGAATTAGTTCTAGAAAAAAAAAGAAAAAAAACAAGAGAAAAAAAAGAAAGATGAAAAAAAAAGAGAAAAAAAAAGGGAAATCATGAGTGGGAGGAGAAGAAAAAAAAACGAGGGAGGTTTGGAGGTTGTGTGTAAGATTTGAAGCACATTGGTTTTAGAGGACATAAGTTGAAGGAGAAGCTAAAGAGAAGAGAGACGAGGAACAATTGAAATTTTTTTAAGTCTGAGACCGTAGCGTTCGCTACACCCTGCATAGCGCTCGCTACGGAGCATTACTCGTCTTTCTGTTTGGCCACTGTTTAGAGTGTAGCGTTCGCTACACCCTGCGTAGCGCTTGCTACGGAGCACTCCTTGTCTTTCTGTTTGGCCTCTGTTTGGAGCGTAGCGTTCGCTACGAGGTGCGTAGCGTTCGCCATGCATCGATTCCGACTTTCGCTCGCAATCGTCTCGCATAGCGTTCACATGCAGACCGTAGCGCCACGGATCGATTTCCGCTTCAAGACTAGGCGTAGCGAACGCGGCGCCCTATTTTTACGCAGACTGTAAAAGGGGAATTTCGGCACCCTTTTCATTTCCCTTCTCTTTTCACTCCAAATTCGCCTCACCTTCTTCTTTCCTCCCCAACCTTCCTCAACCCTAACCCTCAAAATTACCATCTTCATCCTTCTCTACTCATTCTCCACCAAAAAGACCATCACTCTTCCTCCATAAACTCCATTTCCACTCTTCTCTTCTCACCTCACCTTTTGCAACCCCACTTACCCATTTTCACTTTCTTCCTCTAGCATTTGAACTCTTTATTGAGTTGGGTTTTAGAGGAAGCAAAGCTTGAATCTTCCAAGCTTACTCTCACGCATTCATTCTTCAAAAGAGGAACAAGTGAAAAATATGCCTCTACGACCTAGCAAGAGGGTGCGGGATGGAGCTTCATCCTCAAGGGCATCACCCATTATTGACCAAGAAGATGAAGGTAATGACTTCCCTGATTTTCCTACCCAAAAAGCTGAGCCTTTACGCTTAAGTTCGCATGCTAGGCATAGAGTTACCGTTCAAAATGATAGACATGCTCGAAGGTTAGCACGGTTCAAAACTAGGAATATATGTTTTCCTTATGTTTATGATGTTGAAACGTGCAATGAACACCACTTGGGGCCTAGCATGGAACATTTAATTGGGGTAATGGGGTGGGAGCAATTTGTTCAAATTCGTGCACCCCAGAGGGATCAAGCAATTTATGAGTTCCTTTCGTCTTTTGAGTTGTTGAATGATGGGACAGCTGATGCTTGTTTTACTGCGTGAGTGGGCAACAAGCCCATTGAGTGTGATCTTGTGAAGTTCAATAATTTGTTGGGATTGCCGAACGGAGGCCTAACCTATGGCCAAGCCTCGTTCTTCAATGAGGGGGAGGCTATGCGGGAAATAACATGTTGGCGGAGAACTTTAATTAGGGCACCAAATGGGAATGTATTGTATTATGATGTTCGGGGTTCCAAATCCCGAGATTTTTGTAATCCCGCCGTTAGGGTCTTCCATAGGTTAGTTACAAATTCGGTTTTCGCACGGGATGATGGTAGGGAGAAGATGCGGAAAGATGACCTAGCTATTTTGCACCATGCTTTACATGGTCGCCGAGTCAACACGGTATCGTGTATTCTGCACCAACTTAAGCAAATGTCTACCGATGATGCCGGGACTTGTATAGCGTTGGGTCACATTATTACCCACTTCCTACACCAGTATGGGGGCCCGATAACCTCATACCTTGGCCGTTGCGATACGCACCACATTCCAGAACCTATGGACAGCGACCGCCTCCGCCACTTCCGTTTTTTCTCCGTGAATCCATCGCCTCCAGCACTCCTCTACCACCATGGGTTCGTCCCCAAAGCTGTGACTACTCTCCGGAACCAACAAGCCCCTCGTTTAATCGATGTGCGGGATCAAAACAATTGGTCTTGCGGGCAAGAGCAAACTCCTAGGCTTGTTGGTGGGGATAGGGGGTTCATGATGCCTCCTTTTGAGAGGGAGTTGGAGCAGCTGCGGGAGGCGGCTGAAAATCAACGCGGGGCACCGAGGCGAGGTGTAGAGAGGGCGGCCCAAGAAGAGAATGTTGGGGAGCAAGGACAAGGGTTGGGAGGACAAGACGGTTGGGTTTTGCGTCAAGAGGATTTTGATGGGCTGCGAAACGACGTGAGGGACCTTGCCGGTTCCATGAATGAAATGATGATTGCCCAAACGCGAACCTATGACTCATTGACGCAATTGAACAACGGGTGGGTCGCTTGGAGAACATCGTGGATGACTGGGCCTACTACCACTATGTTGTCATGGGCCATCCGCCGCGTGATCCGGGATGGGTCAACCCGTACTACCCACCACCTCCTCCTCCTGAAGGAGATCCACCCTCATGATTGTAAGCTTTATCCCCTCCCCTCTCTCTTTCTTTATTCGATTTATCATTTGATTGTGTGTGGGGAGGTGTGCATCTAGTGGGTGGGTGGGGCGTTCTTGTGATCCCGTCCCTTGTCAGTTTTATCGAAGATCCTGTTATCTTATCTGTGATCATTGTCCATCTCTAACTTCATCCATCTTCCATCATGATTAGATTGGTTTTGGTTAATCACTTGCACTTAGCTCCATCAAGTGCAAGGTGATGTTTCACCCTCAACAAGCCGCCTTAAATTGATTGAGAACGAGGTTGAGGTTTCACAGGCAATGTATATAGCTTTGTTCTTGCATATAGATTTGTTTCTTGCATTTTCCTTTGTCCATTTGGACATTTTTGTATATTTCTTTTGCATGTAGATTCGATTGCATTTCGATATGTTGCATTTTTCTTCTAACCTTATTAGTCTTAGCCTTTCTTTTGTGATCGTGGTCCGAACTTTTGTTACACATTGGAGACATACCAGGTACGTTCGTTCCACCCTTTGCTATTTTTGTACATATTTCTGTGTTTTTGTTTGTATAGTTTGTTTTCTTTTTGCATGCTTGTTTTTCTTTTTGGTGGCGCACCCCTAGTATGCTCTGTGTTGGGTTTTCTTATTGTTGGAGCCGTGTGGGCTCGGGGCGCCACCCCTTTTTATGTGTTAGATGTTTGTACATATGTTTGTTTTTCCTAGTTTTTCTACCCTTATGAGACATCCTTCCCACAATGAGGACGTTGTGGATTTTAAGTGTGGGGGGGGGGAGATCATTATGTTTTGGGTAGAGCACCTAGTCTTTTTCTTTCTTAGAAAAGTTCGAAAAAAAAAGAAGTGAAAAAGTGCTAAAAGATGAAAAGAAAAAATCGAAAAGTTTTTGTGTGAAAGAGTAAAAAGGGGAGAAATGTTGTGAAAAACCCAAAAGTTTCTTTTTCTTTTTGAAGATGTTTCCATTCACAGTTCTGTCGATAGTTGTCTAATTTGCCGATTCAGTTAGTTGGAAGCGGCCGGTATGAATAAATAGAGACCTTAGGAAGGATTTTTTCCATGACTTATCTCTTTTAGACCTCTACATGGAATTGGAAAGCGTAATCCTCAAATCTTACACGCTTTGACTGTGTCTTCTTACCTAAGTTAGACGGTTTAGTTGTTCAATAGCTTAAGCTCTTAATTAATACATTAATCAAATAACTGTCGGGCCTACCGTCATGGGTTGGTTTGGGTGGATCGGCACCCTATGCCCCTTAAGTGCAATGACTCACGTATGGAGAAACCCAGCAGGGAGGGTAGCCCTTTGCGAAGGCCGGTACTTAAATCCCGCAAAACCCGACGCAAACACTCTAAAAGACATAATGCGGATTGAGTGGAAAGAAAAGAGTGTAGTTTTTGCAATGAAAGAAAAGAGCGAAGCAAGAAAAAGAAAAAAAAAAGGTTGAGCAAAAGAATCGTAAGAAAGAGCAAGGAAAAGCAAGAAAAGAAAAAAAAAGAGAAAGAAAAGAGTGGTGTAAGAAAAAGAAAGAAAAAATAAAGGGTTGAAAGAAAAACCAAGAGTGAAGTAGGATAGATAATTCCGAGCTTGAGCATGAGAACAACTCTGACTGTCTGGTTTAGGATAGGAAAGACCGACTAGAGCCCACTTGCACATATTCACGAGGTATCTTGCTCAGCAGGAAGTGTTTTGGTTCAAAATCTTAAAGATTGGCAGTTTTCCAACCTTCGTGTCTTAATTTGTTTGTTCTTGTTTCTTTCAATTGATTGTTGAGGCGGGTTGGGGAACTAGGTGCATGATTGGGGACGGGAGTATCTTTTTTGTTTTTGTTTGGCTTTGTTTTTTCGGTTTTCACTTCTCTTTCTTTCCCCTTTTTCCTTTTTCTTTGGCTTTTATGGGCACAGCCGCTACAAACCCTCACGAGTCCACTTCGTCCACCCGGGCTACCGGGGGGTTTAAAGGGCTTGATGCATATGCTAAATGCATCCGCGATTCCTGCGAAAGTGAGTTAGGTGTTTATATTTTCTAGTTTCTTAGGTTTCTTTCGGTTAGTTTTGCTCGGGACGAGCAAAAGTCTAAGTGTGGGGGGGTGTTTAGTCCCATTTTAGGGGCTAAATACCACTCGTTCACGCCCAAGTCTATTGCCGTTCCCTAATAAAATGGTTATTTATTACGTGTTTTGTGACTTTTAGGCTTTAAGTTTGGAGAATAATAAAAGGGGGCGAAGTTGCAGAAAAAGGCGATAACTCGGTCATCCCGAGACCTTTGGAGCTGACTTGATGCCGTGGTGAAGACCCGGGAAGCAAGGGAGACCAGCCGTGTGTAAAGGAGAGGGATTTCGGGCCAAAAGGCAAAGTATGGGAGCATCCAGGCTCGTAGCGTTCGCTACAACAGCTGTAGCGATCGCTACGTCCCCATACTTAGATGGAGATCACTTGAAGAGCGTAGCGGTCGCTACGCCTATCGTAGCGATCGTTACGAGCCCAGGAAGAAGGTTCTGCCCAAGGCCGTAGCGGTCGCTACCCCTTTCATAGCGCCCGCTACGATGAAGCCTTGATTTTCCAAGTTTTCCTGCTGACGGTCGTAGCGTTCGCTACGCCCTCCGTAGCGTTCGCTACGAATGAGTGACTGGGTCGCGACGCTGGGCGTAGCGGACGCCTTGGAGCTGAAATGATTCGCCTGCTTTGGGTCGTAGGGAACGCGACGATGTCCGTAACGTTCGCGACGACCTTATTTCCTGCTTAATTTTCGGCCAAAACGACTGTGTTTTGGCCCTTCTTCCCCTTTGTTTAATTAGCTCGACTTGTCATTTTTTAGAGAGCTTTTGAGCTGGAGATTAATTTTCTTTCTTTTTACATCTTCTACCTTTCAAGAGTTTTAGGATTAGCTTTGTGGGGATTAATTTCTACTTTGTTGATTAATCATTTCCTTCAATCAAGGCAAGTTGCTCTTCATCATTTGGGTATTGTTGTTCTTCATTTATTGCCAATTTATTGCTCATCCATTTAGATAAAATCTCTTTTCTCCTAATTTTAATGTTTCCAAATGCTTTGTTGCTTGTGTTTAGTGTAGTTTTATGTTGTTAATCATAGTGGTTAGTTTTAATATTCCTCCTTTGAGTAGAATCATGCTAGAGTTTTATTGGTTGTGTGTTGCTAATTTCTCCACCATGTCTAGAAGCTAATCTTCCTTGAGGTGAGGGGGTGATTAAGGCCTTAATGGGTTTTGACTAAGGTGTTTATTGATTAAAGTGTGTTTTAGTTGGAGGAGTCTTTTTCCACCTAGTGTCTTCTCATTGGGGGTGGCGGTTCAAGGTCCGAGAGCTCTTTGAATCGTTATACACTCAATGGGAAGCCTAGAGTGGGATAGTTAGGTTTATGCTTGCGAGGGTAAGTGTAGGCTTAACTAGGAATTAACGCAATTCTCAACCCCGATGGTCCATGGTGGACATAGGGTAGTTAATTTGAATCTTCCTCGAGGGAGGGGATTCATTGTGGTCTTTTTCCCGCGTTGTTCCATAGATGAATCCAACTTTATGCGCTTTAGTCATGAAAACTCCTTGATCAAAGATTCCGTTAAGTGTCTAAAACCCCCGAACCTCTCTTTGTCTAATTATCACCTAGTTAATCGTCTTTCTAGTTTTAATTTTGTTATAATCAAAGTGTTCTTTGCTCCGTGATTTATTTCTTGATTCAAGGCTAAAACCGAAACAAAATACGAAAAATTAGGCCACAGGCTCCCTGAGTTCGACAATTTACACCGGCCTGCAAACCGTTGTACAGTAAACTATACATTCTAGAGTGTGCCACAACCCAAAGTCCTATTGCTTGGATTTCTATACCTACTTGGTAGTTAAAGGGTACTAAGAATTCCATTGAAAATGAAATTCCTTCTATCTATAATGTAGATGAGAATCCTAAAACCGTTAAGGAGGCAATGGAGTCATAGGATGTTTGTACTTTGGAAGGAAGTAGTTTCAAAAGAGATAGACTTCATTTCTCCATGTTAACTCTTCAGCTTCTATTATTAACTTGGAAAATAACGATGAAATTCCTCTATGTGATCACAAAGTGATTTGATAAACCTTAGTTTTACTACCTTAAACATAGGTTTTCTTCAAAGGTGTTTGACCCTTTTTGCCACAAAATCAACTTGATTGAGCTCGTTATTTCTTATTGCAGCTAAAAGTGCGTAACTTTGTTAATTGTAGGTAAATTTTGGGTGACTCACGGAACTTTAATGATCGTTGGATGAAGGATGTGGAAACCGTGGAGAAGCTGAGATGAAAAGAGTGTGTGAAGGATCCCAAAGGAGGAGTACGCAAGCAATCGCGCGAGGTAGCACAACCTACGGGGTGTTTTTGAAGCTTTCCAACCCCACGCACCCAGGCGCACACCCGTGTGCCAATCCAAAATTGAGCAAATAATTCCAGAACTGGCGCATGTCCAGGTGCACACCCATGTGCGACACCCAGAATCACATTCTAGCATTTTAATTAGCAAAAAAAAAATTATTACTTGTCTAATATTTCATCAAAACTTTATAGGATTCCCTAGGAGACTTTTCTCTCAACTTTTGAAGCAATTACTTATTCTTGGATTGAAGATTATAGCACCTTGGATTCAAACTACGTTTGATTTCAAGCTTTGGTGTCAATTTCTTTTCCTCCTTCTCCATACTTTGTTTATCTTTGTTTTGGTATTAATTTGTTGTTCAGTAGTGATGAGTATAAGTGGATAATTCCCCTAACTTAGGTTGGGGATTTGCCACTAATATGCATTTTTAATTGCAATCATACTCCCCACATAATTGAGTTAGCTTAATGACCTAAGAGAGAAGGCTTAGATGGTCTATATATACCGAATCGATTGCCAAATTCAATGTGTGTGTGATCAGTGCAAGGGTGTAATTTATGGTGTTTGACATGTTAGTTGGACAATTCCTTGCCTGAGACTTTTTCCATATTGTTTTCCTTTGTGTCTATTGTGTTTATTGAACTCAAATCAATCACTTAATTTCCTGCTTAAATCGAGATTACACTGACCTAAGAACTGTGTGAGACCTAATTCCTTGAGATCGATAACTATACTCCTTAATAGTGCAACACGATCCAAGTTAGACTAGATCGATATTAATGTTCTCCTTGCCTGAATCATGAAAGCCTCCCTGATATAGTTAAACCTTCACCTGCTGAGAACCTCCTCGGGAAGAATAATCTTCTTCCACCTGTGTTTAATACTCATTTTCCCACCTCCCTTAAGCTAAGTCGTAGTCAATCAGTTGACATCTGGAATGTTCGACCTCTGCTACTACAAAACAAAGTTTCCATGAGCAATTGGCACAATAACTTTCTCTGGACAAGAAGAGAGGTAGAAGGAGTTTGAGGGGTGTTGAGTGAATCTCAGAAGTAGAGGCTTGAACGTGACTGAAAAATCATTGTTTAAGAAATTTATTTACCTTATAACAATGAGTCGCTCTATGCTTTGGTAAAAATTCCTCCAGGATTGATCAAGAATTCATGAAAAACCAGAAGAGAAAATCTGATTCATCCCTATGCCCTATACAGAGTATATAAACGAAATTTTGGATGGATAAAGAGAGGCAGTTAAAACAATTGGCTTTGGATAACTCGATCTTGTTATTATCCAAACTGTAACAAGGTGCAATGTACATAAGCATTGCTCCCAAAGTGATAAGTGTTTCCTAATAAGCCTCCAAAAGCCAACAATCGGTTCAATGCTCCACAGTTGAACCTTAGTGTCACAACTAGCCTATAGAATGACCTGTCAACTATCTAGGAGACCATATGACAACTTCCTTAATAAATAGGGTAATTGGATCTAAATAATTTGAACTATGGATTATAGTAGATTTAATAAGCTAAACTTTAAATTTATTTCTAAAAAATTCAAACTTTGGGCCCTTTGTACTCCTATAACACGCAATCGAGTTAAGTTCTAGGCAACTCGGTGGCGGGATGACATGGTGGCAAGATGACGTAGCGGCTAAAGAGTGTGGCTGAGATGTTATAATGAACCCAGTCAGCTTTGACTTTTCCACATAAGCTCCCCTCTCTCTTTCTTTCTCTTCATCATCCCCATTTCTTTTTTCTTTCTCTCTCTCTAAAAATTCCAGATTCCCCTTCTACTTCTTCATCTTCTTCGATCATCCCCCTTTCTTCTTTTATTTTCATTTCATCTACTCTCTCTCCCTCACATCTCTCTCTCTCTCTCTCTCTCTCTCACACACACTTTATGCAGCGGAGGAGAGAGTTCCGGTGAGATTCTGGCTGGAGATGTCGAGCGAAACGACGATGTTGCAGTGGGTTTTGGTAATGGAGCAAGTCACGCCGGACCAAGTGCAGTGATGAGAGGTGGGCGTGGAGATTCTGGGCATTTCTCTGTAACTTTTCTAAATCAAAGCTCTTCGTCATTTGTCTCTATGTTATAATGAGTTGTTGCAGATTGTAAGCCTAAAGCTAAGATTGTCGACCCTTGTGAAAAGGGTGATTCCTTCATTACCGAGTAAGGAATCTTTGCAATGAAATTTGTTACTAATGCTGGTTTCTTTTTTGAATATGGTGTTGTTATTTTATGCTGGATAAGCTGCGATATTGTTGTTGATTCTGAATTCAAACTTTAAGCTAAAAATGCTTACTAATGTGGGGAAAATATTACATTTCTGGGGCAACAATTGGCTTTAGCATAGGCTATAATGTTCTTTTTTTTGGTGTTCGTTAATGTTCTTTCTTTCATCGGGAAAGAGGGAGTGGTGGACGAACTATTACTATTTCTTTAAAGCAAGATGACATTGCTGCCCTTTGAGGAATTAACGTGCTCTGTTAAACTTTATCTTGAAAAATACTTGGACAGAGAGAGAGGAAATGAAAATAATAAAAAGAAATGAGGATGATGAAGATAAAGAAAAAGAAGAGAGAGAGAGGGGCTTATGTGGAAAAGTCAAATTTGACTGGGCTTATTATAACATTCCAAATTTAGAAAAGTGATCTGAAAACCACTGAAGTTAAGTGGGTTTGGGTATAAATATTCAGGTCGTTTAATTAAATGAGTTGACACTTGACACGATAAAGTCGTTTAAATGATTGGGTTAGGTTTGGGCTGGGAATGCCGGCACAAAAAAAGACACATTTAACCCGTTTAGTAGATGGTTAATGGGTAACCTGTTTACTATTTACTATTTATCATTTAAGTAAGTTTTTTTATTTGGTATTTAGGATTTTAGGATGGAAAAGTTTTGATTTTCGTCTTACATAATTATTATTATATTGATATTATCTTATGGTACTTAATCTCAGTAATATGAAAATCAATCAACACCCAGCCAATTGTACATTTGTTTTAGCCTTGAATAGATGAGTTTGTAGCTAAAAAATAATGGTGGAAACCAATGTATTTTGGCTTTTCAAGTCCATGGTTGTTAAATGTTAAGTAATATATGTAATAAAAGGTAAACAGATTACTCGAATTTAACCTGATTTACTCAGTTAGTTAAATGGATTAAGTTCAGATAATCTCGTTTATTAAGCCCATCGGGAAATGTTTCCTTGGCTGAGGTGAATATTAGAATATTAAATACTGTATCATGAAATTGTAATGTTAAACATTGTATCACCATTTGTTGTTTGACAATGATTGATCAACGCAAATGTCTGGCTTTCATTGTTTTTTTCCCCTAACCCTTTGTTAAAGGCGTAATGACTAAAGAGTTTGGGTTCTAGAATAATGTTTCTGTAAATGTAGTTCTTAAAGGTCTGGCTTTCATTATTGGAAATGTTTGACAATCATTATTGAAATATTTCCCTCTGCTTGACACTGCTCATTCTTTATGTTATTTATGTTGCTTAGTACTTCTCAAGTCCATTTGGCTCCCCAAATAGTGGTTTGCCCTTGGACCGTAAATTTCTAGCATTCTTTCAATCTTACACCAAGTTCTATTTCACCTTTAACAATTATTATAGATACTGAGTTCTTATATATGCTTATTCATGTGCCGTTACAACCCAAAAAAAAATGCAAGATTTTGTCCTGCATCTTCTCATATTATCCCATGCTTATGTGGTTTGTCATTTGAAGAGGGAGTGTGAAGCTCAGCTCGAGAATGGCTTGCTCAACATCAAGAACGTGGTGATGTTTTCCAGCTTGTGCTTCTTTGTGATGCTCACGGGCTCAGCTTTATTTGCCATTGTATGATCTTGGGTAGTTTTAAGGCTATCTCAGCTACAGTTGGGTAATTTTAAGGAGAGCCAACAAAAAGTTAACAATCTAGAGAAGAAACTTGGAAATGTCACTGATTTAGTGAAAATACTTATAGAACGCGGGATACATACTATCAATATTCATTTGCTTCAATCTTGGTGAAATATGCTTGTCTTTTGTTTTGTACAAGTTATTGGGTAGTATATGCTAAGCACGTAAACTTTAAGCAAAGTTTTTGTTAGAGAGCTATGAAAATTCTAGATCAGAACTAAAAAGCCAAGTCTTCACCAGTGTGAGGCTTATCGTGTACATAATAGTTTCATCAATTAGAACCTTGCTTGGTTCAGATAGAAGGAACACAAAATAGGGAAATAAATCCTTATAAGCACTTATTAGTACACTTGAGATACAAACTTTAATAAATTTAGTTATGTTGTGTTTGAGCTTGAGGGGTAATTTGGAGCATTCAGAATCTTGAATTTGTTGGAGTTGCTGTGAGAAACAGTAGCAATAATTTCTTGATTTACATTAGCTCCTAAAATACCTAATGTAAACAAAGACTATAACGGGTCGGCTTTGTTGACTTTTCAGGTTTTAGTCTTCACTCTTCACGCGTGGATTGTACAATTCAATTTTCAGTTTTACTTTTCATACATGGATTGATGAACAAGTATATACAGTGGGCGTTGATTAGTAGAACTTTTATCCTTTGATTCGTTATAGTCCACATATCCAAAGCAAACTCTCCAAAAAAGAAAGGCCAAAAAAAAAAAAAATGGAATCTCGGGGAAGTTTGCGTTCCCTTTCAATCATCCAAACTTGTATCCTCATCCTCCTGGCGCTGACGTCAATAGTCGACGGCCAGTTCACGTTCCTGTACAACCATTGCGGTGATGAGTCCTACCCACCAAACGGCGCATACCAATCCAACCTCAACCAAATACTCAAAGCTATGTCCTCCGACACCCGAATCACCAACGGCTTTTACAACTTCACTGCTGGTCAGCCTCCCAACAGAGCCAGTTCGATCGCGATTTGTCGTGGAGACGTCCTCTTGGGAACCTGCCGCAAATGCATCAACAACTCTGCCACCTTTCTCCCCGGAGCCTGTCCCGGCAAAATCGAGGCATTCGGTTCCTCTGATTACTGCACCATTTATGTCTCTAACAACATCACTTACGGCACCATACAGGATTACCCCATATTTCAGCAACTCGAACAGGGCACCGTGTCTGATGCGTCCGGGTTTAACACATCACTTCAGGGCTTGTTAAACACCCTCATCGATAATGCTTCCTCTGCTGGTTCAAACAAGAAATATGCAACTGGGCAAGTTAATATTACTGGGAATGGTGGAAAGTTATATGGGCTTGTCCAGTGTACTCCTGATTTGGACAAGACTAATTGCGCTGATTGTGTGAGAGAGTCTCTTACTATTTTGCCTTATTGCTGTCTTAAGCCTAATTTTTCCGCTCCTGGTGTCAGGATTGCCCTTCCTAGTTGCTTTGTTCAGTATGATGTCTCCCATTTCTTCGGTAATGTCCCCAATACAGCTCCGCCACCACCGCCGCTCAATACAACTCAGCCAACATCAACAGGTAGTAGCATGATTATATATGTAATTTTGGTTGAAGCTCTATTCAGAATCAATGATGGACTCACAAATATCTCAGCCCATTTCTTAATTTTGAAATTTCCAAATAAATTTTCTAAAGGCCCAGTGATATTGTGGCTGTTTACTTGTTCATTACATGGATTTTATGCTAAGTTGAACCAATTTTCTGGCTAAGACTAGTTAGGGGTTTTCGTTACTGGCGCCTTCCTCCTCAATCCTCAAGCTCGAAATTTGTGATCAAAGTTTTACTGCTTTTCTATTCTCACAGATAATAAAGGCAAGAAGAGTTCTAGTGGCAGCAAAATCATGATTCCAATTTCTGTTTCTGGAATATCTGTACTCATAATCTTAGCCTCAATTGGGGTTTATCTCAGCAGGAACAAAAAGGCGAGGAAATCTATGATGAGATTTAGCCGTAAGTCTGGCTAACCTATATGCAAAGGTTATAAGTTCCTTTAATTTGTGTGCTTTAGATGTACCTGATGCTGTTCGATGTACTGGGTTGAATGCAGAGGATGAAATTGATAGCCTTGAGTCTATGCAATTCAGCTTTTGGACCATCAAGCGAGCAACCGAGGATTTCAAGGAAGATAACAAGCTTGGACAAGGTGGATTTGGCACCTTCTATAAGGTAATGCATCTGATCTGCTGCTTCTCAAATGGGTTGTTGTGTGAGATTAATTAGATCTGATGTTGCAAATAAGTATTATACCCATATTTGATTAATGATTATGCTGTATTTCTGGACAAATACAATATCAATCAGGAGGCTAACTTTAAGATTATCAGGCAATAGTTATGGACCCATATTTGATTATTTTGTGCATGTGTTGAATTTTTCAGGGTGTGCTTCCAAATGGCGATAGTATAGCTGCCAAGAGACTGTTAAGACATTCAGACACAGAAGGTGACGTACAATTCAAAAATGAAATTCTGATAATGGCAAAGCTCCAACATAGAAACTTGGTGAGGTTGCTTGGCTTCTGTTTGCATGGATCAGAGATGCTTCTCATCTATGAGGCTGTCGACAATGGAAGCTTAGATAAATTTCTGTTTGGTATGTAGTAATTGTTACCCCTCTACAAAATCATAAACTAATTTGTCATGTATGTATGGATCTGTGGTTCCACCTCTCAAATATTTTCATTGAATGCAGATCCAATTCAACGTAAAAGTCTATCGTGGGAAACTCGTTACAAAGTTATTAATGGCACTGCTAGAGGGCTTCTTTACCTTCATGAGGAATCAAGGCTTCGGATCATTCACCGTCACCTTAAAGCAGCAAACATTCTCCTTGATACAGACTTCAATCCTAAAATAGCTGACTTTGGGATGGCTAGACTATTCAATATGAACCAAACTCAGCCAATGACAAGCAGAATTGCTGGAACCTAGTAAGTATCCTTCCATAAACAATGTCAAATTTACGGCATCATCATCATATCATATCATATCATCATCCTACAATGAGAGATGCAAATTGTTTTGCAGTGGTTATATGCCACCGGAATATGTACTGTTTGGCAGACTCTCCGTGAAGTCTGACGTGTATAACTTTGGCGTAATTGTTCTAGAGATTATAAGCGGGCAAGAAATCAGCTCATTTGTACATGAGGACAATCCTGAAGATCTACTGAGCTGTGTAAGTTTCCCAGATCCACTTAACTGTAAAGCTGACAAAAGCCTAATGGCATTGACCCAAATGAGGCCAGACTAAATCGACCCACACAGCTTTATGCCTTAGTTTGTTCTAATTTGATCTAAAATCAAACAGCCTGTTCAACCTGTTTAACATGTGCACTAATACGAGAGTTTGATGTTCCATAGGCATGGAAACATTATATGGAGGGCACAGCTGAGAACCTCATCGACAGTACACTATTAGGAGATTCTACGACGGAGATATTGAGATGCATCCACATAGGCTTGTTGTGTGTGCAAGAAAGCCCAGAGGAGAGGCCAACAATGTCATCAGTTGTTCTGATGCTGAGCAGCAATACAATGGCCCTGCCAATGCCATCTCCTCCTGCATACTATTTGGAAGGCAATGACTCCATATCATATGAGAATTTGCAAGGGAACACACTTAGCAGCAATTTGAATCCACCGTCAGTGAATGTGTTTGACCGGATGAAGGAGGAGGTTGAAGCAGTATTTCATCACAAGAAATCACCTCGCCATGACAAGGAAACTCATGGGAGGAGTGATGACATAGAGGAAGATACCCCAGTTGATAACGTCAAAGGTCCGAATGTATTTGAACGGGTAAAGGAAGAGGTTGAGGCCATTGTTGAAGCAATTCATCCTAAAAAGGATTCCAAAGATCACAAATGACAGAGAGTTCACTCCATTCTGCTGTTTGGAAAACACCAACTCAGTTGCCAGCTAGTTCAACACATCCTTTATTCTTGTGGATCACACCATTTGTGATCAATCATGTCTTGTATCTTGTTCAGGAACCTTCCTCTTTTATCCATTGGAAAATCTTGAAGGTACCCATTTTCATTGTTCTGTTTGTCAAGGGTAAGGTTGCATACAAAATCTCTTGGGTACTGCTTTGGTAGGATGTGCTCTGTATTGTAGGATTATTCTTTGGAGTTTAGTTTATGTTACAGGCTTAATAGTACAGGATTTGTGATGATTTAATTTCCTGCATGTTGATAACATAAATGGATGTAGCAGCAAGAACGATGCACACTATAAATGTAGATGTAAAGAAACATTTGGAAATTACAAGGGTTAACACCCTTGTCTGACGACCAAGTCCAAACTTTCCCTGGACTTGTCAGTGATGAGAAAAGCAGAGATGTTGACCCAGTACAGGATCTGAGAATAACCACGGAGAAAAGGGCATTAAATGAAGTAATATGAGGCCTGTTAGTTTCACCACAATGAAGTAATATGAAGGGCATTAAATTAGCTTAGAAACTCATCCAAACTATCTTAACAACACCACAAAGGTTACAAACTCATAAGAACTCTTTAAAAGACCCAATTTGCACATTTTAGGCTAAAATAGCAATAAAAATTCTGGGCAGAAACTTGTTGGTCGGCCCCTGAACATAGCTTCATATCTCACTCTCCCGATATCGTATGGCCGCAAACTTTATGTTTCCGGAAAGCTTGAAGAACGACCTAAAACTTTTATGTTTACCCTCAGAGCCAATAAGGTCCCTAAACTGACGTAAAATGCCCATCAACCTACTGACTCAGAAAAACGTATAACAGTGTACACCTTCACGGTTTTGGTCGTAACTCGGGCTATACATGTCGGATTGTCGAAATTCCAAAGCCTATAGTTAGCTAATGACTTGGACTATCATTTCCAATAAAAATCTGGGCAAAACTCCCATTTTATACCCTCTGTAAAAATCAGACATCAAAACAGAAACTAATTTGGCCTTTAAATTAACATGCATGCTCTTCTTTGTCCTCAACTTGCATCCATTCTTACCCAAACTTCAAATTAGCCATTACCCATAGTTTCTCTAGAATTAGAAGCTCAAAGATTACTCAACCAAGCTCACAAAACTCACATGCAACCATAGATTACACAAGCAAATACATCTAATACTTAAATTAGCCCATAAATCAACAATTTTACACCAAATTCATATCATCCAAGAGTAGAAACTTAAATAACATATAACTCTCTTCAAAACAGCCCCTAAATCATCAATTTAGCCATTAAAATCCACATGCAAGATAGAAATTTCTTTACTCATCAAGAACTAACAAGAATTACTTCCACCCTCCACCAAATTAACATGTATCTCTTCACCAATTCAAACCCTAACTTAACCACAACTTAAATTCATGCTTAATAAACATAAAGAAGATGAAAAACATCAAAAAAACATAAATTTGAAGCTAATTTCATATTAGAACTTGATAGGATTGAATTAGGGTTTAGGGAGATTACCACTTGAGGGAGAATTGAGTGAAAACACAAGAGGGGAGTGAGAGAGAGCGGCGGCCACCACCGGACGGCGGCCTTCTGGCCGGCCGGCGCCGGAAAACAGAGAAGACAGGGGGTGGGGCTGGCTGGGTCTGCCGAGGGAGAGAGAAGCAAGAGTAAGAGTGAGATGAGTGTGTTGAATTAAAATGGGATGAATTAATACTCTTGGCCTACTACCCTCATATATATAAAACCCAACTTAATTAAATTAGATAAGGTAAAATAAAAATTAAGCTAGGTAAAATAATTAGTAAACAACCAAATAAAATTAATAACTTAAACCTTGATAGAATAATTTAGTATACAACTAAATAAATTTTCTTGGAAATAAATTGGGTGGAAAACTAGAACTAAAATTACATAAACTAAATTGATAGAACATACTAATAAAATGAATTGAGCCATAAAATGTACTTAGGAGGATCGAGTAGGATAAATCGTAAAAGAAACGGAATTAGAAATATTATGACCTTCCTCGGTTTAAAGCGTAAAAATTTTAGAACATAAAATAAATTACATAACTTATCGTAAAATATTCATAACCTCAAAATAATATCCGTAATGTAAGAGCGAGATATAAAATTAACCCATTAACCATCGCCTTGCTCGAGACCTGTCACGCATGAATAAATAAAATAAAAAATCGTAACAACCAATATAATAATATTCACGTCGTAAACATAGAAATTTTAATTAGCGTATTCCGGCTAATCAACGTACTTAGGGTCTTAATTAATACGGGTTTAGGGTGGGTCGTTAAACTCCGTATGGACAAAATTATGAATTATTTCAATATAATTAAGTCTTACCGGAGCACTTTTATACGTTCCTCTTGTGGATTTCGAATACCTTTTCCATGTATATGACGTCTGCAATATATGTGCCAGTCGCTGCAGGGTAATATGTTCTCTCCTTTTTTCTTTTTTTTTCCCACACCGACATAATAGAAATAACATAAAACATACAATAAAAGAAAAGGACTTAAAACAACTAAAATAAATCAGGTGCTGGTAACCGCCGGGAGCCGTGATCTCCCTTTCGTGGCTTGTTTGTCTACCCATCTTCTTGACTGCGCCAGACTTGAAACTCTTACAACCTGTGAACAGGGTACCCCTAACCAACTTGTGACACTCTTCAGGCACCTTCGACATTATATGCTGGTTACTTGGTTGTTGATCGCCTCGGTTGAGCCGCTTCTTCAGAGGAACACGAGTTGCCCAGAACAAACTTTCCTCCTGCAGCTTCCTCTTGGTAGCTGCAACACACTCACCTTGACCTCTAGCAAAAAGTCGAGCCTCCTTGCAGAATCGATGACGTCTCCTTGAAACCTTGCAACCACCCATGGATGCAGCAAACTTAAAAAGACCATCTTGTTGTTCTACCCGTGGGATCCCTCCTCCCACCTTACCCGATACATCTGAGGCAGCATTCACTTCCTGATTGCTTAAGCCTGTAACGCCCCGACTTGTCGGAGTATATAGGTTAGCGGTAGCTTAAGAGCCGATGCGTTATGCCGTGACCCAAAATAGGGACACAAGGCTCGTTAGCACTACTGCAATTAACTATGACGGTAAAAAAAAAATATATATAAAAAAAATAAAATAAAATAAAGCCAGCAAAATTCTCATAAGTTTAAAGATAAAAGAGGTCCAGAGCCAAAACTATAGTTCATCACAAGAAAGTAATTAATTAACTAACATAAGTGGTCTAATAGTCCTTATATGTGACCTCTTGCTTACGCCGAATCCTTCCCCGATGACCTTGAAAATGGGAAACATAAAAGAGTAAGCCAAACGGGCCTAGTACAATACAACCCTACACAGTAAAACAAGTAAGTCCTCAAAGCTATGTCTTCCGACACCCAAATCACAAATGGGTTTTACAACTTCTCTGCAGGTCAGCCTCCCAACAGAGCCAGATCCATTGCTATTTGTCGTGGAGACGTCCCCTTGGGAACCTGCCGCCAATGCATCAACAACTCAGCCACCATCCTCCCCGGAGCCTGTCCCGGCAAAATCGACGCCTTCGGTTACTCTGATTACTGCACCATTTATGTTTCTAACAACATCACTTACGGCACCATACAGGATTACCCCATATTTCGGCAACTCGAACAGGGCACTGTGTCTGATGCGTCCGGGTTTAACACATCACTTCAGGGCTTGTTAAACACCCTCATCGATAATGCTTCCTCTGCTGGTTCAAACAAGAAATATGCAACTGGGCAAGTTAATATTACTGGGAATGGTGGAAAGTTATATGGGCTTGTCCAGTGTACTCCTGATTTGGACAAGACTAATTGCGCTGATTGTGTGAGAGAGTCTCTTACTATTTTGCCTTATTGCTGTCTTAAGCCTAATTTTTCCGCTCCTGGTGTCAGGATTGCCCTTCCTAGTTGCTTTGTTCAGTATGATGTCTCCCATTTCTTCGGTAGTCCACCGTCGCCACCAAGAGGTAAGAAGATACTCTAACCATCCCTATTTATTTGTCATGGTGAAAAGCACAGCTCCCCCAGCATGTAAAATCAAAATCAATACTAAAATTAATTAATTAAAATTGATCTAAGATTTACGAGTTATTCACTGGCTACAACTTCGAAAAAAAAAAAAAAAGCATAGGAAATTTAGTGAGGTCTTTTAATTTAGTACTAAATTCTATATTCAAAAACATTTTATATATATATATATATATTTTTATATATATATATATATATATATATATGTAGACATCCCCGTGAGATGAGATATCATATATAAAGCAGAATTAGCGCTGGCAAAAATTCGGGTCCGGGTAAATTTGGGCTGGACAAATTCGGACGAGAAATTCATGTCCGGATTCGGTTTTATTTCGGGTCGAACCGGGTCGGACAATTCGGACAAAGCAAAAATCTGGTTCGGACAATAGAAAAAAGTGAAATTTTATGTCCGAATATTCGGTCAATATAAAAATTCGGACGAGAAATCTATGTCCAGACCCGGTTTTTTCTGGGTCGGACAATTCGGGTAATTCGGGTCGGACGAAATTTTGTCAGCGTTAAGCACAATGATACACATCTTGACTTAAGATGGGTAATAACTATCTTGAATTATCTATATTTCATCTTTTATTATTTTTTAATAATATTTTTTCTAATGATTATGTATATTTATCAACTATAATAGTACAATCCTTATTTGCTAGGTCAAAAAATATAAATAATAGCTAATTTTATCAATTATAATAGAAAATACACTTTTTATGTATAGTTTTATATTTATGAAAAAATATAAATCAATATATATTTCTATATTGTTTATAGGTTATAATAACCCTCAAAGTAATAAAAACGCATTTATAATGATTTAAATATACTTACGTTTAATTTTATGAATAAGATTCAATCAACATGTTTATCATTTTACATCATATATATGAAGTGGCAACGTGGTACAATTTGAATGGTTGTTTGCATGTGGCCGTGAAGTGATTATTGTATCAGTCATCGTTTCATTCACATAGTAGAAATGGCTATTGTTGTGTTGTGGAGCCTGCTATACTATCTTGTGACTATATATATATATATATATATGATTACTCTTTCACCTTTCAATATAATAATATAATCAGTATATAATAATTATCATTTTGTCCTTGAATATAATAATTAATCAATAGCTTGCCTTACATCTTTTATTCAAATATAAATTTACTATATTGCCCTCAAATAGAGGAGTATTATTGTAGGTCGCAGAAATTGGAACAGAGGTAGTATATATAATCAGTATTCATTAACTTTTTATTGCATATGCCACAAAAATTAAGTCATATGATTATAATTTTTTTATTTTAACAAAAATAAAATAAATGATTTTAGTAATTACTCACCCTCAAATATAGAGGTACTATTGCAAGTCGCACAAATTTTCACCTCAATTTTAAGATAATTGAACTTCTCAAATTAGTTGGGTGACAATTAAATTGAAATGGTGGTAGTATATATAGTCAATATTCGTTCACTTTTTATTGAATATACCTAAAAATTCAGTCATTTGATTATAAAGTTTTATATTTTAACAAAAATAAAATAAATAATTTTAGTAATTACCCTGTCCAAAGGACGGTATAATAACTAGTCAAGTAGAAAAGGATGTTTGTGTTTTGTGTTGTGAAGCTAAGTCTGCTAGCTTGCGTTCACACACAAATTTACTCCTTCACCCTTAAATAAAATAATTAATTACCAGTGTAGTATTTTATCTTTAATATAATATAACAAGAAGGAATTCACCTTGTAGTTTATGTTCACATTTAAATTTATCATTTTGTCTGCGAATTCAATAGGATGACAAATAGCGGTGGGCAACGGGCCTGGTTGGGCCGGGTCAGGGTCGACCCGTTAGTTATGTAAGGTCGGGTCGGGTCAAGTCCGACCCTTCATAGTAATGGGTCGGGACAGGGTTTCTTAATAAGAATAAGGAGATCAGCCCGTTTGACTCTAAAGTTAAAATTAGATATATTTATACAAAGAAAAGTAATTATGTTAATTATTATTTAATGTGGAGTATTAATAATATATTTAAATAAGGTTAGCATTTAAAATAATAGGAAAAACCATTTATTTTGAATTATCGTAGGCCGACCCGGTTCGGTCAATTCACCGACCCTTTAAGATTGTGAATGGGCCGGCTTGTTAATAACCCGACCCTTAACCGACCCAACCCTTTGACAACCCTTATTTTTTAGGACCCGACCCCGTTGACCCTATGACGCGCAACCCATTGTCGACCCCTAATAACAAATGACTTGTTTTGTAGCTTATATTGACACTTGAATTTATTGTTCTGCCCTCGAAGTTCGAATACAATAATTAAGGGTCTAACATCAATTAAAAATTATGTCACTAGATCTATCAATTCGAATGGAAGGGTTGAATAGAGATGGTGTGAATAAAATAATTAAAAATATGATGAATAAGATAAATCTATTATACATCACAAAAAACATAGCGTAACCCGTCCATGAGAGGGGTATGATAGCTAGTACTGTATGAAAAGCATTTTTCAGTTTTGCTGCTTGCTCTGCTTGCTTATGATCACACACGAATTTACTATTTCATCCTTGGATATAATAATTAATTATGCTGTTTACTTTGCTTGTTTGTGTTCACATACAAATTTACTATTTCATCCTTGGATATAATAATTAATTATGCTGCCAGCTCTGCTTGGTTGTATTCACACAGGAAGTTACTATTTTGTCCTTGGATATAATAATTAATTAGCAATTTGTCATTAGCGTGTATTCATACAAATTTACTCTTTTACCATCGGGTACAATAACTAAACAATATGTCGATTGTATATCTGGTTTGGGTAAACATGGGTCGAGTGTATTTCGATTTATGGTAAATTTCACTTTAAAAACATGACTAAGGTGTATTTTAAATTCAGGTAAATACGGGTCAGATGTTCTTTGAGAATAAAAGTTTCTTTTTAGAATAAATACGGGTCAAGTGTATTTTGGTTTTTTGTAAATTTCACTCCAACAACATAACTCGGGTGTATCTCGGTTTTAGGTAAATACAATCGGATGTATTTTTGTAAATATATTTTGATACAATTATAATATTTGTACAATGCAAACATTAAAATTTTTAATACAACAATCTTTAAAAGATTTTATGTTAGTATGAAAATTAAACTATTGTACATTGTATTTGAAAAATAAATATAATACTATATATAAATTATATAATATTATATTATTATTTATAATTTTTTAAATTTATTATAATCTAATATAATATTTATTTAATATAATAAATTTAATCAACATTATTATACCAAACTTGTATTACATACTATAATTTTTAGCTCGTGCAGGGCACAGGCATTGTTCACTGGTACTATCCTTTACTATAAGTAAAAGAGGATATCACTTTTGTTGTGATGAAAATTCTTTTACAATTTGGTGGCTTAAGTGCTTGTATATATATATATATATATATATATATATATATATATATATATATAGTAAAAGGGAATAAAACTTGTGTTGTGATAAATTTTTCTTTTGCAAGTTGAAGTATTGGGTTGGCCCAATTCAACTTCATAATTAAAATGGAATGTGTTATGCCTACAAATGTCATTGGTTTCATCTTCCACATTCTCTTTCATGGTCACTTTCATCCTCATCTTAAGTTCAATGCCCCATTGCCCATTGGTTGGTGGATTGTGACAATTTTTTTTATTGTTGTTACAAAATAAAATTAAAACTATTTTTTTCTTTATTCTCAAAGGAAATTGATAAATTTACTGTATACAAGTAATAAAGATATTAAGTTTTAAATTATAGTACTATTTTCCTAAAAGTTATAATTATATATTTTTAAGTTGTTAAAAAGGAAAGGTTTCTTACCATTCAAAATTTATATAAAAATTAATTTTAGCTTACAACTTTTCATAAATATAAAATTATAAATAAAATTTATATTTTTTAAGCAAAACAATATAATTAGGCTCCGTTCTTTTATGCAATTGGTTGTGGTGCAGTTTGTGAAATTTTGAAAAGTATGGTGGATTGTGGTGGAAATTATGGTCGGTGAGTTGGTATATTTTAATTTGAAATTGGAAAAAATAAATCGATATTTTTAAGTTAAAAAATTAGGAAAGAGAAATGGTAATTTGAATTTGGAAAAAATAAATTGTAGTAGGTGGATATGGTGAATTGTGGTGAAAAGTTTAAGTTTTAATAAAAAGAGAAATGATATGTTGTGGTGAATTGTGGTGGAAATTTGAAAAGTGTGATGCGGTGTGGATCCGCAACCAACCGACCGCGGAAAAGAACGGGATTATTTTTGCTAACATAATCTATTAATACTATGCGCTTATAACCAATAGATATAAACTATTATTTAAAAACTCATTCCTTATACATAGTTTAAGCTTCTTTTTTAAACATAAACATTATAAATAAACATAAGCAATAAAGATACACTATTATATAGAATTACGCATCAAATATTATTGTTCTTTATTATATAGTATAAATATTATAACATTAAATTTAATATTGTTTTGACTTTTTAAATATTTTATCGAATCAATTCATTCTTTAGACATATTTTAAGCATATTTTGTAAACATAAATAGAATGAATAAAGATTTATATATAATATTATATTTATACAATTGAATCATATTATTTTTTCAATTTGATATATAATAATATAATTTTATGCTAAATTAAGATACCTAAAATTTATCTTATATATCCCAAAATTCATATCATTTTGAGATAGTCTCAAGTTAAGATACCTAAAATTTATCTTATATATCCCAAACAGGGTATCAATGCCTTTCTAATAAGATTATCCAAAGTTTAAACTACATAAACCTCCATACTGTACCATAATAAGGTCGGAGAGAAATCAAAACTCATAGCTCAAAGGACATTTACATTAAGGGCATATTAGAAATATAAAAAGTTTCCTACCTATTTACCTATCAACTTAAGCCATTGGTTGATCCTTGGTACAATTCCTACCATAATCACTTGAAACAAGATACTGCAAGAATCGCAAATTATTTTCCCCAACGCCCCAAGTACTGACACTTCAGTATCACATTTGACTAACAGTTACGAAAAAAATCCATTCCTCAAGTTCATGATAACTTGATCCTATTCCTTCTCACCCATAACACAAAAGATACAATACTAATTCCAATTAATCAAATGAAATAATCATCATGTTATTTATGGAAGTGGGTTTTAATTACCTGGATAGTGTGTGACTGAAAGACATGTTGAGAACATGGCCAGTTTCAGATGGCAAGACAATAGAAGGAATTGAAGGCTACCATAGTTGCCACGGTCGGGGATCGGCAGGGGTCGAGGATCGAAATCGGGATCGAAATCGGTAAATTTTAAAATTTTGGATCGGAGGGGGTAGGTTCAGTAGGAACGGTATTTGAGATCGGAATTCGTCGATAATTTTTTTTGATCGATAAATAAAAATTTGAAATTGGCAGTTTATAAAATACTATTTTTTAAATTATTTATTTATCATGTCATATAATAAAATTAAATGTGATAGATCATGCTAACAGCTAATATGGTAAGAAATCAGTATGAATGGAGAGGGTGGGGATACTTTACATATTTACAATAATAATAATAATAATAATAAATAATGTTAATCCAAACCCTAAATTTCCCAGCAGCTCTAGCCCACGCCCCACACTCTAACACTTCAGTCTCTCACTCCACTGCTTCAATCTCTCACACTATCGCCGGTGGCCGGAAACCGGCGACTGATGGCGAGAGAAAACCTAACCGCTGGAGTCGCACTTCCTAGTCGACCAAAAGCCCCCAAGTTCCTCCTCAACAACTCATCAATTGGTCATGCAATTGTTAGATCTAAGGTTTCGCACGTTCCTCTCTTCAAATTCAACTTCCGGCGGTCGGAAACCGGCGACTAGTAGCCGGATAAACCTACTGGTGAAGTCGCAACTGCCTCTCGACCCAAAGCCCTCAACTTCCACATCGAACACCCACCATTGTCAATGAAAATCAGATCGGTCAAATATACCGATCTGGATTGGGATCCTTGCCGATCTAGGTTGGCATCGATCTCCGATTGGGATCGCCGATCCTGGAATGAGGATCCGATTGGGATCGCCGATTTAGGTAACTATGAAGGCTACACCAACATTGACAACCTTTCCCAAGTATAACCACCAATGATGGAAAATAATCAAATAAAATCACTGAAAAATAATCCAACAAATAAGAGGTGCTTCTCTTCTTTCAATTGCAATAACTACTTGCAAAAAAACTAAATTTCAAATACTAAAAACTAGTAATTTCCAAAATTCAAGAAGGGATAAACAAAACAATAATAGTAGTTCATGTAGGGAAGACATATATTAAAGGTCTTAACCGACAAAGAAGCAACAAAATGATAAAATCTTAGACTACGGATCTTTAGCGAGCTCAAACCAGAATATGAATACAAGTCAAATTGGGTGTTTAGCGAGCTCCAGAGGAGGGATGAAAAATGTACAAAGCTAACCAAAAAAAAAACTATAATGAAAACACTTCTTCCCTAATACCCAAAAAGAAACGAAACACATAATTTTGGATACAACGGTGGAAACAAAATATTTACTTTCATTTATAACTGGTAATTGGATTCCGAAACAATTGGAACAACGTGAGACTTGAATAGTATACTTCAACTCCAGGATTGAAATTAAGAATTGAACCCTATATTGAAACTTTCACTAACTGGAAAATACAAAATCTCAGAATATGGGAACCAAATACTTGAATGTATGACTTGCAAACTCAGTAGTACATCTAAACCCTAACCCGAATCAAGATCTCAAAATCAAAACAACAACAATTGATAAATTGAAGCCCAAAATCCAAAAACATGCCATACAATTGAAAACAAAATGAGAAACTAAATGAAACTAAGCAACTACTGCTAATTTAGTCTCACCTCCTCCGACTCCCTGCGTTATTGTCATCTATGTGTCCTTCAAAGCCTGAATCTTGACACCCTCTGACCCCCATATCCAAGGTGGAAAGCTAATGCAATTTTCTGTGGATGAGGTTTTCTGGAAGAGAGAGGAGAGAGGGAGAAAGAGGAGAGAAGAGAGAGAGGAGAAGAAGAAAATGAGAAGACAACCAGAGAAATTTTTGAGGTATGCCTTTTGAGTAAAAGCAAAATTATAGAATAAGATCTCAAGTTTGACAAATTTAATATAGTCCCATTTGAACAGTGTTTCACCAATTTGAACGGTAACTTGTCATTGAGATTTTTAATGTTAAAGGATTGGTTGCGGTGTAATATGGTGGAAATTTGAATAGTGTGGTGGGTTGGGAAAAATTGTGGTGAAATGTGGAATGTTGTGGTGTAAATTGTTTTAGATTGTGGTGAGTTGGGGTGGAATATGGAAAGTTATGGTTGATCATTGACCCATTGGTTCAATTGGTCGGACCAGTTTAGTCGGATTAGACGGTTGAATCGGTCCGAAACTCATCACTTAAAATTAAAAAAAGCAAGCGTAGAGATCGCGAATTAAAAAAATTTCATATACTTTGAGAATAATTAAACGACAAAAATAATTAAACCGGCATGAACCGGTCAAAAACGGATTGAACCCGGTCAAAAATTAGATTTTCTAAAATTAAATTACCAAAATCCGGTTTGACCGTGAACCACCCGGTTCAACCAATTGAACCGGTTTTAGCGTAATTTCCTAGTTAAACCAGTTATCCGAGCTAAACTTGGAACCAGACCTGTCAACTTGCCGGTTCAAGGGTTGAACCAGTCGGACCGGTCTGATCCGACTTTTACAACATAGCTGAAAGGTAAGTGGAGGTATATTTTAATTTAAAAATGTCAAAATTGGATTTTTAAATATCATGAACCTGGAGGGATCAGGTGGAATTTTCCACCTACTTCCAGCTATAGGTCGACTTCACTTGTTTGTCATTGAAGTTTATTCATTTTTTTCTTCGATTATTGCATATATATAACTAAAATGATGTTTTTTTGGAAATTTTCAAATCACAGGAAACCCATCATATGAGAGTTGTTGGGGCGTGTCCGATAGCGAATGTATAAACTGTTTTAGGAATGCAAGGAAGCTGCTGCCTTTCAGTCACGACGGTCATGTTTCGTTGCCTCACTGTACAGTCCAAGATAGCCATACCGCTATTTCATCAAACGCTAGTCACGCTACACCGGGGATAACTCCTAGTGGTGGTAAGACAACTTTCTTTCACCATGTTTTACTTTTCAAAGCCAACAATAAGGGTTTAAGTGTCTGTTTGGCCCAATTTCTAAAAAAGTGTTTTTGCATTTTATAAACAGTTTTTATAAAAGCTATTTTTGGAGAGACTATGAAGTGTTTGGCCTAACTTATGACATAAATAATTTTACTAAATTAAAGTGTTTGGCTAACTTATGATATAAGTGTTTTTACTAAATTTAATTTGTTAGTATAATTACTTTTCAAAATTATCGTGTAATTTTTTGGAGTAAAATTATCATATGATTATTTACATTTTCTCTTTTTGTTCATTTTTTAAACATATTATCAAATTTTAATTTTAACAATAATTATAATCGTATAGTTATAATTATAGTTATAATTATTATTATTATAACTATATATGGTCTTAACTATACAATTCTTTAAATTAAATATTTATGTATAAAAATTTACTAATTCCATTTTTGCAAAGGAATTAGATAATAAAAATGTACAACATAATATTAAAAGTTCTAACAATATAATATTAAAATATCTAAATACTATATTTATAAGAATCATAATATTTATTTGAAATTATGGAAACTAATCACTAGAGAACCAGTAGATTGAGTAGTGATTAGTTTGTAAGAAACAGAAGTAGTAGTTTACTGCTTCTGCTTTTGGAGCTGTTTTTGGCCAAAATTGTTTTTGGAAAACAGTTATTAGCTTCTAAAAAAAGCATTGTTTGGCCTAGTTTGTGCTTTTTAACTCCAAAAACACTCCCAAAAGCTAGGCAAAACAAGCACTGAAATAAAAGACAACGTATGATTCTTGTAGTTTTTATATTATAGAAGAAGAATTAGGGGTTGTTTGCATTTTGGACCCCAAAACATAGGGTAATTTATTTTCTGAACCATTGGTTTTCAACGTTAATTTTATGGACCCTAAAGTTTATACTTTATAGGGTGAATAAAAAATAACCTTAAAGTTTGTTGCCTAAAAAAAAAAGGTTCGTGTCTTGTTCTTTTTTTTTTTCTCATGTTTGAATTTATCACCCGATTGGCGCCAAACTTAAGGACTAAGGCCCTGTCAAATTCATGGGTAAATACAATTTACCCAAATTTACCAGTTTTTACCTGAATTTACCAAAATTTACCAAAACTTACCGAAAATTACCAAACTTAAAAAAATAAAAAAAATTTAATTTTGACATATAGACATCAATTTGTCAAAAGTTACCAGAATTTACCAAAAGTTACCAAAAATTACCAAAAGTTACCAAAATTTAACTTTTACCCAACTGTTTTTTACCCATGAATTTGACAGGGCCTAAAGATGGAAAATGATATTGAGGCTATAATACACATCTCTTATTCATGTCGGAGCTAGATCGAGACGAAAGCCAGACCAAAAACTAAAAGAAGGAACCCTTGAAAGGGGTTAATTGAGGTGGTTGGCTAAAATTAAGTCAATGCTACAAAACTTAACACACAAGTCAGTCAAGGTCCTGGGCATAGCCAAAGATAAGGTATAAAAATGAAATGTAGATGACAAAAATAAATGAAGATAATAGGCTGATGTCCACATTTCCAAATAGGGCAACGTCACCAGACCTAAGCTTCTCTTCACTTAGGATTTCAAACCATTTCACTTTTTATTCACTTAAAAAGTACAACTAGGTCATCAAACTCGGGTCCCTTGAGTACCTCCAAGGCAAGCTTATAAAGAACTCAATCAAGAAGGCATGTCCCCCTTGATCTACAACTCAATCAAGGTAACACCCTTGATCTACAACTTACTATGTGTTAACAATACTTAGCTACCTAAGTAAGTTTCCCAACTCACTTAATACAAGTCCCATTACAAGAATATACTTTCAGACCAAGGACCTCATGATACAAGAGACTAAAGGATATGAAATTAAAAAGTGTATCTCTTGTGGTGTGGAGTGTTTCTCTCGGTTTCTTCTCTATCTTCGTCCTTTTTTTTATACCCAAAAGGCTAAGGCTTGGTAAGGAGTCTTCAATTGGGAAGATGTCATTGGAGATCTTCACAAAATCAGTTTCTCATTGATTTCTTGCGGGAAGAGAAAGGAGCCACGTGATACTTGTTGGAATTGCAGTAATCAAGCCTTCCTTAAATGGTTTGATACCTTCCAAGTGAGATATGCCAATAATTAGTAACCATAATATTGGATTAGATATTGATTTAGATATAAGGAAGGAGATAACAACTATGCCAAAACAATTAGGAAAATATCACTATAAAATATCTAGGTTATATGCCAATAATATTCGAATTTTGACTTTCACTCAAAATCGTTCCAGTTGCCAAGGTCCTTGATCCTGCATCTGAAAAGGTCCTTGAGCTGAGCCTGCTCATGTCCTTGTGCATAAGTTTGCCAAGATTCTCAAGGGGTTCTAACACTAAAACGACGCGCAGAAACGCAAAAACTCAAAATAACAAGCCATAATCAGCAAAAACTACCAATCATAGAATACATGCAAATGTTACCTTTCAATTTCAAAAACTCGTAAGAAGATGTCCAAAAGCTTAAAACCTCATGATAAGAAATCATCAAAAATATTCAAAAATAAAAAACAAATGAAAATGTTTAACAATTCATAGTTGTTGAACTCAGTTCCCAAAAAAAAATTGAATACAAAAAGTAGCAAAGAAGAAACTCATTCTGAATAGTTAAATAGAGACAATAGAGTCCACAAAACCGGAAAAATAATAAGAAAAAGGGTTTTTGGATGATAATATACCGACCTCTGAGGAAGTTGGATTGTAATACACTAACCTTTATTATTGGACGGCAATATCCCTGACCATTATACCTTGGTGACATTATTATACGAACAGTAACTAAGTGCATGGGGAACCGGTCTCCATGCTTATGTGGCTGGCAGAGGGGAAAAAAACTGTCACAATCCAATAACCTCATTAATCCCCTCCATTTTTCTCACTAACCCACATTACAAAACATGGTTGGCTGTGTGTCACGTCAGTACGAGACCGGTTCATCACCGCCTTAATTACTGTGTTGGGGCCGATTTTTTTAATGTGGGTTAGTGAGAAAAACGGAGGAGTTAACAGGGTTACTGGGCAAGGGTCGGTTATTTTCCCTCTGCCTGTCACGTTAGAATAAGGACTAGTTAACCATTCACCACCTCCTTAGTCACTGTAGGTATAATAATCTCTCCTAGGTATAAAGGTCAGGGGTATTGTTATCCAACAACAAAGGTCGGTATATTACAATCCAATACCCTCAAAGGTCGGTATATTGTCATCCAATATCCCTAAGAAAAATGGTTAGATCGAGACAAAAGCAAAACCGAAAACTAAAATGACACGGAAAATGTCAAACTAATCTGTTCTATTAATATTATTAAAACAAAATCTTAAAGCATGTGCTCGTTAGGGGTGGAAGAAAAATCCAGAACCGGCACACCGAACCGGAAATCAGATAAAAAAATCGGGAACGGGCAACATCGAACCGGTTTAAAAATCCGGTGTACATCTCTCTGTCTCTTGTGCCCATCTCTCTCACTCACACATGCACATCTCTCTCTCTCTCTCTATCTCTCTATCTCTCTCTCTCTCATGCCTCTCTCTCCTACTCACTCACTCTGACACACATACATATATCTCTCTTTGACACACATTCGTCTCTCTCTCTCTCTCTCTCTCCCCCCATCTCTCTTTCTCTCTCTAATTAGAGAGAGAGTAGACTAGCAGGTTGGAGAGAGAGAGAGAGGGTAGAGAGGGTAGAGAGAGTATAGAGAGAGAAAAATGTTGTAGAGAGTATAGAGAGAGAGACAGAGAGAGATGAGGAGGAGGGGGAGGGGGATGAGGAGGAGGAGGAGGATGAGGAGGTAGAGAGAGAGTTGGAGAGGGTAGAGAGAGTGAGTATAGAGCTAATGTATGAGTATAATACCTTGTCATTGTATTACATAAAATATTAAAGGGCAAATATGTTAATTAAATACTTACTCTTATGAACTCTTTTAATTGAGTTCCCAAGCCAGGGTAAATAGTTTATCCTTACAAACACTCTCAATTCCTCACTCTCCTCTACTCTTATAAACTCGTACCCTTCTTTCTAACTCCTTTCCCAAGTGGACCCTAATAAAGCTTTAAAAATAAAGTAGAGAGACACTTCCACCTCCTTAATGGACGGTGGAGATTGATTTGATCCAACGCCCCATATTGCTTATCCAGATCCTTCCATACAAGTATCAAACATTCTTTATAACTGTAGAATTCTTGAGAGTACTCTAGAATATTCTAGGACATTCGTTAATGCTCTAAATAAATCAAGGAAACTCTAATGAATTCTAGAGAATTCTAGAGATGTCATGAAAAATATGGAGTATTCCAGATGTTTCTACAACATTCTGGGACATTCCAAATGGGTCTAGAAAATTCTATGACGTTCTGCCCCACCTACTTCAACAACGTTCTCGTTCCCTTCAAGTCCTGGTATGCTTGGATATGCTTCTTGAATTGCGATATGTTTTGGATATGTCTCAACTTGTTTCGCTAGTGTCAAGTCCCTTCCACTTGACAAGTAACTCCTTGCTCAGAGGTAGACCTGGTCGAGGCACCAGTTTGTTGGCGAGAAGCATCTCTACTTCCTTGTCATGTTGGACCTTGATACCCATTGGTGCTCATTGAGAGGCTCTACTCAGATCATCTTTGTCTCCATGATAAGGTTTAATTAAGCTTCATGGAAGACATGATGATACTTAATCCAAGGAGGAAAATACACCTTAGAAGCCTGTGCTCCCACCTTTTTGATAATCTGAAATGATCCTTCATACCTTTAAAGTAAGCCCCGATGTCGCCCTTTTAACCTCGCGTGGTTGTAAAACTTAACCAGCACGAGGTCCCCAACTTGAAATTCCCTCGGGCACCTCTTCTTATCGGCCCATTTCTTCATCTTCTTGGAAGCTTTCTCAAGATAAGTTCGTACCACCCTAAGTTGGTCATTCTAATTCTTGGAAAACTGGAATGGGGGTGGACTTGGACCCTTATAGCCATAGTAGTAATGCTCAGCATCAACTGTTGTTGTCCTTTGATGATCCCAAACAGGCTTTAGCTCGTGGCCTCGCTCTTTTGCAAGTTGTAGGAGAATTGGGCTACGTCAAGCAGCTTTGCGCAATCCCTTTTGCTGGCATGCACGAAATGCCAGAGGTACAACTCCAAAAGTGCATTCACCCTCTGTGTTTGTCCACCACTTTGAGGAAGAAAGATGGTGGAAAAGTTAAGCTCGGAACCCATGAGCTTAAACAACTCTATGCAAAAACCCTCCATAAAGCGAGTATCTCGATTACTCATGATTAAGCGAGGAGAGCCCTAATACTTCACAATATGTTTGAAAAAGAGTTGGGCAGCTGAATCGTCATGATTGTCATGTTCTTGTTGATAAAATGAGTAGCAGATTGAAAGGATGGGTCGTACGTAGATTGACATATGCAAGTAGGGTGGAGTTAATCAATAGTGTCCAAATGGCAATTCACTCTTATTGGGCGCAAATTTTTGTACTACCTCAGGGTTTCATTGATGCAGTGGTGAAGCTATGTCGCCAATTTCTTTAGGGAAGCTCAAAATCTTGTCATGTTGCATGGGATTCTTGCTGCTTGCCAAAGAAATTTAGGGTTTGAATATTAAAAACATTGTTTTATGGAACAAAGTTACATTAGGGAAATTGGCATGACAGATTGCAATCGATAAAGAGTCACTTTGGGTCAAATGGGTTCACCACACTTACTTGAAGAAATCTTTTTTCCAGGAATGTGAGGTCAAACAAAACAGTACCTGGTACTGGAGACGTATAATCAAGGTCAGAAATTATTTAAATCTGATTTCTTCTGATTTATTATGTTCCAGTAACTACTCATTATCAACTACATATTTTGCTATGCTTGGCCCTCAAGTTCCTGTCGAATGGGCCTTGGTGATTTGGAATAAATACCGAGTCCCGAAGTTGCCCTTCTTATCTTGGTAATGTATTAAAGGGAGATGCGTTTTATGCTTTGAAAGTGAGGAAAGTCATATCTATATTTTTGAGCAATGCAAGTATAGCTTGGAGGTTTGGAACTTGGTTTGCACAAACTTGAGTGGCCGAGAATTACTTGGAAAAATGTTAGTATTTCTCAACCATAGGTCAATTGGTCCATACGAAAGAAACATCACATTTACTTGATGTTTACTACGTTTGTGTATTAAATTTGGTTTGAAAGGAATTCAAGAATTTTTCAAGATAAAGTCCATCGAGTTGAATTATTAGTGGATTTGATAGTTAGAGATGTAAAAAGTAGATTAGGAGGAGATAGAGTTTAATTTCATACAATTTTGTTTGGGGTTTTGTTGTGCCTCTCTAGGTATGCCTAAGTATCTTTGTAAATTATTTTGTTAATGGAATGATCTGCCCGATTTTTCCGAAAAGAAAAGAGTTGGGTGGCTAGCTCAGCGATGTATACCTTAAGGGCAAGAATAAAGGTTGCATATTTAGAGTATCGATCCATCACCACAAGAATCCAATCATCTTTCACTCGTGGGTAACCCCACGATGAAGTCCAGGGAAATGCTTTCCCACGTTCTCTTAGGAATGGGAAGTGGGAGGAGCAGTCATACAGGTATCCTTGTTCAATCTTGTCTTGTTGGCATACATGAAAAGTTCAATCTTGTCTTGTTGACATACAAGAAAAAGTTTTCACCTAGATGCCTGACTCACTTGTTGTGATGACATTCCTTTAAGACTTCCATTCTAAGGCCACTATTTGATGGAACGTAGACTCTCCTGCCCTTAGTGAGAATCAACCATCCTCAACCCAAAATCTCCTTATCTTGCCATCCTTGATAAGGTTAGAGATGGTCTTCACGAAGGAATAATGCTTGAATCCTTCCTTGATTCGGTCACGCAGATTACTTTGAGGTTAGCTAATGTCTACAAGTTATCCTTTATGACTTAGAGTGTCAGCTACTAAGTTACCACGACCGGCTTATAATGCATTGTATAATCAAACTCTGCTAAGAAGTCTTTTCACCGAGCTTGCTTGGGGGTAAGCTTCTTCTGAATTTGAAAATCGCTGGTTGCCACATTGTTTGTCTTGATTACCAACTTGCTCTCAAGCAAGTAATGCCTTCAAGTTTGAAGACAATGGACAACCACTGTCATCTCTTTCTCTTATACCGTATATCGCCTCTTGGTGTCTTTAAGATTCCAATTTTCATAGGCAATGGGATGGCCATCTTGCATAATTACTTCATTCATGGCGAATTCGGAAGCATCGGTGTATAGCTCGAATGGCTTGCCAAGATCGACAAGTGCTGGAACGGGCTCTTGTGTTACGACTTTCTTTAAATTTCAAAGGCTTGTTGGCATTCTTTGCTCCAAGCCTATCCTCTTCCCCTCTTGAGAAAGTCGGTGAAAGGAGCAACGATAGCGAAATATCCCTTCATGAATCACCAGTAATAATTCACCAAGCTAAGGAACAATCTTAGCTTGGTGACCTTGGTTGGTGGCTCTCAGTCAAGGATAACTTTGATCTTGTTCGGATCCATGCATAACTTGTCTTTCCCCACGCTATGGCCGAAGAATGGTACTTCTTCTTTGGAAAAGTAACAGTTCTCCTTCTTCACATAAAGCTCATTCTCCCGAAGTGTCTTAAACAATTGCCTCGAATGCTCTAAATCGTCCATAGTCTTACTATATATGACAATGCCATATAGATAAACCACCACAAAATGATCAAGGAACGGAGTAAGTACCTTGTTCATGAGGGTGTAAAATGTGGTTGGGGCATTTGTCAGCCTAAACGACATAAATAAAACTCATAGGATTCGTAGCGGGTCACACATGTCGTCTTCGCCTCGTCTTTTTCAGCTATGTAAATTTGGTAGTACCCACTCTTTAAATCAAGTTTGGTGAAATAACTTGCACCTCCCAATTGATCGAATATATCATCAATACGGGGAATGAAAGTGGATATCATCCTTCCCGCACTATTGTCCATTCTTACCGGGATCAAACATGGTTGCCTTTCCTCCATAATGTACTTAACATTGGTTAATGGAATGGGGAAAGACTTCGTCGTGACGAAGAAATCAATTCCCGAATAGAACTTCTTGTCATGTAAGGAAGCGATAGTGATATCGACCTTACATTCCCATTATTCGTTGCGAATAAGAGTGTCCTGGGAACTACATAATCGAGAGTTTTTCTGCATTTACTCCCTTGAAAAAACCCTTGGTTTTGTTGTAGGAGAGGTCCACCTCATTGGCAAGCTCCTTGGCTATATAGAGCATGTCTGCACCTGTGTCCTACAACACTTGTAGAGGCTTGTCGTTGATGTGTTTCTCTATGTACATGCACCCAGGGGATCCTTCCTCGACGCTAGCTTGGACGACGCTAAAGAATTTTAGAGATCCTCTTCTCTTCTTCTTTCTTTTCTTCTTCCCTTACGAGGGAGGCAATCTTTCCCCTCACAGGACATTCGGTGACCTGGTGCGACCTACTATGTAAGAAGAATGAGTACCTCCTCATTGCGTCATCCTTTTTGCCTTTACCCTTGTCCTTGTTGTGGCTTTTGAAGGGTCGATCCTTCTTGAGAGACTTGTCTCGATCTCCCTTCCTTCGTCACTATTACTTGTCTTCTTATTTGGTCACTGTTACTTGTCTTCTTATTTGATCCCTTGGAGACCTCTCGCTTACATTCGGGCAGGGTGTCGGCAAAAATAATTGTTGAATCAATATCATTCAGCCCTTGTTGCTTCAACTCCATCTTAGCCCATGGTTTCAATCCTTCAAGGAATATAAACAACTTATCCTTGGCACTCATGTTGATGATCTCGAGCATGAGTTCTTTGAACTCCTTGACGTATCCCATATACGTCCATCCTTGTGTTTGAGGTGTGGAACCTAGTTCTAGCTTCGAATTTGTCATCTTCTGGATAAAATTAATTGCCTCTTAAGTTTTCTTTTGAGTTAATCCCAAGTAGTGATGGGATCAGATGTTACGGTGGCAACATCCTTACACTTGCGTGGCTAACTTTTTAAGACAACGTATTTAAATTAACGGGAAGTAGTGTTTACCTTCTTCCTTTCGTCCACTATGTCGTTGGACTTAAAGTATGACTCCACATTCCAAATGAAGTCATCAATCTCCCCTACATTCCTCAACCCCTTATAGAAAGAAGGCGCATGAGTGTTGTCCTTTTGGGAGAAGGAAATCTCTCGAGCGCCTCCACCACTGACCACCACGGCCATGCAAGTCTTCAATTGCAACTCGAGTTCTTCCACCTTGTTGGCAAGAGGCTCGATTGTTGACTTGTAATCAGCCAACTCTTTCCAAAGGGCTTTGTTGGAATCCTTCAACTCCTTTTTGAGAGTATTATCTCCATAGAAAGCTTCGCCTTGGGATAATCAAAGGCGCTTTATACGTTATATTGGTTTCCTTCATGTCATCCTTAGAAGCGAATTCCTCCGTTTCTTTGGCCTTCCCATTGAGACCTCGACTTCCTTCACCAGGTGTGACATAGTGTCCTCCACTTCGCTCCTTCCACCAAGAGTGGCAAGTTCTAGTTTCTCCATGATCTCCTCATTCCCCTTGCCTTTCTTTGAGGTTTGCTCGCCCATACTCGACATGGTTTCTCCCACACACGAACATCTCAAAACTGAGACTCTAATACCAAATATCATGGGGTGAGTTTAATTTGCACAAAACCAATTTGACGCTAGCAAACTTTGACTCGAGTTTATCTTATAAGATTGATAATAAGTCTTTCACAAGCTTAACTTAGACTATGAGAAACTAAGAGAGCTTTAACACAAAAGAGACAAGAGTGTGTTTGAGAGAATGTTTAGTATTGCTTGCAAATAATGGATGGTTACAAAAGAGAACCCAAGGGGGTATTTATACACTTCCGCCTCCTCAATGGATAGTAGACATTAATTTGATTCGACGACCCCTATTGCTAATCCAGGTCCTTCCAAACAAGTATATAACATTTTATATAAGTATAGAATACTTGAGAGTACTCTAAAATATTGTAGAACATTCATGAATACTTTATAGAAATCAAGGGAATTCTTGAGAAGTCTAGAGAATTCTAGAGATCTCACAAAAAATACGGAGTATTTGGGATGTTTCGAGAAGATTTAAGGACATTCTAGATGGTTTTAGGAAATTTGTGAATAAGGGAAAAATGAAATAATAATTGAGCCCACAGCTGCCTGTAACACCCCCAGAATATTAATCACTAGATTAAGCTAAATGCTGACTTAACCTAATGATTAGCGCAGCGGAATTACTTTCCCAAGGGTGTTATCGCCGTTCATTAAATATGAACAAGGCTTAGACAAACTCTACACAATAAGCAAGACATCGATGGGTCTACAAACCTCCAAAGACACTCGACTTTAAACATAAAAGATAATAATAATAACATACAACCACCTAGGTCAATGCCCAGTCACTTGGAGTATCACAATCCACCAAAATCTCAGTCTTAACTGTCCTCAAAAACAGCACAAACACACTAGGTTCGGTCAAAAAGGTGGGACAATGGGTGTCGGGAGACTTTCGGGATGAAAACGAGGATAAGGAAATGGGTTTCGCAACAAGAGAGTAACGAGAAGGGGAAATCGAATGGTAACTCCGTTAGAAAATACCCACCGGGCTTCCTCTTTCAAGGATAGTCCGGATTAACTTCTCCGAAGTCCATAGACAGACCCCGGGGAGTTAATGGAACAGAATTACCTAATTAGTTTCTATTCGCTTTGGCAAAGTAGAACACTAACTATCCCAATTCCTACCTTCCAACAAGCGTTGGATGTATTCGGGATGCTTTCGCACCCAAATACATCCCACTTGAGGGAAGGATAGGGTTGGGAAATTGATTTCCTAACTAGTCACTCACTAAAATTGCTAACCCAAACCTGATCACCCATTCACACCCTTAATATCTCCCTAACCCATTAGGGTTCTAGCCACTAAACATCCTAACTATCATGATACTAACATCAACAACATTAATCATGCTTAAAAAGATAAGCAAAATAACAACAAACAATCAACAAAATCAATAATAACAACAATAGCAAAAACAGAGATTAATAGATAAACAATGAAATAAAAGAGAGAAAGGTTAAGAAATGCTCATTGATTGATGACAAAGAGGCAAAAACTTCTGAATAAATAAGCTCCAATGCTCCAAATATGATAATAATCTTCAAACTTGAAATAAAACTTGAGAGAATCCAATACAAGAATCAATAAACTCAGCAAAGATCTTCACTAACTCTTAATCCAAAGCTTAAAATGTGATAAAAGAAGGCTAAAATATGATAAAAGGTAGCTAAAGACTGATTAAAAGATGCTCCTCTGCTAAAATGACTTAAAACAATATATAGTAACTCAGGTTGTTACTCAAAACTAATCATTTAACGCTACAGACAAAACGTGTCCCGCAGGGGACCGTGGGCACGGTCAAGGTGACCATGGCCACGGTCCTGCGTAAAGCAGGCAGAACTCATCTTCGCTTCGCAATACCGTGGGCACGGTACCCATGCACCGTGGGCACGGTGTAGGCGATTAGGGTTGACAACTTTTCACCCCTTCGCACCGCCGTGGCTACGGTTATGGGAGTCCGTGGCCACGGTCTTGTTCGGCCAACCTCTTCCTTGGGCAGGACAGTGAACTCACCATGGCTACGGTTGATTTGACCGTGACCACGGTACATCTCGGGTTGCAGATCCTCCTCCCTTAGGCATTGGCTCCATCACACCGTGGCTGCGGTCAACATGACCGTGGCCACGGTCTATCTCGGCCACACTTATCTTCAGGGCGTAGCGCCCGCTACGAAATTGGCGTGGCGGGGGCTATACTTCGGTGCTCTTCGACCCAATACTTGCGTTTCCGCGCTTCCGTCATGCTCGGCCCTTCCGTCTCCGCTGCCTTCGACAGGATCGGGGCTCGGGGAATCTTAGCGAATCACGGGATTCCCAAGATTGGTGCAAAATTAGCCCATTTAGCACAGCTTTGAGTAAAACCTTCGGAAACTACAAAGATAACCAAAACGCATTAAAAGTTATTAAAACGAGCTTCGATACAAGTCAAAAGCCTAAGGATTTAGGTGGTATTTAGACGCGAAATCGGGTCTAAACAGTCATCTGCCTTTGGTTTAAGAAAAGTGGAAGTAAAAAGAATTTCATTACGTGAATAATTTACTTCGTGAGTGAAATCGATAAAAGCAAAGATCATACTAACATGGATATTAACATAAATGACCCTACTTGCGATCATCGGCTAGGCCTCCGTATGCGCATACCCGGACCGATCGGGAGATCCGGATGGTGGATAAATATTCTGTTGGCCATGTTTTCATGGTGTGCAACTAGGGCACTAAAGATATAATTTCCTTGGGTGCGGTAAGGCACGCATACAATTTACTAGGGGTGCATAAAGGCACGTGAACATGGTGTGTACTAAGACACTAACTTCCTGATGTGCTTTAAGCACGAAAAAACCATCGGCAGGGCCTTTATTAAACTTTAGAAATCCTGGAATTTTACTCATGGAACCTGAATTTTCTTAAACGAGCATAACCACAAATAAAAGAACCCTTCTTGAATGATGTTTGAATTTCGTAAAAGCTTCTAAAGAGGTAAACTCTTGACTTTTCACAACTGAGACTTAAAAATTGGTTTATTTAACATGAATTGCTATAACATAAACTTATAAATCAACCACTTGATAACATAGTAACTCTCTTATAACACATAAAAATCGACCCTTGAGAGAAGTATCATTAAACATAAATCTTATGAAATATCCATAGTATAAAAATGCTAACTTAGCACATGCTCTGAATATAAATCAAGAGTAATTAATTAAATACAAGAATTTGCATAATAACAAGTAGTACATGTACCTAGTACTTTAGAATTAACCACAGAACGAGCAGGGACTTGAACAGCTAAAAGGCAACGATCGATCACTTGGAGGGACTTAGAAAAGAGAAGAGAACATGAATTAGAACCCTACCTATATAGGAAAATGGGGGGGGGGGATAATTTTAATAAAATAAACGCGTCTTGATATCGAATTTAATTTCCTATGCCGCATTTGAAAGGGTCATAACTACTTCCATAGACATCGTATCAACGCAAAAGAGGACCTTTCAGAAAGCTTGAAACACACCCTACAACTTTGTAGTCTGTCTCGAAGACCAAAGGCATGGTTAAAAACGTCGACTAAACTTTTTCGAGAGGCTTTAACTTGAGTTATATTACTCGGTTCGGGCCCTACAAACTATCTATGGGAAGCTCGTGGTTCATACTCCAATCTTCATTTTCCCCACCCTTTGATATAAGCATGGAAAATGGTCGAATTTCAGCCACAAAAATATATTTTCTGGAAAAACTCAGAATTTTATGTCTCACATAAAAGCTGATAACTCCCACCCCCGATATTCTATGAATGTATACCATACCTCTCTGGAAAGCCCAGACTGTCCCCTACAACTTTCATGTTCAACCTCTAAACCATAGAAGCCTCTAACGATTCGAAAAATGTCCAACTTTAAACTGACGTCAAAAATTTTCAAATTCACGCGACTTTACGATTTTGGCCATAACTCCTAATATACTGATCAAAACGACGAGCAACAAAAACAGGGTGTTAGCTAACACTTTTATCTACCTATTCATGCCATAAAATAACCCAGAATCACAAAAACAGGGTGTTAGCTAACATTCTTAGAAATTTGTTTATATGCACCCCTAAACTCTTGTGATTTGGCCTAAATCTTCCTTAAACCACAATTTAACTTTCATAAGTACAATATTCAGACTTGACATACCGAGAAAATCACCATTAAATTCCATCTTATACCCATGCAAGGTCACTACGTCATCATTTCCAAAATCCATCATTTAATCCAACATGCATCACTTTAAAACCTTCAATTTACTTATTCTATAGCTACTCTATAAACATGCACTTCATTTTAGACAAGTTTCCATACTTTCATAGAGAATTACTCTACTATATTCACATGCATGCTCATCTTTTACACATCTTTTGCTAAATCAAACACTAGATCACTAAAAAAAAAACCACATAACTTACCAAATCCTTCTTTTGAGACTTGAATTCCTTCTCCCTTCCTTAGTCAACTATTAGAAACACAAATCTCCCTATGAAAACAACATAAAATCCACAAATATTCATATTCTAACTTTGATTTACTTGAAGAAAAAAAAGAGGAACAAGGTAGAGAGAGTTACACTTGCAAGGGAGATGAGAAGTGATGATGGGGATTGTATGATGGGTGGCGGCCGGCCAGAGAGACGATGCTAGCGGTGGTCGGCAGAAGGTGGGGTAGGCAGAGGGGGGCTGGCGTGGGAGAGAGGGAGCCAAAGAGACACACAAGGGAGCAAGGGTGTGGGAGTGTTTGAATTATATTGGAATCCTCTTAAATGATACTCCCTCCAACTAATATATATATACTAATAAGATTAAGGCACAAACTTCATCCCCCTCTCTTCCTTTGATCTGGCCAAATGGCTCAAATAACCCAAAATTTTATCAATTTTATTTCCTTCTCTTTATACTCATATCTCCCAAATTCCTAATCTACCTAAATTTATAAAACCATAAAATATTAACGGCAACCCAAATAAATATCAACCATCTCATGATTTCTCATACTTATTCCTAAAATCATCAATAAAGGAAGAATCCTAAAAATATAGATCCCGGTAAAAATAATTCATATTCGATCTAGAACATCTTGAGAGTCATCGGGAAGAAATTCTCGAGGAAATTAAACTTAGAAAAGATTTAATGCCGATCGTTGCGCTGTTGAAGTCCTGCAAAATATACACTGGGTAGTAAAACAAAGGAGCGCGCGCTTTATTTATTTCGTGAGTTATCTTTAATCTTGATTAATTAAGCTAATTAACACGTATTAAGGAGAGATTTTCTTTGGGTTATTACACCGGTTTTTTGCATTTTGGACCCCAAACTTTAGGGGTATTTATATTCTGAACCCTTGGTTTTCAACATAAACTTTTTAGACCCTAAAGTTTGTAGGCTGAATAAAAAAGGACCTTAAAGTTTGTGAGCTGAAGAAAAAGTCCCCTGTCTCATTCTTTATTTTCCTCCCATGTTTGAATTTATCTCCCGATTGACGTCAAACTTCAGGACTATGGTTAAAACTAATATTGAAGGTATAATACACCTCTCTTATTCATGTCGAGGCTACTTAGACCCCTGAATACATGGTTTTAAGTAACTCCAACATGAATAAAAGAGGTTTATTATAACTTTAATATCGGTTTTAACCTTAGTCTTGAAGTTTGATGCCAATCGGGAGAGAAATTCAAACATGGAAAGAAAAAGAAAAATGGGAAACGAGCTTTTTTTTCACCTAGCAAACTTTAGGGTCCTTTTTTTTCAGCCTACAAACTTTAGGGTCCAAAAAGTTAAAGTTGAAAACCAAGTGTTCAGAATCTAAATACCCCTAAAATTCGGAGTCAAAATGCAAAAAACCCGTTATTACACTGCCCCTAGTTGCACCCATGCTTAGCTCTAAGAATAGGCCATAAGAGAATCTTCAAAAGAGCGATAATATCCACTAAGAAAATTATAGTCTCTAGGTAGTATTGGCAATGAGCCGAGTTGAGCCTCGAGGCTCGGCTCTTGAACTATATTTTGGCTAGACTTGTCTCACGAGCTTGGCGGGCCTGAAAAGTTAAGCATGTGGCTTGACTCATCAAGGTTCGCGAGCTCTCACAAGCTTTAACTTATAGAGTGATCAAATAAAGTGTAACTCTTAAAATAGAACATAATTAAAAAAAGGGATATTGGATGACAATATACTGACCTTTAGGGAATTGGATTGTAATATACCGACCTTTACTATTGGACAGCAATGTCCCTAACCTTTATACTTAGGTGAGATTATTATACCAACAGTGGCTAAGGGGATGGTGACTGATTAGCTAGTCTTTATTCTAATATGACAGGCGTAGGGAAAATAGTCGGCCCTTGCCCAGTAACCCTAGTAATTCCTCCATCTTTCTCACTAACCCACGTTAAAAAAAAAATAAATTGGCCCTAACACAGTGGCTAAGGGGGTTGTGAAACAGTCTTTGTACTGACGTGGCATACAACCAACCAATGTCTTGTAAGGTGGGTTAGCGAGAAAAACGGAGGGCTTAACGGGGTTATTGGCTTGGGACATTTATTTCCCTTCGCCAGCCACATCAGCATCGAAACTGGTTCAGCATCCCCTTAGTTACTGTTGGTATAATAATGTTACCTAGGCATAAAGGTCAGAGATATTGTTGTCCAGTAATAAATGTTGGTATATTACAATCTAACACCCCAAGAAGTCGGTATATTATGATCCAAAAATCCTTAAGAAAAAGAGCATTAAGTGTATCTCACGAGCTTGTCAAGATGGCTCGTCATTGACATAATGTTGAAAATCAAATAATTGAAAGGAACAATTATAGGATGTAAAATAAAGTAATTTTATAGCAACATTGAAAATAATTTATGATTTTAGATTTACAACACATTAAAAAAAATAAGCTATTAAAAGTATAATTTTCGATTTATATGAATGAAGTAATTTAAGTTTAGAAATTGTACTATCAATCACAATATATGTTATCCTATTTTCCATGCCCACGACTCTTACGAGATTCACGAATCAAGCTTCTTTAGGCTCAGTTTGGCTGGCTTATGTAACGAGTTTAAGCACGAGCTAACTTGAGCTTATTTCTAGCCGAGCTTATCGGGCTTCCCATAGAGTCTGCTCGCGAGAGCTCCTGAGCCGGCTTGGCTCATTGCCAGCTCGACTTCTAGGATTCGGACCTTGGTGAAAAAGATAAGCTTTTAACGATTTCCTACTATTATAACACTTTGTCTTAGTTTGTTAATAAGGAAAAGAGTATTAATGAAACATGTTATTTAGCCCTTAAAATGAATCTTTCATTAAATTAAGTGGTACAAACCAAACCAATAAGTATTTGATTATATTTCTAACCCCAGTTATCAATCAGTATAAATAAAATAAATTGCAAAACATAAGGATAATACTATTATATTTGACCCCTCCACAACTTACTTTGAAGAGATTTGTAGACTATGTATGTTTGTATGTAAGTATGTCCTACCCCCCGTGCAACACACATAGATATGTTCATTGCATAATAATATTTCTTCTTAAATTGAAAAAGAATATGACAATATTATCACAAAATCCTGTTTTAAGTGAGACAACTCTATACTATGAACGGAGTTATGTTTTACAAATCAAATAGGAATATATGAGTTGTTAGAAAGAGAGTAACGAAGCTCTACCTTTATTTGATTTTTATATTGACTAGTGTCGGACAGCTAACACTATGGAAAACTCAACGCCCCTATAACTTTAATCTAAGAAGACTAAGTTCCAAAATGTAAAGAATTAATATTGTCAGTTTTATAACATATCATTTTTGTAATAATTCTTCAGGGAGTACTTGAAGATGGACAAGAAATAGCTGTCAAAAGGCTATCCAAAACTTCTGGACAAGGTATTACAGAGTTCAAAACAGAAGTGCTTTTGGTTGCAAAACTTCAGCACAAGAACTTAGTTAAACTCTTGGGATTTTGTTTTGTATCAAATGAAAAGATACTTGTTTATGAGTATCTTCAAAATTCTAGCCTTGACAAATTTTTATTGGGTAAGTACACCATGACCATTGCCCTCTCTAATACATGTTGAAGAGGCAATTTTCTTCTTAAAACAATGCTAAAAGGTGTTTGATATGTCTTAGATTCCATAAAGAAATCGTCGTTCGATTGGAAAATGAGGTTTAACGTCATTGTTGGAATCGCAAAAGGACTTCTGTATCTTCATGAGGATTCTAGATTCAAAATTATTCATCGAGATCTCAAACCAAGCAACATATTGTTAGATAATCATATGACCCCAAAGATATCGGATTTTGGGCTTGCAAGACTTTTTGAAGCAGGGGAAACTGAGGGTGATACCAAAAGAATTGTTGGAACATAGTAAGTGTTTCATCTTAATCTACTATTTATATTATACATTATTATAAATTGCATTTTATATTATACGAATGTGCTTACTACATATGAACTTTGAAATGAAGTCTAAGAATGGCAAACAAATTGCAGTGGTTATATGGCTCCAGAATATGCAATGACAGGTCATTTCTCGGTCAAGTCAGACGTCTACAGTTTTGGCATCATAGTTTTGGAGATAGTGAGCGGTCAAAAGCACAAATTGCTTGGTCCACGCGGACTGGAGGAAGCACTTTTGCATCGTGTACGCTTCAATCCCCGAACTTTTAAATACCACTCCACAAATATATGGCTAACTTTGTACATATCACAGGCTTGGAGGCTTTGGAATGAGATGAATTCCTTAGACTTGGTGGACTCATCACTAGGCAATGAATATCCAAAAGAAGAAGCAAAAAAATGCATACACATTGGTTTGCTATGCATCCAAGAGAGTGCAACTGAAAGACCAAGAATGACAACTGTCGTTGCTGCACTTAATGGACAGTTAGTAAGCCTCCCAATGCCAAAGGCTCCTAACTTTTTTGGAACCAATGGTGTAAATATGAATATGACTTCTGCCCAGTATGGAAAGCCAACGAATGGGAATGAAATTGAATACCGTCATATTTCAGATCAAAATGGTTGTCCCCATATGTACTCAGGCACACAGCATATTACCGGCATATATCCACGATGACTAATGTATCAAATTTATTTAACATTACCCATATTTTAACCAATGTTAACCCTTCATTGTACATCATTTACCTTAGGTAAGGAATGTTATTTAAATCTTTTTGCGCGACCAAAACGGTCCTTTTATTTCGTAAATTATGGTTCTTTATCCTTCTATAAATACTATTTTAAATGGAATTGGTTTCATTATATTAATTCTTTTTTTTTTTCACGAAGCTTATCAAGCTCAGCTTTTATGGATTAAGTTCAAAAGAAAATGGCGGTCTATGAAAAAGCTACGAGCCAACAATTGAGAAGCCGCAGTTACCCACTACCAGTTAGTTTTGAGTGATGATATATATTTTGGGATAAAAAAAAACTATTTAAGTGTCTTACTATTTATTAAATTAATAATTATTATGAATTTTGATACCAAATTTTTAATGGTTACCATTAATTATCAATAATGAAAAGTTTGGAATGTGGTAGCTACGCAAACAATTATAAATGATGCCCTATGGGCTTTTTTGTAAATTTTAAAAGTTATGGATACAAATAAAATTTTATACAATTTATATGTTGTATTATAGTTAATAGAAGTCAATCATATTAATTTTTACAATTCAATACAAAAATATATAAATCTTATACCGAGAAAGACACTTATCTTGCCAAATAACTTGTATCTTTTTTAATTTTTAAAAAAGAGAATTTATCCACCATCTTTATTAAATCACATATACCATATCTTGATCTATATAATATATGGTTCAAGCAATAAATCTATCATCTATCTATTAATTATATTAAAACAAAACACAAATCCATAAGAAGTTGCCATGTATCAATCACAAAGAAAAAGTTATTCAAAGAAAAAAAAAACATTTAAGCAACCTTCAATTCCTCAACCTCAAAACTGTTAGTTATAATCATCAATTACAAAAACTACTACTCATAATATGCTACATCGGTTACATAAAAACATCCACACAATTGCTTACTGTCGAAGAAGAAAGACAAGAAAAGTAAAGTAAAAGGAAAAATAAAAAAGAATTATTGATTATTTTTTGAAAAGAATGAATAGTTAGCGAACAAATAACAGTGGTAAGGTAGTAAAAGTGGATTAATAATTTGGTTCGTCTAGCTAAAAATAACATGAGCATGCAATAGGTTACAGTACAAGTTCTACTTTACACAGTCGACAAATGTATATTTTTCTTGTCTTTACTCCATTATTATACATTTTTTAAATTTTTCCAGACCCCGAGAAAAAAAAAATATCATAAATACTAAACCTATTAATTATTACGTGAAACAATGAAGCTACACCCCCTTTTTGGCCCACACCCATTTCTCTTCTCTTATGTATTGGTGTAAATATCTTACTTATATAGATACTCTTCTGATCAATTTAATTTTTACACTCTTAGCACTCCCCAATCGTGTTACTACGACTGCTTCTGTTTCTAATTATCTGACATCATAGTTAATAGGGATCGGGATAAAAATCTCTTCAGAATACACTTAAACGGGGCCAAAAAAATTAATGATTTGACAAATAAAAAAGGTACAACAGGAATACTAATAACCATTTTAAGTTTTAAAAAATATTATTGGACAACAATAATATAAACTTTGAGAGTTATTAACCGATAATAATACCATCAATTTTGTTGGGCACTAATAGTACCAACTATGAACCTATTTTCCAGTAATAGTACACCACCGAGTTGGTATGTGTCTGACTTAGCAAAAATATTATCTACTGCCTAATTGTCTAAGATGGAGGCCAGAGCAAGTTGAAAAAAATATTAACAACGACATTGTTTTTTCCAACAAAGAAATATTAATGAACTTAGCTAAACAACTAAAACATTACTCGGAGGTACCCCAATATTTGGGGAAACTATGTTTCGATACCTCAACTTTTCAAAACTCACTTGGAGGTACCCCAATATTTGGGAAAACTATGTTTCAATACCCCAACTTTTCAAAACTCACTTGGAGGTACCCTTAGGTTTGGGTTAGTGATTATTAGGTGTTTTTCCGGCCATCAATTTGTTAAGTAATAGAAATACCATTATTTTTCTTCTTCTTCCTCATCTCCATTAATGGAGCTTAAAAGCAAAATCTTTTCTCAACTCCTTTTTTTCCCGTTCCACAATTAAACTTCCTCGTTATGACTCTGAGCATTGTTGATGGGCAGTGTTCTAGGCTGGAAATTTAGCCATGACTTGCACTTGCAGCAACCCCATTACCGTTGGTGTTTGCTAATTTCCTCCTTTCTGCCCCAATTCTCTGGGTTGACCACTTCCTTCATCTTGGTGATCTGCTCGACCAAGCGATTGTTTTTTTGGTGAACGCCACCACAGACGGTGTCGTCCGTTGCCTCGAGGTCAATCCCACCACCTGCAGTACATGGGCGCCTTTAGAGAACCTTTTGGAAGTCATCGCGCACTTAGAGAACCTTTTGGAAGACCGTATCCTGCTATAAACCACTTGATGATGGTACCGCACGAGTTGTGCGAGGAGTTTAGGAGATTGGAGATTAATGTGGTAACACCTGGAGAGAAAGTTGTATTAAATGCCATGGAATTGCAACCTACTCTAATGGAGGAGATCAAGAGGACCCAAGAGCTGGACTTACAGCTTGCAAAGATACGGGAGGAAGTTTTGCAGGGGAAAGCCCCTGGTTTTGTGATTCACGAAGACGGTACATTACGGTTTCATAACCGCATCTGTGTACCCAATATGGAAGAGCTGAAAAGGAGGATTCTAGAAGAGGGACACAATACGCCATATTCAGTGCATCCAGGGGGAAATAAGCTGTACAAGGACCTTAAACAGACGTTCTGGTGGAGTAATATGAAACAAGAAGTGGCAGACTTTGTGGCAAAGTGTCTTACATGCCAGCGAGTCAAAGCAGAGCACCAACGACCAGCCGGACTTCTGCAACCGTTAGACGTCCCTGAGTGGAAATGGGATTCAATATCAATGGATTTTGTGATAGGTCTACCAAGGACCAGGCGGAAACACAATGCAATATGGGTGATAGTAGATCGATTGACCAAGTCGGCCCATTTCCTGGCCATCGCCAACAACTGGTCCCTGGACCAGTTAGCTCAAGCGTAGGTAAGGGAGATCGTAAGATTACATGGAGTACCCAGTTCTATAGTCTCGGACAGAGACACCAGATTCCAGTCTGGTTTTTGGAAAAAGTTACAAGAGGCGTTTGGTACAAAGCTCAAGTTTAGTACCGCATTTCACCCAGCTACAGATGGGCAGACAGAGAGGACCATTCAAACCCTCGAAGATATGTTGCGAGCATGCGCATTAGATTTCAAGGACTCGTGGGATGACGAGTTGATTCTCATTGAGTTCTCCTACAACAACAGTTATCATGCTAGTATAGGGATGTCACCCTTCGAAGCTTTGTATGGAAGGAGATGTAGAACTCCCCTATGTTGGCAGGATATCGATGAAGCTCTAACTATCGGACCGGACCTAATACAGGCCACTACTCAGAAGGTTCGGATCATTCAAGACAAGATGAAGGCAGCACAAAGTCGACAAAAGAGTTATGCTGACAAAAGGAGAAGACCTTTAGAGTTCGAAGTAGGGGAATCCGTGTTTTTGCGGGTCTCACCTACAAAGGGAGTCATGAGATTTGGCCAGTCAGGGAAATTGACACCAAGATTTATCGGACCGTATCCAATCTTGGAACGCATCGGAGAAGTCGCCTACAAGTTACAGCTGCCAGGAGAACTTCCGAGAGTGCACAATATTTTCCACGTATCACAACTCAGGAAATACGTTCCGGACCCGGCTCATGTGATTGATCCCGAGCCGCTTCGACTACAAGAAGACCTGAGCTATGAAGAGCAACCGCTAGAGATACTAGACCGTAGGGAAAAGCAGCTTAGGAGGAAAGTAGTTCCCTTGGTAAAAGTACGATGGGCAAATCATACCACAACGGAAGCAACCTGGGAAACAGAAGACGAGATGAGGAAGAAGTACCCTCACTTGTTCCAAGCCTAAGGCGCGTCAAGTTTCGGGGACGAAACTTCTTTTAAGAAGGTAATGATGTAAAACCTCGAGTTTTAGGAGGAGTGGAACCGTTAGTTTTCTTACCGGACCGTTAGGGTTAAGTTTAAGTTTCGAGGACGAAACTTCTTTTAAGAAGGTAATGATGTAAAACCCCGAAAATTTTCGAAAATGTTGACCGTGACGCCGTTAGAAATTAGGGTTGACCCCGTTAAATTATTATTTGTTGTGTGTTTTATTTTGTGCTAACACTTGAGCTCGTAGGACTGTTGAGGGACTAACAAGGGTAGAATAGTAATTTTCGTGGGTTAATATTATTTGAGTTATTATAAATATTATAAATGTGATAATATGTGTTTATTATATGTGTTAATTCTTCCTAAAATTCTAAAATCAGTTTTATTAAGTGGATTGGGTTAGGATTAGAATTAGATTAATTTGGGCCCAAAAGGGATAGTTAGTATATAAACCCTCTCCTCTCATTCAAACCCTAAACTTAATACTAATCTCTCCTCTCAAACCCTAATCTCCCTCAAGACTCTCTCCCCTCTCTCTTCACCTGCCAGCCGACGCCACCAGCAGGAGGCCACCGCCGGCCGCCGCCCTCGCCGGAAAACGCCAGCCGACGAACCTCCCCCTCTCCTTCTCTTCTTTTTTTTTCGTTCTTCTTCCTTCCTCCTTCCCTCCGCTGCACCGACCACCGGCCTCCACCATCGCCGTCGACTCCGACGCCCCTGCCCAGACGACCACCCCGTCCAACGCCGTCGCCACCACCGCAGCCACCGCCGTTCGCCCGCCTTCTTCCTCTCTCTTTTGCTCTCTTTCTCTCTCGATCTGTCTCTCTCTCTTGCTCGCTGCGCCACCACCGCCGGACGACCACCATCACCACCACCGTTGGTGTCGCCGTCGCTGCCCGACCACCAGGCGACCCTCGCATCGCCACCCTGACGTCGCCGGAGCACCCAGTCGAAGAAAACCGCCCCGACGCTGCTGCTGCTGCTGTTTGAACCGCACCACCACCCTCCCGACGACCACCGACGCCACCTGATCTCTGCCCGCCATCGCCTGACCCTGTCGCCGCCACCGCCTCGCCCGTCACCGCCCACGCTCGCCTGAACCCTAACCCTAAACGTAAAACCCTAAAACCCTAACCCTAACTGATTCTTGTTTTATCTTTCTTTTTCCTTTTTCTTTTTCTGTTTTGTATTTTTGATTTATTGAAGTAATCTGATTTTATATTATTAATTGTATAATTTTATGTTCCTAATTATTTGTAATTAGGGGAAAATTATTTGTAATTATTGTTCTTGTTTGTAATTATGTGTAATTTGTTTATTAGTTATGTGTAATTTTTATGTTGTAAATTGTAATTAGTTTAGGTTGTAATAGTTATATTGTTAAGGTTGAATTATTTTATTGTTCTTTAATGTATAAGTTATGTTAGGTTTAGACCACGTTATTATTATATGCACGAATTTGGAAATTTATATCTAGGTTACTTCTTGTTAGTAAATTAGGTTTGTTTTAATTATTGAAAGTTCAATCTTTGTTAGTAATCCTTGATTAAATCTTGATCCTTGAAAATAAATTAGAGTTCTTGTTTTGGTTAAGTTAAAAATTACATGTTCTTTAAATTATTTCTTGTTTCTTGATTAAAGAAAATCATATGTTTAACCACCCTTAAGGTTTCTTCAAATTCTTGAATTTTGTTATAATTTTACTAGTTAATGATCCATGTTGGTCTTTAGAATCTTGATTAAGTAATTTATGTTTAGTATTAATATTCTTGTGTGACTTAGGATAAATTAGAATTTATTAAAGTGTCTTCCGTGTTTTCTAAATTAGGTTTAATGTTACAAGTTTAATGATTGACCTAACTTAGGTTGGACTATATACCTTTGACCCTAAGTTACTGTTTTAAGCCCAAATGAGAACCCCGGGATCGAATGGTGAAAGTTAGAACCGAAATTACAAATTAATTAATAACCGTTAACGGGACAGTTCTGCTAGTGTCTAAAGATCAGGTTACCACGATTAGTATAGTTGTCTTTTGACAGAGACCTTTTAACTGGAGGTTCCCTTAGATGTGAGGAACCATAGGAATTTTACGGATCGAACGTTTGATTTGTATAACCCGAGTTATAATCGTTTTACCAGAACCTGTCAGATCTGGACCAATTGTGAAGATGGGTGTTTTTAGAGTCCTTCGGGACTGATTTGGGCTTAGCCATCAACATGGAAGTTTTAGTAGACATCCTGAGGTTTCCGAAAAGTCCAGAACCAGACCCATAGGATATCGGGAAGTTGAGTTTTGACCCGTTTTATGTGAACGTTACAATCTGTCCTCTGTTTACTTCTATTTATGAAAAATTGTTGAGTGAAAATAATGTGTGATCTTGTTATATGATTTCTTGGATGTGTTAAGTGTAAATTTATAAATGATAGGAACCTAAGTGTTCCTAGGGGAAGGGTTAGATAGTTGGTAGTTAATACTAACTTCGTTAGAACGCGTGTTGATGAGATAATTATTCTTATTCTAGGCCCGAGTTAGTGCGTGACGTTAGTGAGCTCAAGTGTGTTCTTCTTTTACTGTGCTGTGAAGTATATCAGGTAATTGTCTATGCTCTAATCCCCACCGGGATAATCTTTAAATGTGTTTTAATGTTTTCTAATCTGTTTTGATAATTGCATCCCAAAAGGGGACTTTTGTGGGATTATGACCATCTGTTTTGGATAACTGTTTGTAATTGTTGTACCTTGTTTTATGAGTTGAGAAATTGAGATGGTCTTTTATAAGTGGTTTTATTATCGATTTTGATAACCTGGGTTGGGTTTGGCTTGAGAGCTGTGAGTTGAGTTTTGAATAATGAATTAATAATTCAAAGTGGAAACATTAAGCGGGTTGTTGATTTGATGCCTTTGATAGGCTAATGTTTTGCGGGTGATAACCCTGAGACCAGGATTCGATGCCTGTATGGGTTATGTGCCAGGAGATCAGGGTTTCCTCCCTGATATAGGATAGATGTTATGATGCCTTTGGTGGGCGATTGTTTGATGCCTTTGAGAGGCAAATGTTTATGCGGTGATAACCCCGAGACCGTGATTCGATGCTGTATGGGTTATGTGCGAGATCGTGGTTGCGACTCTGATATAGGATAGAAGATTATGATGCCTTTGGTGGGCGATTGTTCTTGATGCCTTTGGCAGGCGATGTTACTTTGAGGGATTTGATATCCCGCCCGCATAATAAAATATGGATTGGTTGGGTTAAGGAAAACAGTTAAGGGATTAAAGGTTTGTGAAATGGTTTGACTTGTTCCCTCTCCCTCAAATGAATTGAAATGGATTTAACCTGTTTTTAACGTTAGGGGTAGACATTATTGAGATTTCCCCCTCATTTTTGAAATGTTTTGTTTTCAGGTGAAGATCTAGATGCTGGGGACGGGAATTAGAAGTGAGGACGACGAGTCTAGAAGTCCTTGATTTTTGTTATGTTGTTTTCGTTTCGAGAAACTTAAAGTTTTGTTTTGAGTTGTTAGTAGTTACCGTTAGTAGACAATTGTGTTTCCTTTCTCGCCTTGTATTCCTTCGGGGATACGGCAGTGACGCCTAAAATAAATTTGAAGTCTTCCGCTAAGTTTTGTCTGTTAACGTTAATTTGACTTTGACTTTTATAATTGAATTTCCGGGGCGTTACAGAATGGTATCAGAGCTCTGGGTTGCGACCCGGTAGCTCCTAAGAGTCCCCTAGGTTTAGTTAGACCTTATGAAGCTACAGTCGGAGCGATGAGCGTAGGATGGGGGAAAATGGTTTCATGCTTTCCCTAAATGTTTTTGATTATACCATCAGTGTTTTATGTGTTAATGCGTTCTGATCTTGTAGGATGACACAACGCACACACTGTCACCAACACCCCACGCCGTGCTTTCACCGCTACACACCCATCCCTCCCGGTGGGTACTTGGGAACCCACATGTTGAATTTCTACGATGAGATCGACCGATACACCAAGGATGTCCCGAACTCTTGTTTGCGTGGTAACGAGGATGCTCAGGCCAATGCTTTTCTACTCACCTTACGAGACGATCCCTGGTGGGGCCATACTGTGCCGTCGTTGCTACCACCCCTGCTCCCGGAGGAGGGGTACCCACACCCGTGTTGTTGGTGTCAAAGGTACCGGGTAGAGCCGGAGCACCGAATCCCGGGGGTCTTTTCTAGGATTGCCCGGATCGGGATGCGCCGAGTAGAGAGGGTTCAAGTGAACCCAGCTCCTGCACCAGCCGAGGATCATGAGGATGACTCTGAAGAAGATCCGGAGGAGGATCCCACAGAGGACGGCGCCCAGGGTTCCGAGCCCGAGGTGACCACTAGGGTCACGGCTGCACCCGCCGTCAAGCCCGAGCCTGAGATCCCGCCCGAGGAGGAGGATGAGGTGGACCAGGAGACAGGAGAAGACCCCGAGGAGGGCTCGGGGAATGAGACGAGCGATCCCGAGTGGACTCCAGTTTCAGCAAGGAAGAACCCTCGATGCAGGAGGATCATCTGAGTGGGATGGCCATGATGTGTTGAGTAGGAGTGTATAGCTGTTACGTTTGTAATTTTTGTTAGATTGTGATATAACCTGGATATTGGTATATTGTTTCTTTTGGGTATTTGCCCGATGAGGGGAAGTTGTACATATGATTACTTTAGTGTGCACAGAAGCCTTGTTTTGTGATACTGGCATTTTTTGTGACCTTTCAGTATGTGATGGAAATTCATGAAAATAAGATGTTGACATAAGAAATTACTTGGTGAAATAGAATTACAATTTTGTGTTGTTTGGCACCCTATGAGAAGACCAGACCGAGTAGTTACCTCTAGTATGATGTTGAGACAATGGATTGGAAAACCCTTAAGTAGTCTAAAACAACCTCTTTGAACCAGGATGTCGGACATGAATGAGTCTCACACCAACGGAAACCGAGAACAACCACAAGCTGCGGCTGAATCGCGCCTACAAACTGCAACAGAACTGCGCCAAAGTCTTCCTCACTTGATATCAGGGTCGAGTGCAACAGCACCGGGGAACGACCTAGCCAGCCTGCTGATGATTGAGATGCTTAACAAGCATGAGGATTTACTGAAAAGGGTGGTCGATCGACAAGGAGGAGAAAGAGAGAACGATCCCTCCGCTCTCCTCCAAAGGTTCAATAGCTTCAACCCGCCCACCTACACCGGGGTAGCTGACCCCAAGGTCTTTGAAGATTGGGTTAGGGAGATTGAGAAAATTTTCGACACCACGCGCTGTCCTGAGCAGTTAAGGGTGGATTTTGCTGCTTACCACCTGAAGGAAGAGGCCGATTTATGGTGGGCCAGTGTGAAGGAAATAAGGAACGAACCAGGTTTCGGCTGGAGCCTCTTCAAGATCTTGCTGAAGGATCGATTCTACCCGATGTCTCTCCAGAAGGCGAAAGAGAAGGAGTTCATGAATCTACGTCAAGGGGAAACCAGCGTACTCGCCTACTCTGCAAAGTTCACCAAACTATCTCGGTTTGCGTCTGCTTTAGTAGCCACTGAACAGCTAAGGATGGACCGCTTCGATGGATGAATCGCAGATCGTGGATCGCATGTCATCGCGAGAGTTCACGTCTTACCAGAACATGCTGAACGTTGCCCTCACTGTAGAAAGGGTGATGCATGACATGGAACAACAGCTGGGCATACAAGGGCAAAAGAGGAAAGAGCCACCCCGTTTCAACCCACCTCAACCTTACCAGGAGAAGAGGTTCCGCCCTAGCAATTGGCAGGGAAACCAGTCTTCAGGGCGTAGGCCATCGAATGTTCCAATATGCAAAGTTTGCGGACGATCCGGCCATTACGCTCGAGAATGTAGAGCAGGAGCTGCAAAGGGAGGATGCTTTAAGTGTGGGAGTCTCCAACACCACATCAGGCAGTGCCCTCTACAGAATTCAGGGGGCAATAATAATGGAAACCATGGAAGGGGTGGAAACAACAGAAACTGGAAAGCCCCGCAGTCAACATATCAAAACCGGGGAGGTTATAATGGGAACCAGAGGCCACAACAGCGAAACCAGGGTGGACCTGGTGGAAATCAGAATAACTAAGGGAGGCCAGCAAACCCACCTCGTCAGCAACAACAACCGCCGCGAAACGCTAGAGGACGAGTATATGTAATGAGGAAAGAAGAGGCCGAGAATGAAGCGGACGTTGTAACGGGTACTTTCTCTCTCCACCTCTACAATATCTCTGTTTTGTTTGATTCTGGCACTAGTCATTCTTTTGTTGGACGAGCCATAGTAGAGAAAGCTAAGATGAGACCCTCAGAAAATAGAAAGCCCATGTCAGTAGCCCTACCTATCGGGGATACCATTAGTTGTGGAGAGATATATGGTGGATGTCCTATAATGATAGCAGGTCAGGAATTTGAGGCAGACCTCTATCTGTTTGATTTAATGGAGTTTGATGTTATTTTGGGGATGGATTGGTTAGCAAAATATAGAGCTCAGATAGATTGCTACAAGCAAAAGGTGACCTTATTAGGACCGAACGGGAAGAAGGTAGTGCATCGGAGTGATAGGCATCTCCAAGGTGTAAAGATTATCTCTGCCCTCAAGGCTCAGAAGTTGTTGGGTCAAGGATGTGAGGGGTTTTTATGTAATGTAGTTGACACCAAGGCGGAGGAGCCTACGATTGAGAGTATACCAATAGCTCAGTATTTTCCTGATGTCTTTCCGGAGGAAATTCCGGGAATGCCCCCACTCAGGGAGGTGGATTTCTGCATTGATTTGGAGCCCGGGGCCGCACCTGTTTCAAAAGCCCCATATCGTATGGCGCCCGCAGAGCTTAAGGAGTTGAAGATTCAACTGGATGAGTTGTTAGAAAAAGGCTATATACGACCCAGCACGTCACCATGGGGAGCACCTGTGCTGTTTGTGAAGAAGAAGGATGGTAGCATGAGGTTGTGCATCGATTACCGGGAGTTGAACAAGATTACCATCAAGAACCGCTACCCTCTACCTCGCATTGACGATCTTTTCGACCAGTTGCGAGGAGCAACCATGTTTTCTAAGATAGACTTGAGATCAGGATATCACCAGCTAAGGATTCGCGAAGAAGATATCTCTAAAACCGCTTTCCGGACTCGATATGGCCATTATGAGTTCGTGGTAATGCCTTTTGGGCTCACAAATGCACCAGCCGCTTTCATGGATTTAATGAACCGAGTGTTCAAGCCGTTTCTGGACAAGTTTGTGGTGGTGTTCATCGATGATATATTGGTGTACTCAGGAACCCGGGAGGAGCATGCAAACCACCTGAAAGAAGTGTTGACAACTCTGCGTAACAACGAGCTTTATGCGAAGTTTAAGAAGTGTGAGTTTTGGTTGGAACGAGTAGCGTTCTTAGGACACGTGGTGTCCAAGGAAGGAGTGGCAGTAGACCCTCAAAAGGTAGAGGCCATCACCAAGTGGCCGACACCGAAGAACGCCACGGAAGTAAGGAGTTTTATGGGTCTGGCAGGGTATTATCGGAAGTTCGTGCAAGATTTCTCAAAAATCGCCACCCCGTTGACCAATTTGACTCGGAAGTCAATAAAGTTCACATGGTCGGAGAAATGTGAGCAAGCGTTCCAGGAGTTGAAGAAGAGGCTTACCTCGACCCCTATTCTCGCTTTACCTCTAGGGAACGAGGGTTTTGTTATCTACAGTGACGCATCATATGGTGGTTTGGGTTGTGTACTCATGCAGGATGGGAAGGTGATTGCGTATGCATCCAGGCAACTGAAGACGCATGAGAAGAACTACCCCACTCATGATTTGGAGTTGGCAGCAGTGGTTTTTGCACTTAAGATCTGGAGGCATTATCTTTATGGAGTGCACTGCGAGATATTCACGGATCATCAGAGTTTGAAGTACCTTTTCACACAGAAGGAGTTGAACCTTATGCAGACAAGATGGTTAGAGTTTCTGAAGGATTATGATGTGAATTTCCAGTATCATCCCGGAAAGGCAAACGTAGTGGCTGATGCCCTGAGTAGAAGACCGTATCCTGCTATAAACCACTTGATGATGGTACCGCACGAGTTGTGCGAGGAGTTTAGGAGATTGGAGATTAATGTGGTAACACCTGGAGAGAAAGCTGTATTAAATGCCATGGAATTGCAACCTACTCTAATGGAGGAGATCAAGAGGACCCAAGAGCTGGACTTACAGCTTGCAAAGATACGGGAGGAAGTTTTGCAGGGGAAAGCCCCTGGTTTTGTGATTCACGAAGACGGTACATTACGGTTTCATAACCGCATCTGTGTACCCAATATGGAAGAGCTGAAAAGGAGGATTCTAGAAGAGGGACACAATACGCCATATTCAGTGCATCCAGGGGGGAAATAAGCTGTATAAGGACCTTAAACAGACGTTCTGGTGGAGTAATATGAAACAAGAAGTGGCAGACTTTGTGGCAAAGTGTCTTACATGCCAGCGAGTCAAAGCAGAGCACCAACGACCAGCCGGACTTCTGCAACCGTTAGACGTCCCTGAGTGGAAATGGGATTCAATATCAATGGATTTTGTGATAGGTCTACCAAGGACCAGGCGGAAACACAATGCAATATGGGTGATAGTAGATCGATTGACCAAGTCGGCCCATTTCCTGGCCATCGCCAACAACTGGTCTCTGGACCAGTTAACTCAAGCGTAGGTAAGGGAGATCGTAAGATTACATGGAGTACCCAGTTCTATAGTCTCGGACAGAGACACCAGATTCCAGTCTGGTTTTTGGAAAAAGTTACAAGAGGCGTTTGGTACAAAGCTCAAGTTCAATACCGCATTTCACCCAGCTACAGATGGGCAGACAGAGAGGACCATTCAAACCCTCGAAGATATGTTGCGAGCATGCGCATTAGATTTCAAGGACTCGTGGGATGACGAGTTGATTCTCATTGAGTTCTCCTACAACAACAGTTATCATGCTAGTATAGGGATGTCACCCTTCGAAGCTCTGTATGGAAGGAGATGTAGAACTCCCCTATGTTGGCAGGACATCGATGAAGCTCTAACGATCGGACCGGACAAAATACAGGCCACTACTCAAAAGGTTCGGATCATTCAAGACAAGATGAAGGCAGCACAAAGTCGACAAAAGAGTTATGCTGACAAAAGGAGAAGACCTTTAGAGTTCGAAGTAGGGGAATCCGTGTTTTTGCGGGTCTCACCTACAAAGGGAGTCATGAGATTTGGCCAGTCAGGGAAATTGACACCAAGATTTATCGGACCGTATCCAATCTTGGAACGCATCGGAGAAGTCGCCTACAAGTTCTGTGCGGGAGAACTTCCGAGAGTGCACAATATTTTCCACGTATCACAACTCAGGAAATACGTTCCGGACCCGGCTCATGTGATTGATCCCGAGCCGCTTCGACTACAAGAAGACCTGAGCTATGAAGAGCAACCGCTAGAGATACTAGACCGTAGGGAAAAGCAGCTTAGGAGGAAAGTAGTTCCCTTGGTAAAAGTACGATGGGCAAATCATACCACAACGGAAGCAACCTGGGAAACAGAAGACGAGATGAGGAAGAAGTACCCTCACTTGTTCCAAGCCTAAGGCGCGTCAAATTTCGGGGACGAAACTTCTTTTAAGAAGGTAATGATGTAAAAACTCGAGTTTTAGGAGGAGTGGAACCGTTAGTTTTCTTACCGGACCGTTAGGGTTAAGTTTAAGTTTCGAGGACGAAACTTCTTTTAAGAAGGTAATGATGTAAAACCCCGAAAATTTTCGAAAATGTTGACCGTGACGCCGTTAGAAATTAGGGTTGACCCCGTTAAATTATTATTTGTTGTGTGTTTTATTTTGTGCTAACACTTGAGCTCGTAGGACTGTTGAGGGACTAACAAGGGTAGAATAGTAATTTTCGTGGGTTAATATTATTTGAGTTATTATAAATATTATAAATGTGATAATATGTGTTTATTATATGTGTTAATTCTTCCTAAAATTCTAAAATCAGTTTTATTAAGTGGATTGGGTTAGGATTAGAATTAGATTAATTTGGGCCCAAAAGGGATAGTTAGTATATAAACCCTCTCCTCTCATTCAAACCCTAAACCTAATACTAATCTCTCCTCTCATACCCTAATCTCCCTCAAGACTCTCTCCCCTCTCTCTTCACCTGCCAGCCGACGCCACCAGCAGGAGGCCACTGCCGGCCGCCGCCCTCGCCGAAAAACGCCAGCCGACCAGCCTCCCCCTCTCCTTCTCTTCTTTTTTTTCGTTCTTCTTCCTTCCTCCTTCCCTCCGCTGCACCGACCACCGGCCTCCACCATCGCCGTCGACCGCAGCCACCGCCGTTCGCCTGCCTTCTTCCTCTCTCTTTTGCTCTCTTTCTCTCTCGATCTGTCTCTCTCTCTTGCTCGCTGCGCCACCACCGCCGGCGACCACCATCACCACCACCGTTGGTGTCACCGTCGCTGCCCGACCACCAGGCGACCCTCGCATCGCCACCCTGACGTCGCCGGAGCACCCAGTCGAAGAAAACCGCCCCGACGCTGCTGCTGCTGTTTGAACCGCACCACCACCCTCCCGACGACCACCGACGCCACCTGATCTCTGCCCGCCATCGCCTGACCCTGTCGCCGCCACCGCCTCGCCCGTCACCGCCCACGCTCGCCTGAACCCTAACCCTAAACGTAAAACCCTAAAACCCTAACCCTAACTGATTCTTGTTTTATCTTTCTTTTTCCTTTTTCTTTTTCTGTTTTGTATTTTTGATTTATTGAAGTAATCTGATTTTATATTATTAATTGTATAATTTTATGTTCCTAATTATTTGTAATTAGGGGAAAATTATTTGTAATTATTGTTCTTGTTTGTAATTATGTGTAATTTGTTTATTTGTTATGTGTAATTTTTATGTTGTAAATTGTATTTAGTTTAGGTTGTAATAGTTATATTGTTAAGGTTGAATTATTTTATTGTTCTTTAATGTATAAGTTATGTTAGGTTTAGACCACGTTATTATTATATGCACGAATTTGGAATTTATATCTAGGTTACTTCTTGTTAGTAAATTAGGTTTGTTTTAATTATTAAAAGTTCAATCTTTGTTAGTAATCCTTGATTAAATCTTGATCCTTGAAAATAAATTAGAGTTCTTGTTTTGGTTAAGTTAAAAATTACATGTTCTTTAAATTATTTCTTGTTTCTTGATTAAAGAAAATCATATGTTTAACCACCCTTAAGGTTTCTTCAAATTCTTGAATTTTGTTATAATTTTACTAGTTAATGATCCATGTTGGTCTTTAGAATCTTGATTAAGTAATTCATGTTTAGTATTAATATTCTTGTGTGACTTAGGATAAATTAGAATTTATTAAAGTGTCTTCCGTGTTTTCTAAATTAGGTTTAATGTTACAAGTTTAATGATTGACCTAAGTTAGGTTGGACTATATACCTTTAACCGTAAGTTACTGTTTTAAGCCCAAATGAGAACCCCGGGATCGAATGGTGAAAGTTAGAACCGAAATTACAAATTAATTAATAACCGTTAACGGGACAGTTCTGCTAGTGTCTAAAGATCGGGTTACCACGATTCGTATAGTTGTCTTTTGACAGAGACCTTTTAACTGGAGGTTCCCTTAGATGTTAGGAACCATAGGAATTTTACGGATCGAACGTTTGATTTGTATAACCTGAGTTATAATCGTTTTACCAGAACCTGTCAGATCTTGACCAATTGTGAAGATGGGTGTTTTTAGAGTCAACATGGAAGTTTTAGTAGACATCCTGGTTTCCGAAAAGTCCAGAACCAGACCCATAGGATATCGGGAAGTCGAGTTTTGACCCGTTTTATGTGTACGTTACAATCTGTCCTCTGTTTACTTCTATTTATGAAAAATTGTTGAGTGAAAATAATGTGTGATCTTGTTATATGATTTCTTGGATGTGTTAAGTGTAAATTTATAAATGATAGGAACCTATGTGTTCCTAGGGGAAGGGTTAGATAGTTGGTAGTTAATACTAACTTCGTTAGAACGCGTGTTGATGAGATAATTATTCTTATTCTAGGCCCGAGTTAGTGCGTGACGTTAGTGAGCTCAAGTGTGTTCTTCTTTTACTGTGCTGTGAAGTATATCAGGTAATTGTCTATGCTCTAATCCCCACCGGGATAATCTTTAAATGTGTTTTAATGTTTTCTAATCTGTTTTGATAATTGCATCCCAAAAGGGGACTTTTGTGGGATTATGACCATCTGTTTTGGATAACTGTTTGTAATTGTTGTACCTTGTTTTATGAGTTGAGAAATTGAGATGGTCTTTTATAAGTGGTTTTATTATCGATTTTGATAACCTGGGTTGGGTTTGGCTTGAGAGCTGTGAGTTGAGTTTTGAATAATGAATTAATAATTCAAAGTGGAAACATTAAGCGGGTTGTTGATTTGATGCCTTTGATAGGCTAATGTTTTGCGGGTGATAACCCTGAGACCAGGATTCGATGCCTGTATGGGTTATGTGCCAGGAGATCAGGGTTTCCTCCCTGATATAGGATAGATGTTATGATGCCTTTGGTGGGCGATTGTTTGATGCCTTTGAGAGGCAAATGTTTATGCGGGTGATAACCCCGAGACCAGGATTCGATGCCTGTATGGGTTATGTGCCAGGAGATCAGGGTTGCGACTCTGATATAGGATAGAAGATTATGATGCCTTTGGTGGGCGATTGTTCTTGATGCCTTTGGCAGGCGATGTTACTTTGAGGGATTTGATATCCCGCCCGCATAATAAAATATGGATTGGTTGGGTTAAGGAAAACAGTTAAGGGATTAAAGGTTTGTGAAATGGTTTGACTTGTTCCCTCTCCCTCTAATGAATTGAAATGGATTTAACCTGTTTTTAACGTTAGGGGTAGACATTATTGAGATTTCCCCCTCATTTTGAAATGTTTTGTTTTCAGGTGAAGATCTAGATGCTGGGGACGGGAATTAGAAGTGAGGCCAACGAGTCTAGAAGTCCTTGATTTTTGTTATGTTGTTTTCGTTTCGAGAAACTTAAAGTTTTGTTTTGAGTTGTTAGTAGTTACCGTTAGCAGACAGTTGTATTTCCTTTCTCGCCTTGTATTCTTTCGGGGATACGGCAGTGACGCCCAAAATAAATTTGAAGTCTTCCGCTAAGTTTTGTCTGTTAACGTTAGTTTGACTTTGACTTTTATAATTTAATTTCCGGGGCGTTACAGTTTAATACGCGTTTAATACTTGTACTGTTTGCGTAAAAGGGGAAAATTAAGAATCATTGATATAAAATGAATACAATTGTAAGACTTTATCAACAACTAATTGTAAATGTTACTGAATAAAAAGCTATTGTTTAAAATATAAATCTTTCATGAATCATTGTTTGATAAAAATCAACGTTTATATCGATAAATAAATGACTGTATTTTTATTCACTTTTTTCGAATAAAACAAGTACCATATTTTATGTGTTTAATTCAAATAATATTGAATAAAATACAATTTTTTTTTTCTGAATTGTTATTTATTTGACTTTCAACTAATGTAGTAGTTAATATTATTTTTGAGTAATTTCCATACAATATAGTACAGAGGACAAACTCATGAATAGAATCATGCACCATAAATTATTATGCAATAAATATTTACTCAAAATTAGAAATTGTCATTTTAGTAATAAATAAATTTTAACAGAAAACGAAAATAACTCTACCCGAAAGCAATTCGATCGCAAAGCAGTCCGACCCGAATATAAATACAACCTTGGATGCATCCTAAAACAAGCAACCAAATAAACCCATTGAAATTGACCTGATCTGACACAGCCCGACCCGGGAAAAGTTTTATCCGACTCTAACCCGAAGATGACGATTTGGTTAAACTCGAGCCGTAACCGATCCGACCCGGACAAGGTTTATCCGGAGGTAAACCGAATCTGAACCCCATCCGACCCAAACCCGATATGATCCGGAGTATGCATGATGTAAGCAAACCCGAACCCGAAGTCATCTGATCTGAACCTGATCCGACCCATCCGATTGCCAAGTCTACTCATGATGGTAATGGGGAAGTTTTAATTTTGGAATTGAAAAAACAAGAGTTTAGAAAAAATTTTGCTTTTGAGCTCTATTAGTGGAGAGGGGGAATAAGGGAAGAATAAGGGTATTTCAGACACTAAACAAAATTGATGGTTGCACGTAATAAATATTAACCCAAAACCTAAGAGTACCTTCAAATGAGTTTTGAAAAGTTGGGTTACCGCAAAATAGTTTCCCAAAATATTGGGGGTACCTCCGAGTAACTTTTTCCTAAACAATAATGTAAAAATTAATAAAACTTTAATTATTTTTTAATTAAATTGATCAATGCTACTTAGTGTTTCTTCCATATTTTACATGTTTTTACCTCTTTATTCTATGACTTTTTATTTGTTTTTAATAATTAAATTAGGATTATTATTATGTTTTTACTCATTTTACAACTTCACTAGATTTTATTTCATTTTATCAATTTTAGTATTATTATTAGAAATTGAAGCAAAAATGTTAAAAAATGAAAAGAAAATAAAAACAAACCTAAATCTACCTAAATCCTAATATACTCAGCCCATTCTCTCTCTCTCTCTCTCTTCTCTTCTACCTTCCCTCGACCCAATCTCTCCCTCCAGCCCATTCTCAGCGACCCATCTACCCATAAACCCAAACCAACTACCCATGACCCAAACCCTAACCCATTTCCCTTCCCTTTTCCTTCAGCCGAAAACCGATTCCCGAAACCCTAACTTTAATATACCCGCCCCACTCTCATTTATTCTTTCCCCCTTTTCTTTTTATTCCTCTTCGTCTCGAGTGCTGGGATAAAAATGCCACTGTAATTTTCAATATAGTAAAAAATGTCATTATTTTTTTCAAAGTGTCAAAACTGTCATTGAAGTGTCCATTCGATTTCAAAATTGGGGGTTTGTTTAGGTCAGTTAGTGTCCTTAAGTCTTGGACTAGTTTAGGTTAAGTATTGTTAGGGTCTTTTTAAGGTCCTTTAGGGTCAGTTAGGTTTTGGGCCTTTAGGGTTATTAGGGTCAGTTTAGGGTTAGGAATGACTTGGGTCTTTATTTGGGTCATTAGGGTTAGGTCTTTTAGGAGTTAGGTCTTTAAATGGTCCAAGTTCTTAGGTCATTATATTAGGTAATTTAATAACAAATAAGTTCTGATTGTGTTAATTGAGTTTCTCTTGCTCATCACATAATTTTAATATATGTTTAAAAGAACTTTTATCCTTAAGTAATGAGAGTTGCTAAGAGTGAGTACAGAGAATACATGGGGTTTGTTATGACAATATTCAAATCTTCAGTTATGTTATTGAGATTGTTATCTTCTAGTTTGATTTGATTAATTGCATTAGGAGAATTAAACTAGCCTTTAAATCTTTGAAATATGTGAGCTAAAGGACAATTGATTGCTTAATTTGCATAAGTTAGACAAGATATTTAGGTCCTCTTTGATGTTATTCCTTCTAGTTTAGGTGATTAGTTCATTTTAGACTTTGTTTACTTTCTTAGCTAATAGCTCCTTGATTCTCAAAAGAACATGAAACTTAGACCCAGTAGGTGAGAGCTCGATAGATTTTTAGGTTTGGAAGCCCCAACTTACTGTGAGAGAACGACAAAAACCGGGCATATTCAACGCTAAACACTTAGTTGGCAAAAACAAGTGTCAGCCAACATTTTTTCCACTTGCTCCAACTTCGAGCTCAGACAATAAGGGGACACGTCGTCTTTTCGTCGAGTCAAACACCTACCAACTTGGCAGCATACTATTATTGGAAAATATATCCATAATTGGTACTGGTAGTTTCCAACAAAATTGATAGTATTATTATCGGTCAGTACTCTCAAAGTTCATATTATTGTTCTCCAATAATCCTTTTGAAAATAAATAAATAATAATATGATGAAGAAATAAAGAGGAGACAACTATTTAGAATATTGAAAAAATACTGAGGAATGAAAAGAAAAGTGAAACATATTTGATTTGTTTTTATGTAATAGACAATTATGGGGAGGAAGAATCAAACCTAGAACCTCATTTTCCTGGAGACTGAAATATGACTAAATGAATTGAAAGGGTTATTATTGGCTGAATTACTACTGGAGTTAAGTAGTCAAACCAATTGCCTATTACCAAAAAGTAAAATCAATAAGTGTCTATTACAACAATGGGATGATATATTTTATTGGTAATAGGCATTAAAAAGGTTAAATTTGATAATAATCTATATGACTACAAATAAAAAAAATTAAAAAGTTCAACTTATTAATTATTTTACTAATGTTTATATTAAACTTACATGTAAAATATGCTTTAAAATGTAAAAGTTATAATCATAGAAATGATTGACACTAAAATATAACAAGGAAAAAAAAGCTAGCGACAATATATATCTTTGATCCAATTATATTAAAAATAAGAATGACTATTGAGAGAATATTTAGACTAAAATTCTTACAAATTGGACATCATTGAAAAAAAAAAAGAGAAAATATACATACAATTAAATTGAAAATCAACAAATAAAATAGAATAACTTATACATTGCATGGGTAAAGACTAGATAGAGTTTTTCAAACTAGGCGGATAAGTTTGAGATTCAAATTGTCTACCAAAGAAGTAAAGGACCGTTAAGATGAGCGCCAACTAAATTATACTTGTATACAATTGGCAACAATAATTTAGTATGTTAGAGAAATCACAAGTTTGGACAAGTGTTGTTTTTTGGAGGAGCCCAAATTTAGTTTGGCTGACGGGTTTTAGTCCAAAATAACCTAATATGGCATGACCAAACAACACCACAGAGAACAAACTAAGAATCAGAGTGAGAGGGCATAACACGGGCAAAGTATGTCGTGAGACATTATCATGTTAGGAGACACACATGGACCATATCCGTGGGAAAGACTGTGTCGGACATCCAGAAACTCAGATTGCTTAGAATAAATGGACCATGTTGTAGGAAATCCCATGTCAGCTGGATTTGAGTGCAGAACAAGGTCTTCGCTTAGGATCGTCATGTTATTGTAGACACCAGGTATTTTAGCGTAGTTTAATTTGCTTTTTAAGGCGATTTTTGTTACTTTTTTGAAAGAACCCTAGAGGGGGGGTGAATAGGGTTACTGAACTTTTCTGCACAAATCACAACTTGACAAGGACGTTAGGTTCTCGGTCTAAACAGACTGAGAACTTCCTTCACACAGAATAGAGATAGAGTGAATAAAGGGCAAAATATATAAACTGAATAACCTCCTTTATTGCACTGATCAGAAAGATAACCTAAGGTAAAGGACCTTAGGTATTACAAAGATCCAAGCGCCTTACAATGGACGCTTCTTATTGTCTACAGTAAAGGGCCTTTGCAATGAAGCTTCTCACCGCATGTTGAATGGCCTTTGCAGTGAATAGCAAACCGTAGACCGAAATGCCCAAGGTCAATGTCCTTAGGGTTTTCATCGAACCTAAAAGCGAACAAAGTTTCTGGGTAAACTCACACACCACACACAGATTCGGTGCAAACTCTAATCGATCCTAAGTCCGTCTAGGAGTCGATTGAAACAACACAAACCAATTCCTAAATCCGTTAAGGAATTTGATTTCACTTAAACGAATTTTCTCACAGAATTCGACCTTCCTCACAAAGAAGGATTTCAAAACAGAAGCTCTCTTCTGATTTGTATCACCCGATTTCTTCCGTGGAATCGTTGCCTTCTTCAATCAACAGGTTATCTTCTTATAGTCGCAACATAGAGTCGTTGGAGATCCCTTGATACTTTCCTTCTTCGTGCTTTGTTCTTCCTTCCATTTTTGCTCCGATTTGTTTTCCTTTGAGTCTTCCGGATTTCGCAATCAAATCTTCTTCCTAAATCTTTGATTGATTGTTCCTACAAGTCAAGTAATTGCAATCAATTAGTTTGGATAGAAATAAGATGGAAAGTAGATTTGAGATTTCCAGAAGTTGGATATTGAAACCGCCGAACAAAGTGGATATAAGTTTTCCAGAAAACTTCCCTGTTTCTGCGTGAACGTCCTTATCCATTGGCGTTGTTTCTCCGTGAACGTCCTTATCCATTGGCGCTGTTTCTGCGTGAATGTCCTTATCCATTGGCTCCTTGACGTAAATGTCCTTCAGCCTCTTTCAGCTTTCTGGATAAATGAATTTTGGCTTTTATTCAAAACAGATCCGGTTGCCAGGGCAATGTCCTTGAGGTGTTCTCACATTTTTCATATACTTTTGTTAGGAAATAAGAAAATAAAGGGAAGCTACACTTACGACTTGCATGCATGCATTGGATATATACAAGTTTACGAAAAATAATTGCATGCAACATCACATGCAAACCAGTGCATGCATAGTGTTTACGTAGAAAAGCACTAGGAAACCTTAGCCATGCATGACAGGCATGAATCTACGTAAATTAACATGCAAAACTTCCTAATAGGTCGTGAGTTCAAGCCCTACCAAAGCTCCAGCGTCCAAGCTTCACAAAGTCAAGGATATATTCACCACATTGCCCAAATCTGATCGGCATTAAATGTGGCAACACTTGGTTTCAGTTCAATCACAACATTGTCTACGTGATTCCTCATCAAAGCTAAAGATACATTCAACGTATGGAACTCAAGGCCAATCACCTATAAATATGGTTCATTCATGCTACATTCATCTCACTTCCATCCTGCGTCTAAATGAAAAACATGGTTCATTCACCCAAGTCCGGTCAACCTTTAATCATGTTTGATTCCTAGGTGAGCTTGTTGACCATGGCATGCTAGGTACATTCTCTCATCCATCTGAATATAGAACCCTTTAAACCTATAAATAAGAAATCACTAGCTTAAAGGAACGATCCCCATTTTTTCATTTTCACATTCTCTTCCTCAAACTTCAATCCTTTCTTAAACATCCTAACCTCTCTCATACTCTTTCTTTTCCTAATCTCATACACCTACTCTATCTTATTTTCATTCTCTCTTTTCTTCCTTAATTCTCAATTGTTCTCTCTTATCTTTCTCCTGAACCTTATACATACTTACGTTAACCATCCAAAAACACCGAAAATTGTAGTTAGAAATATCCCCAAAATAAATCCAAAACACCTCAAAAACATCATAAAGCTCCTCCCCTTCCCTAAAAAAATGCCTCTTTCATTTATAGGCTGATTGGCCTTTAAATTTACCTACCCTGAATCTGTCCCATTTTACTTAGCAAGAACAGTTACAATCTTCCTTCAGCATCTGTAGGCCGATCGGACATCATCAAAGAACAAGGTAGAATCCAAAACTCAAGAAGGTTAGGCAAGGTTCCCCTAAAAATACCATCTTATAGGTACCTTATTACTTACTATTTATTCTCAGTTCTATTTGTAATTGTTATTGTATTCATGTTATATAAATGTTCACTTTTGCATGTTGAATGAATTGATTATGCAAAGCTTATGTTTGCTTTCCTTCCAAACCTTATCAAAAACACATTTCTAAACTTTTGGTACCGTATTTCTTAAAGTGAAAGGCAGACTCAAAGGTCGTTATCTTTTGAGTATGTAATCTCGTCCCCGAATCCACTTCTTGGGTCGCATGCAGAGTCTTCTTTTTGTCTCTTTTGTTTTTCTTGACTTTTCTCCTTCAAAAAGTCAGGTGGAGACTCTTTTAAACTAAAAATGCATCGCGATTGCATAAATTGTGTTTATCATGATTTTACAATAATCTGACGCAACTTTATGGTACTTTTGTACGTTTTTAAATAGTGTTACGTAAGTTGCCTTTTTTTTCAGAGCCTAAAATTTTAAGAATTGATTAAACTAATCTTCAGGAGTAAGAACAAGTGGACGTTCGTATTCTCAAAGTTTAGTTTAATTATTCATGAAATGCCTACGGTGAAGGGAAGATGATTTTACAATGTAGTTATTCTTTAAATGTACAAATAATCCCTAAAGTGTATAAATAAAAAGTAAACCCATGCAAAATTCTTCATTCTTTGAATATTTGAGTCTGAAAGACATAACAAAATGTCCACGGAATTTTTGGGAACTCCACTAGGGAGTTTTATAAAAGTCGGTAATACTTGAAAAAAGTTTGGTGTGCGTTAAAAGTTTTGGAAGGTAGATAAATTTGAGCATTACATCTTTAAATAATTCTTTTAGGCATAAACATTGCGTATACCGGGCTACTCCTTTGCCATACTTTTGGCGTGGGTAGCTCAAGGCGACAGTTATGGTTTTTTATTTAAACCCAAAAATAGAACATATGGGATGCCAGACCAACTATACTCTGAATGGTGCATTTACACCATTTAATTTTAGTCTTAGCCACCACATCTACTCATGGATCACTCTATGAAGTCTCCATTCGAGCTTCTAAGAGCAACGTACACCCCACAAGTTTGAGTTGTACTTGTATAATGAAAATGCACCGGGGCGAGACATGAGCTGCTAAGCCTTTATACAACCAATAAACCCTTGTACATAGAGCCTTGGTTTATGATACCCTATCATGTTGTATGTTATGTGTAAATATTTGTGTTTATGTTTTTGTGTTCATTAGAGTCGGACCTAGTTTTGGGATATTGTCTTAGTCCTAACACTAATCATTAGGTTTGAGAAGAAATGAGCTTCTAAATTCGATTAATCAACCTTAAAATTTATGGTCAACCTGGTTATTAGGCCCATCCATTTTAAGGGTTAGTTGTCCTTGTTTATCAATTCACTTTAACTGACCTTTGATGATTTTATTTAGCTCTTTTCAATATTCTCTTAACTAGGGTCCAAAAAAAAGACTAATAATTAAACAATGTCAGTGTATGTGGTTCTAGCTCGCGTAATAGTCACAACTCACAAGGATAGAGAAAATTGATTTGTGAGTTTAGTTATCAAGTCTAAAAGTCCATGGCCGGCTCGTTGGTAAGCCCATCCATGTTGGACTTAATAATTAAATTTATGAGCCCGTTTTAACTCGCCTTTTGTTGACTTTATCTGGTCCTTTACAACATCCACTTTCCATGAATATAAATAAAATATGTTGGGTCGTAAAAAAGGGTGTCTAAATAAAGGTAAGATTGTTAGTTAGTCAAAGCATTATCTTAGTCCATATAATAGCCAATACTGCTTGAATTAATATAAATTTGTTAGCTCAAGTGATAAATTATACTTTAAAGTGTTCGGCCATTGGTTTAGGCCCATCCATTTTGAGAATCGATCAATTGTGCTTTTTTATTTATTTTAATTCATCGATTTTTACTTTACCCCGTCCTTTATAATGCTCCGTTTTGTAACATGTGGTTGTAACAAGCCTGTCTTAGGATCATGTAGAATTTAGGACATGCAACCCATGCAACCCATTTTTATGGAATCTCTTGTAGATCAATTAAGACAGCGAACCCCTGTCATGGGTACGTCATTTCCCGAGTCAGCATGTAAGTGTCTTTCATTTTTAGGAGGTCTCATGTAGGTGTCTTTCATTTCCCGAGTCACTGAACCCGTGACATGCATCCATCAGGATGAGTTTTCCTTTGTTTGTCTAGTGTCAAGGCCAAAGCCTGAGCCAACATTAATGGGAGATTATTGAGATGATGGGAAATTCTGCAACTACCATAGATCCCGAGGCTACGACACGAAGAATTGTTGGACTCTGAAGAATACGATTGAAGACATGATCCAGTCCGGGAAACAACCTCTACTGAAAGCAGCACAAAAGGACCAGTTAGAGCATGAATTCCATAGACGAAAGCTGGGAGGACACCGCATCAAAGGAGCTTTAGGTTTAGCTAAGGCCCTGGTTGTCAAGCATTTTGTTCTAAAGTCTATTAGAGTTAAGTTTATAGCCAGTTCTTAAATTCAATAAAATAAGCTGCTCTTGTTGCTATTTGATCAAATAGAATTCAGGCTTGTGCTTCTAACATGAGTTTAAAAGTTCGTTCATCCATCAACCATCCTTATAAACCAAGTCTGACAAATTCATGTTCTCTTATCCTTATTTTTTTGTCATACACCTCGTTCCCGTCCTTGAATTCAATGTGTTAGAGATAAAGAGAGAACAAAAAAGAACATTTTTTAAAAAAAATAATGAAAAATTATAGTGGCTGGTTTGAAAACCTCATTGAGGCAAATCGAGCGAAAAGGGAGAATAAAAACAAAAGTTCAATTAAAGAGAGAAGTGAGTTTGTGCCCTCATCCAACAGGTTGAACAAAGGAAGAAAACATCATCAAAAAAGACAAAATGCAGTAATCTCTCTAAAGTGAACACTCCCCATTAAGAATCCTGCATCTTAAGCAAATGTGTTGTGGACAAGGGACTTCACCCACGCCTTCATTTCACCACCCACATTACCCTCATCTTCTCATCCAATCCCGACAAGCCACCTATCACTTGCCTTTTTGGCCTTATCATCAAACCTGAACCTTTTCAGCCTTTCATCCCCTTATAACCATTCTCCCATGAACCAAAGCTAAAAGATGTATTGTGACCAAAGGAGAACGTGAGTCAACCCCATGAAGAAGAAGGTCTAAAAATAAAAAAGAAAAACAAAAAAGAATTTCCTAGTTAGTCCACCAACCTAGGTCGATATGAGTAGTACAACACTCTTGTCCCTTATCTCGAAGCATACCAACTGAAAGAATGAGCACCCAAAAAATAAAGAGAAAAAAGAAAAAAAGAGGGGAGAATGAGAAACCAGGGGCAGAAACAAGAGTCATGCACACCAGAAACAAATCCCATAAGCCTTTCAAATTAATCTCGAGCCTTACGCCTCAAGCCTTCACCTCATCATCTATACACCTCACCAAACTTTTCAGTTTTCACGAGACATCCTTTAGGGTATTACCTGATTGATCTCGAGCCTGTATATGAACCCTTGAGCCTACATAACCGTTGAATTCTCCTCGAGGCGCTAACCCTTCAAAGTTGTGCCTAAAAAACTATGACTGGCTTGACTCCACCGCGGATACGTAGGAGAACCTCTTTGAGGCTCGACTGATACCTTTTACTTTAGAGAACATCCATCAGTGAAAAAATTGGTGTGAGAGAGAATAAAGAGGTAGTCTGAAAACCGCACTCGGGCGGGCTAGGCAAAAGGAGAGGAAACCTAGGGTTCTATCATCATCATTAACCCTCCACTTTCCTTCCATCAAACTTGGGCATCTTCAAACACCCTGTTTATTCCGTATTTTGCATGATTTTTACTCCCTTTATTCTATGGCTTTTTGCTTGTTTTTAATATTAAATTAGAAATTTTTTTATGTTTTTACTTATTTTGCTTATTTATTAGTTTTTATGTCTTATTATTATTTTTAGTTAGTTTTGTTATTAAAATGAAGCAAAAAGATAAATAATGAAAATAAAAATATAAACCTATTTCTATTCCTAATTCTAACCCAGCCCTTTACTCCCCTTCATCTCCTTTTGGCCCATCTTGTCCCTCTTCCTTTCTTAAATAAACTCAGCCCATCCCCCTCCTATCTTCTACCAGCCTGACCCACTACCATCTCTCACTCCTTGGGCCACCTAAGCTACCAACAGAATCCCTCGACCTAGCATAAACCAAGCCCACCTCCCATTTTTCTTTAGGTTATTGACCATAAAGGAAGACCCATTAAACAGTTTGACACTTTGGTCTTTGAGGACTTTGGAGTCCTTATCTTTTTGCCATGCTTTGCTGACTGTTCAAACAATAGTATAGCCGGAGTTTAATATATCGTATCCACAGGGAGTTGGGGTACCGAATCTAAAAGCCACTCAAACTCTCACCTACTAGGTTGTAATTTCCACAATTTTGGAGAGTTTTAGAACTAAACTAAAGACACAATAAAAAATCACAAATAAAAGAAGAAAAAGGCTCGGGGGTTGATTTTAAACGCCTAAAGGAAATCTAATCGTAGGAAAATCGAAAAGGTTAAAACTAAGCTAGGAATGGGTAGCTACTAAAACTTAATCACTCTAAGCACCCTCTTCCAAAGGTAACATTAGATTAACTTCCCAAATCTTACCCCTCATTTTCATGAAGACTAAAACCTAAGAGTATAAAGTGTAACAAACCCTAATTAAATCAATCCTCAATTTCATGAAAGATAAACCTAATTATCCCACTAAAACCTCACACTAATGCTTTAAAGAAGCCTAGCAATCTTTCAATCAACTAAAACTTCAACAAAAAATAGAGAGTAATGGTGAGAAATCCTAAACTAAGCTAATCATTCCCTTCCAATCAAACCTCAAATCAAACCCCTAACAAGAGTCTAATCACCCCCTAACCTAAGTTAACTACTCATTAATCATTTTTATTAAAAACCTAAAACTTAACTTACTAAGGTTTATACTAGAAGACTAAACTAACCTAAACACTAACATCTCATTAACTTTCTTAAGCTAACCTAAAGTTGGCCATAAAACTCCAACATGGCCCAACTGTCCTATACTAATCCTACTCTAACCAACCTAACACTGTGGCCCAATAATTATTAACTAAAACTCTTAATTAAAACACCAATAACCCAAATAAAAGTCCCACTACTACTAATGCTACTGCTATGTAATTTACTTAACTTAAGCCCAAAATCCTAAACTAATCTAGGGTCCATTACTAACCAATTATCAAAATTATCAAAAACCCACTATCAATCCTACTAAAACCTTCGCCGAATATTTAACACTAATGAACCTTCCTAATTACTTGACTAAGAACTTAGAACTAACCTTATGAAACTACTACCTAAACCGAGAAGACAGAACAAAGGAGAGGAAGAAAAGAGAAAGGAAACAGAGGAACTAAGGAAGAAGAAACGAAACAGGGGAAATAGAGCACAAAAACAGAGGCATAAATCAATCAAATAAAACAACAAAAGTCAAGTTAATGTAGGACCCCGGAAAAAGTGACCCTTTTTCCGTGATGGGCTACTTAATTGATCGGGAGCCGACTAAGGTTGCTTAATCCTTAAATAAGAATATTTGTTATTTTCGAAATTCATTTTTGGGTTGGTGAAATTTTATTTATTTTACAAATCCTTTTTTTACTATTTAAATATTTGAAATTACGCCAGAAATATATTAAATATAACTCAAAATTGGCACAAACAAAGACCCAGGCCCAGAAAAAAGCAAATGGGCCGCCAACAACAGCCAAAACCCGCGCGGGTTTTGTCTGTCGTTGGGCCGAACCGTTTGCTTTCCCGGGCCAGAGAAAATGAATCAGAAATCATAAAACCCGTGCGGGTTTTATCATTTCATGACCCATTTTCTCTCGGTTTAAACCTTGAGTGAATTGAGAAATACTAAATCATTTTCAATTATTTTTAGCACATATTCAAGTGTTTAAATAATTAAACGGATTATAAAAAAGGTAAAGAGTTGCCAGCCGATTTTAAGAAAACCGACAAACCATAAAATAAAATAACTCCGGTCTACGAAACCCGATTCTAGTTCGGGGGTAAGGTTATGAATTCAAGAATTATAAGAATTCTTGGATTCGCCCGTTAGAAACGGACTCTACTAAAATCGACATTAAATGAAAAAGAGCAGGGAGAAGTTTAATTAATTTCGAAACTTTATATTCTTAACATGCATTATAAAACGAGATTTTTATTTACAAAATGTGCACAAGTAATGAAGATGAAATATAAATTACATAATTAAAGTAACAATAACAAAAGAAACATAAAGACGAACTTCGTTGATTAAGAATCTGAATGCGCCGATCAAAACCCTTGATTGCCTTTGACTTGATGGATGTAAGAGTGAGTATGGGAATAGTATTAAGATAATATGTGGGTGGTGATTTGGGTAGAGTAAGGAGATGGTGAGAATGAGTATAGTGGAGAGAGTTTAGGAGAGTGTAGGTAGGATTATGATGATAGTAGGTGAGAATGAGAGTATAATGGTGGTGCTTTATGAGAGTTGTTGATGAAAATGAATGGAATGGAAGGGGGTATTTATAGGTGATGAAGGTGGTATTTAGGAGGGAAATGGAGGGGACACATCCCTTGGATCATGCCCTCCATCCCCATGCAATCACGTACTATCCAAGTCAAGGGCAAAGTCAATATGCACATGGGCTAAAATCAAGGGCTTTTGCATGGGATTTTGGCGTCGGATCTTGAAATGAAACCTCGCGCGGGTTTTGTAATCCCTGCACAAGGATCGCTGATGTGGCACAGCAAAACGGCGCGTTTGGACGAAGGAAACCCCGCGCGGGTTTTCAATCTTGGACCGGGGCGCGCCTTTGGGCCTGCCTTGGTTCTGGGCCTCCTTCTTCACACAAAACCCGTGCGGGTTTTGTGTCTGGACTGGGCCGCTTCTGTCTTTGTTTGTTTTGCATTGCTATGTTGGCCCAATGATGTATCCGACCTTCAATGTTTTATTCTCATTTTTGATAAGTTGGGATTATATTGATGCAAATCCCGTGTCTACAGCTACATTACATTCAAAATCAAAACCAACTGTTCAAAACAAACCCTAAAATTCGACTAACATGAATAGCAAAACAAAAGATATCAAATTAAACTTAAATCTAAACATGAAATTGCAATCAAAACAGTAACCTAACCCTAAGGATGGAGGCATGGGTTGTCATCCCCAAAACCAACCACAAAGACTTCAAAATGAGCTTCCCTCAGCTTTTATACTCGCACTTACAACCTCTATTTCGATCTCGGCCGTCCTTTTCCTTCTAAATTGATGGTGATGATGCAATCAGCAGGATATGGCGATGCGAGTGATAGTGGATGCTCGGGTAGTGGGGTGTGCGTTTACAACCTCGTACTTTCTCTGTTGCTCCTCTGCATCTGCAAAGATAAAATGCGAGAAAGAGAGTGAATGAGATGGGGATTTATCACGAGAATTTGAGAAGAGATGAGAAAAGAGAAAATGGAAGAGATGATGATGTATGCAAGCTCCCAAAGATCAGAGTATAGAACTTACAATACAGCACACAGAAACTCACTTGCAATTGAGGCTTTAAAACAAAGCCAATTGGATGCAATTAGCTGGAATAGATGACAACCCAAGAAAGAATTAAAAGGATAGACTTATGCTCAATCTAATACAGACACACCACAGAATGATCACAAGGGCAGGGACTCAGTTACCTCAACAGCTACAGACACACCACCATTGAAGCAAGCAAGCTCTACACACACCACCAGGCTTGCCAGCTCCTGGATACTGAAGTAGATTTAACCAATTGAGAGTTTACTGACACTCAAAAATGAGAGGCTCAACTAAGGCACTCAGAATGCTATTGGAATATCACTGATTGTGTTCTTAAGCTGCTGAATACATCACTATATATAGCTAATCTAAAATAGTTTGATTAGAGGCACTTAATTAAAGTAACCTGCTAATCTCCCTTCTAAGCTAGCTGCTGAACTAAATCAAATACATCACATTACATCTTAATCTAGCTAATATAGTCCGGTTACAACTGAAAATGTAAAAGAAAACAAAGCTGGTTGTTGATTGGACCAAAACTCCAAAGGTTGGCAATTTCAGCCAATCAGAATCTTTCCTAGCTGGGGGGTAAAACTAAGTTACTTCAGCAACTTTCCCGGGCTTTCTTAAGTTAGATATAACCTCAATAACTTAAGGAAGGCTGGAAAAGACTTAGTTAACCCTCATTCTAGCTGAATCAAAATAAGTTAGCCACAGGACTGGGATTCTGGAAAAGCTGATAACAAACAACCTTGCAGGGTTACTTGTTCTGGTGGCTGTAACTTGGTGGTTGCTTGCTCAAACATGCCGGGACTTGACTTATCCTTGGAAAATGCATGTCAAGGAACAAAAAACTCTTGGGGAACCTTTGCTGAATCTCACTCAATTCAGAGATACAGAATTGAGAAAGATGGTTGTTTGGACTGCTTGTGCTGGGAACTGAAATTGACCTGGATGGCCAATGTTGGTGGGATGAGTGGGTGTGCTGGCTGGTGACATTTGAGCTGCTGCTGAACTGGTTGGATGGTCTCCATCATCCTCCCCAGGGTGAGGAAAGTTTGTCCTCAAACTTGGAAGGTCTTCATGTGCTGGAAAATAGGGCCTTAAATCTGCTATGTTGAAGGTAGCACTTCCTCCATAGTCTTCTGAAAGATCCAACCTGTAGGCATTATCTCCTATTTTCTCCAAGACTTCAAATGGGCCATCTGCTCTTGGAACGAGCTTTCCTTTCCTCTTTGCTGGGAACCTGTCCTTCCTTAGGTGTATCCATACTAGGTCTCCTGGCTGGAAAACCACTTTCCTTCTGTGCTTGTTGGCTGAAGTAGCTGCTTGCTCAGAGTATTTGATGATTTTCTCTCTAACCTGCTGATGAAGCTTCTTGATCTTCTCTACATGTGTACCAGCTTCATAACTAAACTTTAAAGAATTGGTTAGTGGAGATAAATCCAAAGGAGTGATAGGATTTCTCCCATATACCACCTGAAATGGGGAAAGGTCAGTTGCCTTTGAAGGGGCTCTATTGAATGCAAATTCAGCATGGGGCAAAAGAGTGTCCCATCCTGTTTTGTTTGTGTTTATCAGTGATCTCAATAGAGTTCCTAGTGTCCTGTTGGTCACCTCTATTTGCCCAACAGTCTGTGGATGGCATGATGTGCTGTATTTAAGCCTTGTCCCTAGCTTCTTCCATAAAGTCACCCAGAAATGACTTAAAAACTTGGCATCCCTATCAGACACCATACTCTTAGGGATTCCATGAAGCCTCACCACTTCTTGGAAGTATAGCTCAGCTACCCTTACTACATCATTGGTTGTATGGCATGGAACAAAATGTGCCATCTTGCTGAATCTATCTGCCACCACCACCATCACTGAATCTTTTCCTCTTTGTGATCTAGGCAGACCAACTATGAAATCCAGGCTTACATCTTCCCAGGGGCTTGTAGGGACTGGCAATGGAGTATACAGCCCTTGAGGTAGGCTGTGGCTCTTTGCTACTTGACACACTGCACACCTTTTAACCCAGTGCTCCACATCTTTTCTCATTTTGGGCCAACAGTAATGCTCCTTTAGCATGAGAAGGGTTTTCTCAATGCCAAAGTGACCTGCTAAACATCCTCCATGGATTTCTGAGAGTAGTAGCTTCCTGAAACTGCTCTTGGGTATACATAATCTTGCTCCTTTGAAAAGAAACCCTTGGTCTATATGGTACAGACTCTGAGGGTGTTCTTGGCACTTTTGGAAAATTTCACCAAATTCTTCATCTTCTTTGTACAAGGCTTTCAACTGCTCAAAGCCAAGTACCCTTGCATCTAGGACCTCCAATAGCAAATATCTCCTTGATAAAGCATCAGGTCCCTTGTTTAGCTTCCCTGACTTATGATGGATCATGAAATGGAACTGTTGCATGAACTCTACCTAAGCAGCATGCCTGGTGTTGAGTTTGTGCTGCCCTTGAATGAATTTCAATGCTTCATGATCACTGTGCAATATAAACTCAGCTCCAATTAGGTAGTGCCTCTAGTGTTGTAGAGCTCTGATGATAGCATAGAACTCCTTATCATATGTGCTATATCTTCTCTTGGCATCATTCAGTTTTTCACTGAAGTAGGCAACAGGTTTGCCTTCCTGGGTTAAGACTGCTCCAATGCCAACACCCGAAGCATCACACTCCACTTCAAAAACCTTAGAGAAGATTGGCAAAGACAGGACTGGTGCTGATGTAAGCTGCCTCTTAACTTCTTCAAATGCTCTTTGTGCTGCTGGTGCCCAAGAGAAACTTTTGCCCTTCACTAGCTCTGTCATAGGTGCTAGGATTGTGCTAAAATTCCTCACAAATCTCCTGTAAAATGAAGCTAAACCATGAAAACTTCTAATTTGCTGAATTGAACTGGGAATAGGCCACTCCCTGATTGCTTTAACCTTTTCCTCATCCACTTAGATTCCTGCTGCTGTCACAATGTAGCCAAAAAACGAGACTTGGCTTGCAAAGAAATGACATTTCTTTAAATTCCCATACAACTGCTCCCTACTTAATATCTCCATCACACTCTTTAAGTGGTTAATATGCTCCAACTCAGATTGACTGTAAATAAGTATGTCATCAAAGTAGACAACAACACACTTACCAATCAATGGCTTTAGAACCTGATTCATTAGCCTCATGAATGTGGATGGTGCATTGGTCGGGCCAAAAGGCATGACTAACCACTCAAATAATCCTCCTTTGGTCTTGAAAGCTGTTTTCCATTCATCCCCTTCACATATCCTGATCTCATAGTAACCACTTCTCAGGTCAATCTAGTAAAACACCACTGAGCCATGTAGTTCATCAAGCATATCTTCAAGCCTTGGGATTGGATACCTGTACTTAATAGTTATCTTGTTAATAGCTCTACAGTCAATACACATTCTTTGACTGCCATCCTTCTTAGGCACCAATAAGGCTGAACTGCAAAGGGGCTCAGACTCTCCCTTATCATACCCTTCTCCAATAACTCATCAACATGTCTTTGAATCTCATTTGTCTCAGCTGGAGTCATTCTGTAGGCAAGTTTGTTGGGTAAAACAGATCCTAGAATAAGATCTATTTTGTTCTGTATGTCTCTCTTAGGGGGTAGGCCTGGGGGCATTTCTTCAGGAAAGACATGCAGATATTTGTTTAGGATGGGCTGAAAGAGGGGGTGGTCATTTTGTGGGGGTAGGTCTTCCTCAATGTCAAGCAAAATAAATCCACTTTGTTCACTGAACTCATGCTGTTCAACTGACAAAAGGACTTCAAGAATAGGCTCAACAATAAGGTTTTTAGGTCTTTTTGTGAGCTGGGATGGTCTAAGAGGGGTAAGGGTGATCTTTTTGTGGCTTAGGCAAAGGAAATATGTATTTGCTCTTCCATCATGACTAACAGATCTGTCATACATCCAAGGTCTCCCTAATAATAGGTGACAGGCATCCATAGGGATCACATCACACCAAACCTCATCTTTATAAGCTGAACCAATTGAGAAATTGACAAGGCATCTAGAAGAAATCTTGATACCTTTACTTTGGTTCAGCCACTGTATGGTATAGGGGGCTGGATGAGTGCCGGTAGCCAAATTGAGCTTCTTCACCATGGTTTTAGAGGCTGCATTGGTGCAGCTGCCTCCATTAATGATCAAGGAGCAAATTTTCCCACCAACTGTGCATCTGGTGTGGAAAATATTCTCCCTTTGCTCTGCTGCTTCATCTACTGCTGAACTGCTCAAGATCCTCATGTTCACTAGCAATCCTCCTTCATCAGGGCCTGCTTCAACCTCTTCTTCATCATACACAGGGTCTCCATGGGGCTCTTCATACTGTTCTTCTTCATCAAAAGGCTCAAGATCAAGCAAAAGAGCTGCTTGAAACTCAGCCAAGGTGACTGCTCTCCTGTTGGGACATTCAGATGCTATGTGCCCAAGTCCTTGGCACCTGAAGCATCTTCTTTCTGGGAAGGCTTTGCTAACAGGTGCTGGGATTCTTTGTGGGGCATTTTGTGGCTGATTTTGTGGGGGTCTTGGGGCTGGATTTCTGGCTTGAGGTGGGGGTGGATAAGCTCTTTGTGGAGGATTATAAGGTCTGTAAGGGTTTGGCTTGGTTGGTGCATAAGGCTTGGCTGGGTATCTGTTGTATTCTTTCACTCTGGCCTTCTTCTGTTGCTCCACTTTGTGAGCTAAAGAGCTTAATTCATCAAGTGAATCATAAACCTTTAACTCCACAATGTTCTTGATTCCTTCATTCAAGCCTGCAAGATACCCGATGTAAGTTTGTACCTCATTTTCTTGCATATTGCACTTCCAAAGTAAATGCTCAAACTCCTTGGTATACTCTTCCACTGACTTGCTTCCCTGCACAAAATGCTGTAATTTGTTGTAGTTCTCCTTCATATAGTTATCTGGAAGGAACTTCTCCTTCAGCTTCTGTCTCATCTCAATCCAGGTACTCACTTTGGCTTCCCCAATCTCCATTCTCCTTCTCTGCAGATTAGTCCACCAAGAAGAAGCATATTTCTTCAATTTTAAGGCTACTAACTTCACCTTGTTTCCTTCAGAAACCTCTTTCAAGTCAAAGATTCTTTCCATTGTCTGTAACCAATCTAGGAAAACATCAGGATCTAGTTCTCCTGCATATTCAGGTATATCAATCTTAAAATCAAGTTTCTCAACCCTCCTATATTCCCTTCTTACTTTTTCACTCTCACTGTTTTCCTCAGGCTCACTGACTCTAGGTGATCTTCTGATTCTTCTTCTCCTTCTAGGTGTAGGTCTAGGACCTCGACCTCGACCTCGACCTCCTCTTCCTGTCCTATTAAAAGGATTCTCACCTTCTCCTTCCTCCATCTCATCATCAGTCTCCCTATTCAACTCACTTCTATCCAATCTCATGTAATAATTCAACTGCTCACTCAAAAACTTCATTTTCTGTTCTACTTCTTCCTTCTCTTTCAGAGTCTGTTCTAGGACTTCCTGTGGTGTTTTACTAGTTCCAGCCATTTTAACTAAAACAAGTAAAGACACTCCAAGAAAGAACACTATGCTCTGATACCAAGATGATGTACGCAAGCTCCCAAAGATCAGAGTATAGAAATTACAATACAGCATACAGAAACTCACTTGCAATTGAGGCTTTAAAACAAAGCTAATTGGATGCAATTAGCTGGAATAGATGACAACCCAATAAGGAATTAAAAGGATAGACTTATGCTCAATCTGATACAGACACACACAGAATGATCACAAGGGCAGGGACTTAGTTACCTCAATAGCTACAGACACACCACCATTGAAGCAAGCAAGCTCTACACATACCACCAGGCTTGCCAACTCCTGGATACTGAAGTAGATTTAACCAATTGAGAGTTTACTGACACTCACAAATGAGACGCTCAACTAAGGCACTCAGAATGCTATTGGAATATCACTGATTATGTTCTTAAGCTGCTGAATACATCACTATATATAGCAAATCTAAAACAGTTTGATTAGAGGCACTTAATTAAAGTAACCTGCTAATCTCCCTTCTAAGCTAGCTGCTGAACTAAATCAAATACATCACATTACATCTTAATCTAGCTCATATAGTCCGGTTACAATTGAAAATGTAAAAGAAAACAAAGCTGGCTGCTGATTGGACCAAAACCCCAAAGGTTGGCAATTTCAGCCAATCAGAACCTTTCCTAGTTGTTGGGGGGGGGGGGTAAAACTAAGTTACTTCAGTAACTTTCCTGGGCTTTCTTAAGTTAGATATAACCTCAATAACTTAAGGAAGGCTGGAAAACACTTAGTTAACCCTCATTCTAGCTGAATCAAAATAAGTTAGCCACAGGACTGGGATTCTGGAAAAGCTGATAACAAACAACCTTACAGGGTTGCTTGTTCTGGTGGCTGTAACTTGGTGTTTGCTTGCTCGAACATGCTGGGACTTGACTTATCCTTGGAAAATGCATGTCAAGGAACAAAAAACTCCTGGGGAACCTTTGCTGAATCTCACTCAATTCAGAGATACAGAATTGAGAAAGATGGCTGTTTGGACTGCTTGTGTTGGGAACTGAAATTGACTTGGATGGCCAATGTTGGCGGGATGAGTGGATGTGCTGGCTGGTGACATTTGAGCTGCTGCTGAACTGGTTGGATGGTCTCCATCAGATGAAGAGATGAGAAAAGGAGATGAAGATTGGTTATGGTGATGGGGTGTGTTCGGTTCGTGTGTTTGCGGAGGAAGAAGACAAAGAGGAATTAGACAGGAAGAAAGGGAAAGAGACGGGAAAGAGAATGAGAAAGGAAAAAGGGGGAAATTGAGATAATAGGGTTTTGGGGCGTGGGAATTGTATTCAGTGAAGGGAAAAGAGAAGAAAAAGTGAAAGAAAGAGGGAGGTGGGTTTTCGGTGTTGTGGTGTTTTCGGTGGGGAGATAAGAAGAAAGGGGAGAGTGGGCTTAGGGTAGAGTTAGGGTAATGGGCTGCTAAGACAAGGAAGAGGGGAAAGAAGGGAGACGGGTTGGGCTAAGGTAGGAGATTAGGTGGGCTGGGGTAGTGATTGGTTTAGGTCCTTAGGATTAAGTTTTTATTTTATTATCAAATTTTATCTTTTTACTTCATTTTAATAACAATAATAACTAAACTCATAAAATGACATAAAATCTAATAAAAGAGTAAAATCAATAAAAACACAAGAATAAACATAATTTAATTATTAGGAACAAACAAAAAGTCATAGAATAAAAGGTCTAAATCATGCACAATATAGAATAATCACTGACTCACCTCATTCCTTTTCCCTCCTCATTCTCTCTCTACAAAACAAGGGAAGCCAAATAGGGAAACAGGGGAAGTTGATCATCATCATCATCATCATCATCATCATCGCCATTATCATCTTCATCTTCAATTCCTTCTTCTCATCCCCAACAATGGCAACCCATCTCCTCTGATCTCCTGTTCTTCATCACCATCACCATCACCACCACCATAATCGTCTTCAATTCCTTCCTCCGACCCATAACAATGGCGACCCACCTTCACCTCCTCCCCCTCGCAACCCTAATCATCACCACCTTCAATTCCGCCGTCGCAGAAATACGGGTCACGAAGATCCGGGACGACCCGCATCCGATAATCCCCATTGACGAGTTCGGGTTCACTGCCTCTGGCCACCTCGACCTCGACCTGACCTTCCGCTCTGTCCTCTGCAAAACAATGGAGAGAGACAAAGACAGAGAAAAGGATGCAAAACAATGGCCGACCCGGGAGGAAGGATGGAGAAGAGGTGGGCAGAGGAGAGGGCAGCCACAACGGGGCCGAAGTAGAGGAGGAGGAGCACCGAGAGGACCGAGAATACGACGGCGTGGAAGACGAGGAATAGGAAAGTCTGCACAGAGGATCGCCATGAATGGGTGTTGGACAATTTTTTCACAGAATCAATCAAGGAGAGAGACAGAGACAGAGAAAAGGATGGAGGAATTTAGAGGACGTCACAGACAACGCGTTCTTGATCCGAGTGTCGTATTGCAGGAACCTTCATCGCAGGTTGAAGAAACTTGAAAAAACTTGGTGGAGATTCTTGAAAGAACTTGGTTGAGCTTCAGCCACAGTAGCTTCTTGCACACTCTTTCGCTTAGGGATGGCAACGGGGCGGGGAATCCCCGAACCCGTCAGGGCCCCGCCCCGCTCTATGGAAAAATCCCCGCCCCCATTGGGGATGGGGACGGGGATGGGGACGATTTTCCAAAATCCGCTTGGGGACGGGGCGGGGATGGGGAAAAAATATTCCCCATCCCCGTCCCCATTTTTCCCGCGGGGGTGAATTCCGCGTCCCCATCCCCGAATCCCCATCTCCGAAAATGTTAAAATTACCAAATAACCTTTATTCAAATTTAATATATATATTAATGGGAAGGACAAAGTAGTAATTTTCCAATTTATTCTCACTTGTTGATGTATTATTGTTTGATTTTGTTGTATTATTACTTGAGCAAGTTAAATACTTTGTATTTTGAACATGTTAAAAACTGGGTTCGATTAAAAATCTGATCCGATTAAAATTTAGTTAAATTTAGGATAGTTTTGAAAATTTCGCGGGGATGGGATGTGGATGATGGGGCAGTTAATCATTCCCAGGCGGGATGGGGATGAGTTTTGGGAGCGGGGATGGGGACGGGGGTATGCACCCCCATCCCCGATTCGCCCTGTTGCCATCCCTACTTTCGCTTCATTTTCTGGATTTGTGGTGTGAATTGAAGATGAAGATGATGATGGCGATGATGATGATGATTTCACATCCCCAAGATCTGAGACAGAGAGAAAGAAAGAGAGAAGACCAAAAGTAGAGAGAGAAAACAAAAAAAATAAGTAAAAGAAAAAAATTGACAACTCGACAATGTGGGCCCCACTTTTTATCACAAATTGGGACACTATTGACCCTGTTGTCCTTATCTGTCAATTAGGCTCCTGGGCCGTCCTTTATAGTCAATAACCCTTTTCTTTTCTCTTCCACCGGCCCACTCTTTCCCCTTCTCTCATTCAACCGAACCCCCCCTACTAAACCCTAACTCTTAATTATTTTTCCACCTTTCATTCTAATTCACAATTCCTCTCCCTTTCACTCTCTCTCATTCCTCCTCTTCTTCTTACTCTTTCGTCCCTTTCTCTCTCTGCTTATCCTTTCTCTTTTTGTGTAGACAACCCACCACCACACCTCATCATTCTGACTTCCATTTCCTTCTCTCTCTTTCTTGGTCTCTTCTCTGTTTCTCTCTTTCTCCCTTGTCCTTACTCTCTCTGTCTCTCTCTCTCTCTCTCTCTCTCTCTCTTGTTTGCAGATAAGGAGTAGAGCCAAGTACAACAAGCAGTAGCAGCGCAGACAGTATTACCCACCATCGTAGCATACTCCACCATATTCTACTCTAAATCCACCGATTTCATCTGCATCATCCAATCCAGAGAAGAATCAACGGCTCAGATTCGAAGGGAGAAAGCTGAGAATCGAGTATAAAAGAAGAGGAAGGCCGATTGTGAAGGGTATGGTTGGTTTTGGGGAAAGTGACGACCCGAGCCTCCATCAATTCTAGGGTTAGTTCTTAGTTTAGAATAAATTAGGCTTATACTAGGTTTTTATTCATGTTTTAATTTATGGTTTAATCTGATGTTAGTTGAGGTTTATATTTGTTTCCTCCTAGCTTTTAACCCATTTTAGTAGCTTTGTTGTTAGAATTTCTATGTCATTTGTTTATTTCAATTTGTGTTTGGGATTTGAATTTAGAAATTTATGTAGATTATTTGATGTTTGGTGGATGAATTATTGTGTTGATATTTGGTTATGTCAATCTCTCTTTTTCTTTCTCTTGTTTTCTTGCTTTGTTTTCGTCCCTCTGTTTCCCCTGTTTCTGTCCGTCTTTCTCTATTTTTCTTACTCTTCTTTCTTTCCCCTTTGTCTCGGTTAGCAGCAGTAGGTAGCTGGATTTCATTATTATTAATTTCGCAGTAGTTTATGTCACTTTATTCATTTTGTGAGATAATTAGGGTTAGTCTTATTAGAGTATTTACGGTTTGTTTAAGTCAAGTTAGGGTTAATGTCAGATTAGAGTTAGGTTTCCTTAGAGTCGGTTTAGAATTAGGATTTTAAGGTTTATTTTGGTCAGTATGTGTGTCTTAGGGTTTTCTTAGGATTTTGTTTAGATTAGTGGTTGTTTGTGTTGGGAATGTCCCGACAATATTCGATATACATGGAGATTAAACCAAAGTAATATAGTAATTATATGTCTTGCTAGAGACCTCTATAATTGGTAATTAAATGTGTATAATTACAACTATATTATTGGGTCCTACTGGATCACACAAGTCAGTGCCCTGGAACAATGTTTGTAACCTAAATAATATTGTATTATGTTTAGAAAAGTTGGAAACTGATTTCTGTGAGAAATCAGCCTAACAAGGACCGAATTGGGTTCAACACGGATCGTGTTGACCCAACACGGTCCGTGTTGAGACACCACGGTCCGTGGTGTCCATGGGCTGAATTATTGGACCTTCTGGAGTCCAACACGGACCGTGTTGTTTCAACACGGACCGTGTTGGGCCCCAGAAACGCGCCGTTGTTTTAAGTCGGCCCTTAAGGGTTTTGAACCCTTTCCTGCGCTTTCTAAACACTATATAAAGTGCAGGAGATTATTCAACACCAACTGCTTAAGACTCTTAGAGAGATATCAGGGTGATTTCCTGAGTTCCTCTCTATTTTAGTTTGCAGTTCTAGTTTCAGGAAACATTCTCTGTTTCCCGAATCAATCTTACATACATCATAGATTGAGATTCGTCTCGATCGGGTCGATCTAGCAATCGGGTTTCCGGAGTGCCGCGTGGACTTTTCGGTAGACGGTTTCAGCGTTGGAATCTGGAAGGTCAACCTCTTCTTTAGCCGGAATTAGCGATCAGGTATAATTATTAAAGCCTCTGCAGTTGTTTTGATTAATTGGTTTATAACTGTTATAATATTCCGCCAATTAATCTGTATCTGTTTAGGAAATAGATAACCTAAAACCTAACAGTGGTATCAGAGCCACCAATTGCATGCTAAAGTATTGTACTTGTATTCATAAGCAATTTGTCAATAGTTGAATTATATTATGAATATGCTAGAGTAGATTTATGCCTAAAATTTTGAATATTTATGAAAGTTTTAATCTTTAATGTTTATGATAATAAATCTGGAATTTTATTGTAAAATTTCATGCTTTGTTATTATTTATTTCTTATTGTCTTTAATTAATCGATTATATGTTTGTTTAATCGTTAAATATAGCATAAACTTGATTACTTTTTGAATGTTTTAGAAACAATCGTGTTTAATATTGTTCAACAGTACGCAATACATGAAATAGGTCAAAATTCGCAAAATAGGGTTTTGTAGAATTATTTTTCTCATTTAGTTTATTTATAGTAAAAATGAAAAATTGAAATAAAATATCAAACCAATTCGAAAATTTCTGAAACTTTTACTGGAGGTGTCTGGAAGTGTTCTGGACTTTCCATAATTTTTGTAGATTTTTTCCAATTAAAATGAATTTTTAATTGAGTTTTCAGATCTGAAGTGAACTAAATACGTTTAATTCTCTGAATTTTATAAATTTGTAAAAATTTATAAAACTTCTGAAAATTTTACAGTAGGTTACTGGGTAACCATACTTTTAGGAAAAACCTTTTCGTTAATTTATTCGGTCAAATTATATTTTTTAATTTAGATTTTCTGAAAAATTTTACAGTAGGTTACTGGGTAACCATTCTGTTATGGATAAAATTTTCGTGAAATTCGAAATCGTTAACTAATTTTCCTTTAATTTTTGGATTAACAGAAAAGTAAAATTGTTTACTTCTCTGATTTTTATTCTAATTTTTGAAATTTGATAAAAATCTGAAATTTTTACAGTAGCATATTGGATGAACCTACTGTATGGGAAAAATTTTAAAATTTGATTTCGGACTGTTATTATTTATTTTCCTCTTAAATGAAGAATTAAAATGTTTAATTCCCTAAAATTTTACAATCTTTTGAAAATTGTTAAAATTCTCGAAAATATTCATATTGGGTTATTAGATAACACTGTGATATGAAATCTTTAAATTCGATAAGTTATGATAATTCTATTTAAGTTTTGATAATTTTCCTTTAAATTCGATCCAACACGAACCGTGTTGCCAGCAGTTTTGGTGAATTCGTGTATTTTTAGGGTTTGTAATTAATTTTAGAAATTAATTATTAAATCCTATTACTACTAAATCAAGTGATGGGCGTAAAATCTATTTTTTTAAAGTTTAGGAAACTTACAATGTCTTTAAAAGATATAGTATCTTTTATAATTCTTGATTTTAGGAAAGTCAAGTGTTTTGTATGTGTAGGTATAAAATCCTAAATCTGTTTAGGTAACTAAAATAAAATTTGGATTTTATTTATTTTATTAATCATGCAAACCTTTTAGGAAATTTTAATTAGTATTTATTTCCTTATGTGTTATATTGCAATTATATATATGCCTTTATAATTTGTTATTTAAGCATGTGTTATATTTGATATAATTTTTGCAATATTACATGTTTGCATGTGCTTCTAGTATGACCATAGATAGTCGGTTTTACCGGTCTGCGTACCGGTTGGGTGAAATACGGCCTACGTGCCGTCATTGAATTAATTTTGAATTTAAACTTTCAGTTAAATTTATTTTAATTCATGTAAGGCCTTAATTGTGAGGTCCACCTTGTAAATTTATTGTAATTGAAAACATCAAGTTGAGTGGGAGCCCAACAGCAATGGAGGTGGTGATTCCCATCCAAGGAAGTTGCAAAGCCCAAGAAGATTTTCTTGAAGACTGTGAAGGCTTAGTTAAATTAGTTTGATTAAGTCTAGGTGGCCATACTAGGGGTTTTATTTATGCTTTAAATTCGTTATGGCATGTTTTATTATGCCTTTTATGTTTTTCGAAAGAGTTCACCTAGAATTGCATGTTTAGGATAATAAAACCTACTCTCAAAATGAATTATTGCTCAGCCTATCGAAACACCACTTAGATGGAAAAATAAAGAAAGCCAAAGCGAATTATTTGTCCATCATTAATAAGTAGGGTGGGAGCTAGGACAATTCAAATTGGCTATCAAAATAGTTTTTGGCCAAGAGCAGAGGAAGAGAAATATTGTATTCGATACAAATTTCTTGCCAAGAGTCATTTTGAATGATCGATCATAAGATGATCCACCAAAGATAACATGGGATCGAGTTTTGTTGGGCCAAAGTCCACTTGAGCCCATGAATCTTGTGGGTCTTGGTAAATTAAAACACTAAATGAGAGTTGATAAAGTGTTTTTATTTGAAATTAAAATTAGTTTAATTTCTTTTGATGAATAATAACTAAAATGAACCAACTTGTCTTGTAGAATTATTTATGTCTTTTCACTCAAACATCCACCACTAATAAAATATTGTTTTCACCTTGAGAAAGAGAAAAACAATTAACACCAATTCTTTAATTGGCATCGCCATCACAAGATTGTCTTGGAGGTGAATAAAAGGAACATGTCTTTGATATAACATTGAGCTAGGCATCAATATTAAGAGGTCAATCAAGCCAAATGAATACATGTAATGTCATAGTATTTATACAACTTTAACTTCAAAATGTTTGAAGATTAGAGGAAGGATTTCAATATTACTAACTCAAAACCAAGTTCATCGAACTAGTTAGAGTTGATAAATATGAAACCAATAACCAGATAGTCTCGGTTAAGCTAGATAAAGGCCAATTGATGGCACTCATATTCTGAAATAATTTGACTATTTTGAAACATGAGAAACCTCAGACCCCAAAGTCAAAAAGGTTGGCAACCAAAGATAGTCTTTTAGGGAAAGGGAAAATAAGATTTAAGAAATCTATCAAAGACAAGAAGTCAAAGGAAAGGTAAGGACAAACAGTTGTACATACCCAACCAATGACAGCAACCGGTTAACAACCAGATCATGTATGACACTGGGAGCGTGAATAACTATAAGGAAGACTTGAGATATGATTTCAATTCTAGGCAAATGCGTATATGATACACACTACCCTTATTAAACCCACTTTGAGTATCAGATATCGGCTGTGAAACTCGCATTTATGTAAATGTGCAGGATCTACATCAAAGTAGATGTGCTTTGAAGGATGAGAGTCAGCCTACAAATAAGAACATGCAATTAGTTATAGTTTCTTATGAAGAGTTGGTTGTTTATCCATTTCCTCAAGACTTATGAGAGAAATTTATAAGTGATTCTATGTTCTCATTATAAGTATTTCTTACTCTCAATTAGAGAGAAAGAGAGGATCTCGAATAAACACACCCAACACATCGAAACCAAAAGGTTTAAAAGGAATAACTCATGTTCAAACATAAAACTTGTAACTATCTGTTAAGTCATGCAAATCAGAGCGCATTCAGAAGCGTCACAGTGATAGACTTTTGAATGATAAGACTTTGAAACATGTGATGTCTGCAAAGCATGACTGCACCTTTTACAAGAAAGGGTGAACGTGCCAACAAACTCTCATGCATATGGATGTATGTAGTCCAATTGAGCACAAGTACAAGGGATGGATTACTTCAAATCTTCAAAGATGAATAACATAACACATGGTGATTCATGTCTGTGAGATTCATCTGAAGCTGGAATGTTAAAATAGTTTGAAGATTTTCAAAATGAAGTAGTCTTGGCGAAACAATGAGAGCACCTAGATATGATCGAAAGGATGCTAATAGTTGAACCAAGAGTTTGAACAAATGACTCAAATGAAACATAATTCTGGCACCATAAGCTTAAGTCATATTAATCAGAAATGCATTCAGAAAACTGCATAGTGCAGGAATTTGGAAAACATAAACTTTGAAAAGTTCAATGTTTGTAAAGCATGTCTGATGGGCAAGATGACTAAAATCACCTCTTATTGGAATTGGTGAACAAGCTAATGACTTATTAGGATGCAAACATATTGATGTATGTGGGCCTATGAGCACTATTGCTAGAAGAAGGTTTACTGTACTAGTTCATCACTTTCAGTGACGATTTTAGTAGATATGGGTATATCTACTTAATACGTCACAAGACCAAATCCTTTGAAAATGTTCAAAGAGTTTCAAAGTGAAGTACAAAACCAATTTGGCAAGAAAATCAAAACCCTTCAATTAGATTGAGGAGGTGAGTATTTGAGCCAAAGATTTCATTGACCATTCTAGAGAATGTGGAATTGTTTCATAACTCTCTCCTCTAGGAATACGACATCTCAATGACGTATCTAAAACAGAAATCACACCTTATTAGATATGGTGCGATCAATGATGGTTGAGTCAACATTGCCGATTACCTTTTGGGGATACACGCAGTTAACCATAGCTCTAATTACTGAATAAAGATTATTTGAAGTACTAGTGAAGACATATATGATATGGAGAAGAGAGGTTCTTGAACCATTTTCTGAAAGGAAGGAGTATCACTTCTACAAACTGTTGTAGAGGAAAGTGTTTGTGTCTCAAAATGCTTTCTTCTTAGAGAATATGTTATTCTCTAAAGGAAAGAGTGGGGAGTTTTTGAACTTACCGAAGTTCGAGAGACACAAAACACTATAATCATTACCTGAAACTCCACTACTTGATTCTATTTCAAATTTTCCTATTGGTCGGAAAATTAAGAACAAGGTTGAGGCAGTTGAAGTTCCCCAAAACGTTGAGGAGGAGGTGTCATGAACATTACTCCAAGCAAGGTCAGGTAAACAACTCCGTCAACCACAGAGATATCAATCTTCTATGGATAAGCGTGAGATGTTACTTTTAGAAAGTAATGACTCTACCTACAAAAAAGAAGCTTTAGCAAGTCAAGATTCCATAAGGTCTAAGATAGACTCCATGTATACAACCAAGTTTAGAACTCGGTTGATTTGTCTGAAGGTGTGAGCCATCAGGCATAGGAAGGTTTTAAGGCAAAACATGGGTTCATTAAGATAGACATCAAGACTGACTTCAAAATTAGATTTTGAAGAAAGGTGTGTACTTGACACAACTGAGTTGTCTTTTGTTGGAATACTTTTAAACTTCAAGAGACCATTTGTGGTCTTAAGGAAGCTTCTAGGAGTTGGAATCATTAACCTTCTTGACCAGGATATCAAAAAAAAGTTTGACATACTGGGAAGTGCCAAAGATAATATTGTGTTTATAAGAAGTTCAGTGGGAGCAATGCGTTTTCTGATATTGTATGTGATTGACATCCTGCCTACTGAGAAGAATATTCCAATGTTGCATCTATTGAGGTTGACTTGGAAATAATTTTTAAAGTGAAGGATTGGTGGGGCTAAGAATTTTATTGGAGACTAGATCTATAATGATAGATTAAAGATTTTGATTGTTTGAATCAAAGTTAACTAGGTGTTGAATAGTTCAACTCACTTCCAGAATGGATTAATTTCCAAAAATCATGAAATATCCTTATGGAATTTGATTGTCTCAAAACAATCAGAAGTTCTAAGAAGGATGAGACATATAACTCATGCTTCAGGCGTGAGATTAATGTATGCCATGAGATGTTCAAAATCCAACATAACATATACATTGTACATGTATAAGCAAAACTAAGGATGTGTCCTAAGTCTAAGTGGTTGATAAAAGCTAAGTGTGAAGAGTTGCATTGATGCTACACTCATGCAGAGAAATATGATTATCTGAAAGGTCAGAGAAAATTATACGATCTGTTTTGAGTGGTATTGAGGTGAACTGGAAGAAGTTCCTAACATGACATGCGGTTAATTCTACAAATAAGACAAGTATGGCACAACTTTAGAAGTTGTGGCAGAAACTGTTAGGATTGCGAAGTTCGTTTTTAGAACTCGGTGATGTTTCTAGCCTTGCGAGAGAAATGGAGCCTTGGTTATAGGAGCCATCACTCAAGCAAAGGAACTGAAGCTAACTATGATTCCAAACATGTGTTCCGAAAATATCTTCCTGTATGAAAGGTCATTAGTGAGATGGTATATGTACGAGGTTCATTGCAAGTATTATGCACTAAACCGCTGTTGTAGTTGTAGCATGATAATCATGCATGGGCAATAGGTATTAAACACATTCCGGAATATTAACAAGTCAAATTTACATGAATTGTTCATGAATCATGACCTTGCTGATTCATCATTAAGAATAAGATTCCAAAATTTACATCAATTGTGGTTTAGAATTATGTAAATGTCCAAAAAGGTTAGCGAATTCAAAATGGAAAATTGGATGAGGTTCGATTTATGAAACCCCATTAGTGAACTTGATAACGCTAGTCTTGGTCGACAGTCGACCTAATTCCTAATTGTATTATCACGTAGGAACAGTGATGATATCAACACAATTATCATGTAGGATTGAGGTGATGATCAAGTTTCGTGATCATAGTGATGTGATGACATCATAAATCAATCACATGGGTAATGTTGAGTAGAACTACCGAACTGACCCGCAGTGGGAGCTCTTTAAGTTGTGAATGTCATAAGAGCTCTCACTACTCAAAATTCCTAAATCCTGAGTTCAGTACATAGACTACATAGTCTGTTGTGACTTTGGAGCGCGTCAAACGCCTTTCGTAACAGTAGGCTATAAAGGCGGTGTCTGGGTTACAGTTGGATCATGTGAGAATGTGTGTTTGAACAAGTTGGCATTGTCTTCCCTATTAGAGACAATTGTCTCGTTGGCCACTCGGTGTGATTGGACTGAAATGCTTGGCTTAGCTGAGTTGAAGCAATAGTTGATCGTCTATTTTTCAAAGTCTAAACTCAGAGATCGAGGAACGTTCGGGTCTTACATAAGGATGACTTTAGCTTACCTTATCCGAACTAGAGACAGTAAGTGACAAGGGAATTCAAGGAATCGAACACTTGTGGGACAAGTGGGAGATTGTTGGGAATGTCCCGACAATATTCGATATACACGGAGATTAAACCAAAGTAATATAGTAATTATATGTCTTGCTGGAGACCTCTATAATTGGTAATTAAATGTGTTTAATTACATCTATATTATTTGGTCCTGCTGGGTCACACAAGTCAGTGCCCTGGAACAATATATGTAACCTAAATAATATTGTATTATGTTTAGAAAAGTTGGAAACTGATTTCTGTGAGAAATCAGCCCAACACGGACCGAATTGGGTTCAACACGGACCGTATTGACCCAACACAGTCCGTGTTGAGACACCACGGTCCGTTGTGTCCATGGGCTGAATTATTGGACCTTCTGGAGTCCAACACGGACCGTGTTGTTTCAACACGGACCGTGTTGGGCCCAAGAAACGCGCCGTTGTTTTAAGTCGGCCCTTTAGGGTTTTGAACCCTTTCCCTAGGTTTTCTAAACACTATATAAAGGGGTCTTTGGGAGAGATTATTCAACACCAACTGCTTAAGACTCTTAGAGAGATACCAGGGTGATTTCCTGAGTTCCTCTCTCTTTTAGTTTGCAGTTCTAGTTTCAGGAAACATTCTCTGTTTCCCGAAACAATCTTACATACATCTTAGATTGAGATTCGTCTCGATCGGGTCGATCTAGCAATCGGGTTCCAGAGTGCTGCGTGGACTTTTCAGTAGAGGGTTTCAGCGTTGGAATCTGGAAGGTCAACCTCTTCTTCAACCGGAATTAGCGATCAGGTATAATTACTAAAGCCTCTGCAGTTGTTTTGATTAAGTGTTTATAACTGTTATAATATTCCGCCAATTAATCTGTATCTGTTTAGGAAATAGATAACCTAAAGCCTAACAGTTTGTTTAGTTTTTTTAGGGTTAGTTGTTAGTAAAGTTTAATTAAAGTCATTAGGGTTAGGGTTGTCAGATGTTGGTTGTGTCTTTGATTAGTTTAATTAAGTTTGTAAATAAAAATGATTAATGAGTAGTTAACTTAGGTTAGGGGGTGATTAAGGCTCTTATTAGGGTTTAATTTGAGGTTTAGTTGGAAGGGAATGGTTAGCTTAGTTTAGGAGTTTTCACCATTACTCTCTATCATTTAGTGGGATAATTAGACTGTCTTTCATGAAAGTGAGGGTTGGTTTAGTTAGGGTTCGTTATACTTTATACTATTAAGTGTTATCTTTCATGCGAGTGAGGGTATGATTTAGGAAGTTAATCTAATGTTATCCTTGAAAGAGGGTGCTTAGAGTGATATAATTTTAGTAGCGACCCATTCCATGCTTAGTGTAGTTATCTCTTTTCGATTTTCCTTCGATTAGATTTCCTTTAGGCGGCAAAAATCAACCCCCGACCCTATTCTTTCTTTTATTTGTAGTTTTTTATTGTGTCTTTTTATTAGTTCTAAAACTCAAAATGAACCTGAAAATCCAACCTAGTTGGTGAGAGTTCGAGTGACTTTTAGGTTCGATACCCCAACTCCCTGTTGATACGATATTAAACCCGCACTATGTTGCGATATGAACACACCCATGTTCCAACCTTTTTCCCAAGAGATGATGTCAACCCCTTTTGACAATCTTTCCTCCCTTTCCAAGATACGATCATCCTTAAGTGTTTCCTTATACCATTCATTAATCAACCATCGTCCACCATCCCTTTCACCAAACACCTTCCAACCAACCTTTTTGAGCATTTTCATTCTATCTCATCCTTTGAGGGCTTTTCAACTCGCGCGATCATTAGTGCAAGTGTGAGGTTCTTCTCTTAATGCACACTTTCAGGACATATGAGTGGCGCTTACCTCTCAAATAGAGTAAAAAAGCCACCCACATCAAATCAGCGGCTAACTTGCAACAACATAAATGATCATGAACAGACTCAGAGAAAAGCTACTCTAAGCTAGGGGCTTGCTCTACCCTTGTGGCATTGTTAAGACATTTATCGAAGATAACTTCTAAGAGGGGCACCCACTCCCCATAATACAAGGTCTCGAATCCTCATTCTCATTGACGTCTTAATAGTGGTCTAAAAAAATGATGAAAAAATGAAAACGAAACGAAAAAGTAATAAAAAATAAATAAATGAAAAACAATGAAAAAATGAAAAATAACGAAGAAAAATGCAAAATCTGTAAAAAAAAGAAAAAAAGAAGAGAGTCTTACTTGAAAATCCTTTGGGGCAAGTTAGGCAAAAGTAGAGAAACAAAAAAAAAATAAAAGAAAAAGAAAAAAGAGAGATCGAGAATCACAATTAAGGACATACCAGCCTTTCATTAGTATGACATAGGGAACAATGCCTCCTTCTTTTTGATGGTCTCCGAGCATTATCAGTGCACACCAAACAGGGGGCTTGCAACTCTCTAAGGTACCCTCGAAAGCAGGATAACATCATCTAGAGGCTACACCAAACCGGGGGCTCCTGTACATTAAGATGGATTCGGAAGCAATCTGTCCAAGGATATCTACATGACAATCCAAGAAAGCAAACCCTTCGAGCCTATTACTCCACCATGATTCCCTGTACCGTGGTGAGAACCGTTGTTCATCTTGCATTGTCTTGAAATCATTGTCCTAATATGGAGTTAGAGGTTACCTGCATATAGAGTTACATGTATTGAAGCATAAAGCGTCATGTGTGCATCCCGTCTGAGCATAATAGATCTACATTGCAACCACAAGTCATGTCAAAAACATATGGAGTCAGTTTGTCGTACATAAAGGCGATAGTCATGTACAAATGAATTAGTATATGAATACATGTTTCTAAAAATACAGGAAAAAAAAATTGCATCATTTGTGTGGAAGAATCTAGTAGACCAGTGGCATGCATACGTACCCGAAATACATTAGAGAAATAGGGAAGAAGCATAAAAGTGCCAAATCATCACTCCAAAACACAACATTGGGGGCTGGTTAAGCCCATATGTCATCTCATTTAGACCATTCGGCATGGCTTCCAATCACTAAGAGCATGATTAGAGCAATCACTAATCAAACAGTAGCGGGTTAAATCAGCATCAAATGAGCCATCACAGAATCTTAGGGCACAAACAAATGAGAGTTATGACGACCAATCAAGTCACACTTCATCAGCTAGACACAAATAGAGACTGTCAAACATGAATGACAGAATCATCAAAGCTAGACACGAATGACGCCTGTCAGAAACAAATCTCAGCTAGGGAAATTTTGATATTTACCCACTTATGCAATAATAATCAAAGAAATTTTGGCATCTACCCACTTAAAGAAAAATTTAAAGTATCATTTACTTTAAATTAAACTTGAAGTGCAAACAAGCAAAAACATACAAATCAATTTGGCCAGATAACATGCAATAATACAAGCTTGTGAAAAAACATGTTGACAAGTGTGAATAGAAAAACCAAAGCCTTTGATGACAACTTAAAAAATCCAAGCCTTTGAAGGCACTAGAGCCATTGACATCAAACTCGATTAAGTCTCCAGACATCAAATTGCCTCTCATTAAAAGTAAAGCCTTTGACGGCACTAGAGCCATCGGCATCGCGCTCAATGATGTCACCAAGCATCAAATTGCCTCCGAAAATTAAAGCCTTCAACGACACCGGAGCCATCGACATCATACTCGATGAAGTCTCTACACATCAAGTTGCCTCTAATCAACATTAAAGCCTTCACAAGAACCATTAACATCGCGTTTGATGAAATCTCTAAGCATTAAATTACCTCTCATCTAAATTAAAGTCTTCGACGACACCAGAAGTCATCAACATTGTGCTCGATGAAGTCCCCAGGCATCAAATTGCCTCCCAAAATTAAAGCGTTCGACGACACCTGAACCATCGACATCGTGCTCGATGAAGTCTCCAGGCATCAAGTTGCCTCCCATCAAAGCCTTTGACGGTAAAAACCCATTAAACAATCAAGTAGGGTGTCATTCTCGCTTGAGACCAGCCTGTGACGATAAAAAATCCATTAACAGTCAAGTAGGGCGTTATTCTTGCATGAGACTAGCCTTCGACAGCACAAATTTCATTAACAGTCAAGTTAGGCATCATTCTCGCCTAAGATCAGCCTTTGACGGCACAAATCCATTTAACAATCAAGTAGGGTGTCAATCTCGCTTGATATCAGCTTCCGATGGCACAAATCCATTTAACAATCAAGAATGTCGTCATTCTCGCCTGAGATAAGCCTTCGACGACACAAGTCAATTTAACAATCAAGTAGGGCGTCATTCTCGCCTAATATCAGCATCAACTGTCAGACACATGACTTCTAGTTTCCAAGCTTCACCCAAGATTTGCATTCCAAAGTCATATCCTCAAACCAGTGTCTGATTAACAGAACTTTTTTGATTTCGTCCGACTCGAACTCAATCAAAGTGAGGGCTATAGGTAGACAACAGGTATTTCAACGTTGTTTAATGTACTTTTTAACGTAATTTTTTAACTCTTTTTTTTTTATACTTTTGTTAGGAAATAAGAAAATAAAAGGAACCTACACTTACGACTTGTGCATTAATAATACATACACAAGTTTCTGTAAAATATTTGCATACAACATCACGTGCAAACCAAAGATATGCATGCGTACATTTTACATAAAAAAGTACTAGAAAACCCTAAGCATGCATGCCATGCATGAATCTATGTAAATTAACATGTAGAACTTCCTAAGAGGTCACAAGTTCAAGCCCCACAAAAGTTGCGCCGTCCAAGCTTCACAAAGTTAAAGATACATTCACCACATGCGCAAGTCCAATCGGCCTTAAATGAGGCCACAATTGGTTTTGGATCAATAATAACATCGTCCACGTGATTCAATAACTAAAGCCAAAAATACATTCATCACAAGGAACTCAAAGTCGACCGGTCATAATTATGGTTCACACATGCTACATTCAGCTCACTTCAATCCACCATCAAATGAAAAATGTTGTTCATACACTCAAGTCTGATCGACCTTTAATCATGTTTGATTCCTAGGTGAGCTTGTTGACCAAGGCATGTCAGGTACATCCTCTCACCCATCTGAATCTAGCACCCTTCAAACCTATAAATAAGGCCTCAATTGCTCAAAGGAAGGGGTCCTAAATTTTAAATTTCATCTTCTCTCCCTCAAACTTCGATCCTCTCTAAAGGTTATAAATAAGGCCCCACTAGATCAAGGCGGTGTCTATCATTGTGTGACACGAATAGAGATTGCGAGAATTTTTGAAACACATTGTAATTCTTAGTTAGTGCATCGTTCATAGTTTTGTTTTCCTCCGAAATCTGGCAGTTTCTAAGTTAAGCATGATGCTCAATCCCCTCCCCTTCTTGATCCTGTTATATTTTTGAACTACTATACATACTTGAATCCTAACACTAAGTAGACACTTGACAGGAAATATTAATGAGTTGAAATGATAAATGTAAGCATATTGCGTAGTTGTAACTAGTAAGTAAAAGATTTTCAAATATCATTTTTTTTTCAAATATTAGAGTTGACCAGAGTTTTCTAAACTAGGTTGATGTTAGATGCATTACGGAATTCAGAAAGGACCTATCCCCAAATAAGTGCTTAAGATTACCAATGAGAATAGGTAAGTCAAAATCAAATGACAGTGGCCCTGTTCGGTAAATAGTTGTTGGTTATTCACTATTTGCATTGGTTGTTTATATTAGCTGTATGGAAAAGTTACGATTGATAAAGTTAATATGAAAGCCTTTGAGCAATGGTTCATCATGTGATCGTGAGGTTATGGGTTCATGTTCTGGAATTAGCCCCTTGAAGAAATGCAAGGTAAGGTTTGCCTACATTATACTTTTGTGGTGAGACCCTTCCCCTATATATCTTTTCATGAAGGGGAGCCTTGGCGCATCAGTTGAATTGTTGCCATGTGATAGTGAGGTCATGTACTCGATGTTGGGAAAATGATGCTTGACCGGCTTGAATCGTCATCATCTTCTCTTAGCTTGTTGATCTTCTTGCGGTATGTATGACAAGATGGAGATATGACTTACTAACCAAATAGTTATCTCGCTTAGATATTGTTAAGAGTCATGGACGAACACGTTTTCCTTAAGAACTATTTACTATACCATAAATGTTCAGAGAGATGAAACTTAGCGCTTAACACACTCAAGACAAGCTTGTTTCTCACTTGATTCACTCAAGTATAGCTGCAGTCTAGACAAGAATGAGAGGTTGTGATTAGATAATGGTGTACTTAAATGGCTAGGGAATGTCTCTTATTTATAAGAGACTTCCCATCCTCTTTAACCCTTGGTCAAAGGACTTAATTAAGGTCCTTAATGAGTATCTTGACCTTGACTAACTCAATCGACTATGTGATATAAAGACAATATAGTTGTTGGGGTCTTAAATTTGGTATTAAAACAAGACTATAATTTAATTATGAAGATTATATTGTCACTGGGACATCAATATGATTATGGGACTCAACACGATTCGTGGACAAGTACACCACGGTCCTTATTGGAGCAACATGGTTCGTGTCTATCCTAGAACATTTAGATTAACATTTTGGAGACCAACACAACCCATCTTGGTCTTATATTGACTCATATTGATCATATAACTTATGTTTATCTTATATATATATATATATATATGTATATATATATATATATATATATATATATATATATATATATATATATATATATATATAGGACCCTGATACTTGTAGCACATGATTTCTCATGTTATATAATCTTCTTATACTCTTGAAATAATCCCAACAATCTCCCGCCATTTCAAGAGTATGGAAAGTACCCTTGAAATTAGCTCGTATTCTTACTTAAGGGGTTAGAATATATGCCTATTGAATAGTAGATTGTTGTTTGAAATTTCAATTAGTGTATGTAAGTTAGAATTGACTTAAATCACAAAGTAAACATGTCTTTGAACTTTGTAATCCATAATGATCAACCATGCTCATAACACACATATAACTTTTACTATAAGTGTTAATACCGACATTATTATCCGGCATTGTGTCCTTATCCTTAGTAAGTGTTTCGGAACTTTAACTCTAAGTTCCTTTCAGCGGCCATACTTCACACTTATATAGGTAGTCTATGTATTTTACCTCCTCTGTAATTAGACTCCCACAAAGTCTATTATGAATCTCACCAATCAACCTCTTGTCATTACAGATATTAAGCATCACCTAATCTGAGATGTATAAAATATATGCTTCTGACTAATTTAGACAATTTCGTACTCATTTGAACTTTAGAAATTGGTGTTACTCCAATTCTAAAGTTGAGTGATTATTGTGAGTAGTAGAGATCTAAGCTACTTAACCCATTTCTAACAACAAGGTCCACTAGATATATAAATATATCTTTACCATGAACTTAATAAAAATATCATTACCATAATATGAACAAACGATCAGATTATGAAAGAACCCTACAGGGGGGTGAATAGGGTTGTGAAAATTTCCTGCACAAATGATCACTTACGAAGGACGTTAGGTTCTTAATCTAGCTAGATTAAGATTCAATATAATGCAGGAATATGATAAAGGACAATAAGCGTATATTGAATAACTTCCTTTATTATATTGAAACAGAATGAAGCAATACAACCTGAGGTGAGTGTCCTTAGGTTGCACACAGAACTGAGCGCCTTGCAGAGGACGCTTCTTATTTTGTGAATAGCAATACCCACCAAGATCACCCTTTGGTGTTTAAACTCAATCGATCCCAAGTCCGTCTAGGAATCGATTTTACAAGTATCAATCAACCCTAAATCCGTTAAGGATTGATTACACTCAACTTCTCACAACCACAACAACTCGCAAGCACACAAAATAGAAAACACTATTTCTATTTCAAACACCCAATTTCTTCCGTGGAATCGTTAATTTTCCTTAGGAATGATGTCTTCTATTTATGTATCTTCCGGACGCACGGAGCCGTTGAGGATCGGATGCCTTCCTTCTTTGTGATGAATGATAACTTCCTTAATTTGTTGTTTCCTTCTTGGTCTCGATTCTGGATATCTCTAATTCAATCTTTTCTTCCATTTCCTTGATTAAGTGTTTCCTGAAATAAAGAAGATCAATTAGTAAATCTTATTTTAAAAAAAAGCGGATAAGAATTTCCAGAAGATCAATTAGAATACACTTCCCTAATTGGGTTTTTGCTCTTCTTTGGTCTTTCACTTCAAAACATATTCCCTTGCTGTTGTTCTGGAGGTTGTCATGACGTTGATGAAATAAACGTCCTTGATCCTGCATAGGCCAATGTCCTTTGCGTAGAGGAGGATTTTACTCCCCCTTTTTTAGTGAAAGACAAAACTCTATGGCAGTGATTTAAGCAAAAACAGTATATGTAGCATATAGAGAATTTCGCTAGAAAATCATGCATATAGTAGATAGCAGTTTTTAATTATAGACCCAAAAGAAAAAGTTCAACAGAGCAAAAGAGAACACAACAGAGCATAGTAGTAGTTCATCTCCCCCTTTTTGGCTTTCACCAGAAAGGAAACAGGAGGTATGTTTGGCATAAAATTTTGAGAAATTCAGAAGAAAAAGCTTCAGGGAAGGGGGACATTGGGAGTATCTACATCATGAGTGGGGTTGAGGTCAGCAACAGGAGAGGTGCATGGAGTAGCCTGAATGGTCGGAGGAGGCGATAGGGATGAGATGACAATTTTGAGAGAGGTGATGGCGGTGTTGAGAGATACATGTACAGACTGAAGGCCTTGGATTTCTTGGTGGAGGGTGAGGACTTCATTCCGGAGGTTGGAGACTTGTATCTGCAGACTGTCCTGAACGTCCTTGGCAGCAGGTAAGGGGACCACATAAGCTTGGAAGACTTTGGTGAGGAGGTTGCAGTATGGTAAAGGTCCAGAGGTGGAGGACGCTGCCCGGATGAGGTTGGTGACAACAATGTCACCTATCTAAGGGTGTTTGTCATTCATGATGTTCAGAAGGAAATAAGCGCGGGCTTCATTTAGGGTATCTTTGTTTGAACCACGGGGCAAGATTGTGCGAACAATGGTATAGTACAGGAAACGGGCTTCAGAGGTCAAGGTAGTGTATTGGGTGTTTTTGGTTTCGGAGGGACGACCATATAGTTTTAGAAGTTCTTGCTTCGGGTCAGAGGGTAAAGGAAGAAGAGATTTTGCTTTGCTGGGAGTGAGATTCAGAATTTTTTCAACAAGATTTGCAGAGAGGAAGATGTCGGTACCTGAGACTTTCGAATGAAGAGAAGTTTTTCCCGGATTGACCACAAGATTGGCAAAGAATTGGTGGAAAAGGGATGGGTAGACACGTTGGTCACAGTTGAAGAACGATTGACGGCCGATGTCTTTTAGGGTCGAAAAGGAGGGAAAGGCTTCAATGAGGGAGTCTAAGTCGACAGTGTTTGTCACAGCATAACAATGGCCGTTTGGAAAAGAGTTCCAGGCATTGGGAAGGAGTGAGTTGAAGAGTTGAATTGGAAGGTGGTGCAACGGTAACTACATCAGAGGAGGAACTGTGAGAGTTGGTGGAGTCGGGGGGAATTAGTGAGGATTTACTGGAACGAGTGCGTTTTGCAACCCCAGAGGAGGCTGCTTGTTTGATGGCAGGTCGATTTCCCATGGTGAAAAGTGAAGATACGGAGGAATGGTTTTCCAGATGAGAGAGATGGATGGAGGGGGATGGGGCTTTAATGGGGTCGGTTAGCCTTTTAAAGAGAGGTTGGTGGGGAAGGTGGGTGGTTAAAAGGGGAAGTTGGGGTTTTTAATTGGAAAAAATGTGGGGAAGAGTCGAGAAGTACGGGGAATTGGGAAAGAAATGATGGATGTGAGACGTCAGTCAGGATGACGTAAGATAGAGAGAGGGCGGTTGTTTTTAATTTGGAAAAGGATTCTTTCTGTATAGACGCTTGAAACCTTTGGCTAGCATCGCCATGGTTTCTTCATCATCATCCTCTGATTCTTCATCTGGTTCCTTGATACTTTTGAGAGCAATGTCCTTGGTCTGATTGCCTTCAGTCAGTCGTATCTCGTGTGCAAGGAGCTTTCCGATCAGCTCTTCCAGCTTCAAGGTCTCTAGGTCTTGGGCTTCTTCAATAGCAGTTACCTTTGGTCCCCATTTATGTCTGGGCAGACACTGAAGGACCTTGTTCACTTGCTCTTCATCTGTGTATGTTTTCCCGAGAGACTTGAGATGGTTGGTTATCGCACTGAATCTTTTGAACATTGATTCAATAGATTCATTCTCGTCCATCTTGAAGCCTTCGTACTTTTGAACAAGTATGTTGATCTTGGTCTTTTTTACTTGATTTGTTCCTTCATAGGTTGTGACCAAGTAGTCCTAGATCTGTTTTGCTGTATCAAGATCAGACACTCTTTCAAATTCATTAGAATTAAGACTGCAAATTAAAAGATAGTGTGCATGAGTATTCTTCTTTGCTTGCTCTTTCTCTTCAGGTGTATACTCAGATCTTGGCTTGTTACTTTGTGTTCCAACCTCGGCAGTCTTTTGAGGAGTAGGATAGTTTCCTTCCTTGACTATGTCCCAAATGTCCTCATCTTGATTTCTCAAGAAGATTTCCATTTGGTGTTTCCAAACTCGGTAGTTGTCACCTGTTAGCAGAGGTGATCTGTTCCATGAACGTCCTTGACTTTAGTCACCCATGTTGTGATCTCCCATGATCTTTGCCACAAAGCTATTAGTCTCTGAATTTTCAGTGGACAAAGCTCTGATACCAATTGAAAGAACCCTAGAGGGGGGTGAATAGGGTTGTGAAAATTTTCTGCACAAATGATCACTTACGAAGGATGTTAGTTTCTTAATCTAGCTAGATTAAGATTCAATATAATGCAGGAATAAGATAAAGGACAATAAGCGTATATTGAATAACTTCCTTTATTATATTGAAACAGAATGAGGCAATACAACCTGAGGTGAATGTCCTTAGGTTGCACACAGAACTGAGCGCCTTGCAGAGGACGCTTCTTATTTTGTGAATAGCAACACCCACCAAAATCACCCTTTGGTGTTTAAACTCAATCGATCCTAAGTCCGTCTAGGAATCGATTTTACAAGTATCAATCAACCCTAAATCCGTTAAGGATTGATTACACTCAACTTCTCACAACCACAACAACTCGCAAGCACACAAAATAGAAAACACTATTTCTATTTCAAACACCCGATTTCTTCCGTGGAATCGTTAATTTTCCTTAGGAATGATGTCTTCTATTTATGTATCTTCCAGACGCACGGAGCCGTTGAGGATCGGATGCCTTCCTTCTTTGTGATGAATGATAACTTCCTTAATTTGCTGTTTCCTTCTTGCTCTCGATTCTGGATATCTCTAATTCAATCTTTTCTTCAATTTCCTTGATTAAGTGTTTCCTGAAATAAAGAAGATCAATTAGTAAATCTTATTTATAAAAAAAAAGCGGATAAGAATTTCCAGAAGATCAATTAGAATACACTTCCCTAATTGGGTTTTTTGCTCTTCTTTGGTCTTTCACTTCAAAACATATTCCCTTGCTGCTGTTCTGGAGGTTGTCATGACGTTGATGAAATAAACGTCCTTGATCCTACATAGGCCAATGTCCTTTGCGTAGAGGAGGATTTTACAGATTATTTTCGGATACAATTATACTATATTGTGTATGAACTTTACATGGATCCTCTTATATGTTTATCATCCAAAGAACCATGGATACATAAGCTATAGCTTGTGAACATTATACTTCATAAACCACTTAACTTTTGAGTCATATGAAAAGTGATTTTCCAACTTATATGTAATTAAACCATTGCATCTCAATCTTTTGCTACATACTTGAACTTATAACTTTAACTCATTGAATAAACAATGGTTCATAATCATGAATGATTATCTTATAGACTATATTACCAAATATATGATTAAACCATCACATTACCATGGTTATATGCTCGCTCTACTTTTATGTTTAAGTCCACCCTTCAAAGCATGTAACTGTGAAGACTTAGGCATAATACTTAAACTTTTCCATTACCAAATCCATTGATATAAATATATCATCATGAATTTAGAATAATTAAATTTAAAAAAAATATACACTTCTTACATGGAAAATGAACTTCATATATGCATACTTAACTCATGCAAACAACATAAACCATTCTCAATCATGATTATCCGAAAACGTCATAAATTAAAGTTTATGAACTTGTAAAACTTCTAAGAATAATTGTTTCCAAAATCAGGATTTATAGCCTATGACACGTATGCATAAATTCCTTATTTATATAAAAAAAATACTTCTTTATGTCCTACTGCATGCACTTATGAACTTTAATGATTAACAAGGACAAACATGTATTCAACTTTATTTATGAATAGGACCATTATGACCATCTTGACTCAAGATGGTTCTTAACCATCTTGAATTGTTCATATTTCACATTTTTATATTTTTATATATATTTTATTTAATAATTATATATATTTATCAGTTATGATAATATAATACTTATTAGGTAGGTCGACAAAAAATATAATAATAGCCTAATTTTATCAATCATAGTAGAAAATGCACATTTTATACATAATTTTATATTTATGAAATAAATATAAATAAATAATTATTTTTAAATTATTTATAAGTTGTAGTTACCCTAAAAATAGTAAAGCATACCTTTAGAATGGTATATGACAAGTGTTTGTTAAGATTTTGTGCAACTTCACTATATGTAAACTTCACCATAAATTGGGTAATTGAGCCTAGAAGACCCACCAAACTTAAACTTAAGCCCAATGTTAACTTGTAAGTTAATTTTGCCTTAATAATTTGCCTCAAACTTACTTAACCTTAAACATACACTTAAAATTATCCAAGAATCCCCCGCTATTTTGAGTGTTATGAACCAATATCCCAAAATGCCCCCGCCATTTTTTAGATTCAACCAACACTCAAACACTAATATCGAGGAAGAAGGGACTGAATTGTATATCATGAAAGTGTCTCGTGATTTGAACTTTCTATGTGGTGAACATAATTTTAATTAGTTCAAATGATATAGTAGACACGCTTTGAACTATACACTTTTATTGACTAATTGAACATTACACCGATACAATCACTCAACTATTGTTCTTGAACTTTATGACACTATTAACCGCCATGTGTCCATATCCTCTCATGAGCGCATAGAACTAAGTCCAATATCCCTTTCAGGTGCTACACCTCTCGCTCACATAGGTAGACTGCACCTGTATATATATTTTGTAGTTGAGCACCCATCCAAAACACAATTTATTAAGAGTATAACAACTCATCTTCTTATCATTACAGCTAGTCAAACACTTTCTTACCTGGGACGGTTTAAGTGTGTACTATATAATGGTGTCACCCACCTCGAGTTTGGCATCAAGTATCAAGTAGAAGCACCATTACTAGTAATTGTTAAATTTGGCTTATTCCCATCCCCTTGGATGATATTATAAAATAATATCACCAAGTCCTTGTTGAGTCCTTTAATCAAGGATCAAACCGAGGTTTTACTTCTTAAAAACAACGACTTACTTCATCCTTGACTAATAAAGATCACTAGATATAATCAACATCTTTCCATGATCATTATCAAACTTTGACTTTAGTCATACTTAATAACACTTCAAATTAAACTTGAATTCTTAAATACGTCGACCCTATACATACAACCAAACCATTGTACTAAAGTTCGATAGCGATTAAGAAACTTTACTCTTGCAATCAATATAATTAAATCATCATATTGTAGGCGTTGTGCAATCAATATGACTTGAACTTTCATATTGTAGGCATTTAAATCAATATTGTAGGCATTTAAACAATCAATATTGTAGGCTTTAGCAATCAATATGATTAAACTATCATATTGTAGGCTCTTATAAGCAACCAACATTGTAGGCTCTCAAGATAAAATCTCACACTAAACTGTGTGCTTAATAATGAAAATCCATAATTAACTTGTACACTTTAATATTATATACTTTTATAAATCTCAAATTATTGGGCCCCAGAGACTTTCAAAAATTTATATTCTTAACTTGAATCTTGACATGTAATGAAACTATTACATCTTAAACCAATATAAACTTTGTTAAGTTGACCACATGGAGAATAAATTCCTAACTTATATACTTATGAAATATAATTCTCTCCATCACATATGTAATTAAACTATTACATATTAAACTTTTGCTACAAACATATATAATTAAAAATTAATTACATTTTACTTTACTTGGCCATAGATACTCATTCGTGATTTACAAGATCATCTTATAGAGAATACTACTAACTCATAATATGAATAAACCTTCACATTTACTTATAATTAATATGTTCTCTTCATGATTATATCCATGTAAATAACCATGGATTCTTAATCATAACTTCGCCAATTTAAACTCAATTAAATCCATCTATAATAACACATAGTCGTGGACTTATAACCATTTAAATGTACAGGAACATACATTTGTTTTCTTGTAGCAAAACTTATATTTGAACACATGTATATTTGAATAACACATATAACACTTAATTAATTCATAGACTATACATTTATAATATGATCATCTTATACTCAAATAAAACAATATATCACATATTGTCAACTTGTCTCATGATCATAGAAATTATAGTCTAAATAACTTAAACATAGGTATTATTTAAACCAGATCCATCAAATTATGATTAATCAACTTTGAAACTAAACACAACAAAGGCCCTACATCTTATATACATATCCGTATAAAACATTTCATTCATCGATAATCTCAAGTAGTTGATAAAAACTTGCATGATACTTAATTACTTTGATTAATTAAACAACATCCACAATCAGAGTAACCGAAACTACATGCAATCTGTCATTCAATGATCCTCTCAGTATCTCATACATACTTGTTTTACGTGTTAGGAATGTAGTCATATATGTAGGCATATGACTCACGACATGATTGCATATTAACAAATCAATGAATTAGTTATTTTACGTGTTAAGAAATAAAAGAAGACAACAAACAGAGAGTCTCGGGACTGGGCTCGGGATGACTCACTGTAGCAATACATGCAGGTATTGTGAGTCAGTGGCCCATAAAAAGGTCAGGATCTGGAAGTCAGATCCGAGGCACGAGACTAGCCAGAATACTGCCAGGTATTCTATCAGTCCCGACCTCGGGATCTGCTTCCGAGACGGAGAATAAAAAAAATGAAAATAAAATCTATTTTTTTTAGCTTTTCGAAACAGAAAATAAAATATGAAAAGAAAATGAATAAAAGAGAAAATGAAGAAAAAAAGGAAAAGAAAGAAGGTCAAACCCGAGACACTGGGCTGGCATACCTGGCGGTATTGCAGCCAGACGGGGTCCGGGAACCTGTTTTTGAACCCGAGAGCCAGGTCCGAACCAGTGGACCGGCATGCATACCGCCAGGTATTGCGCCGGACACTGATTCGGGCTTCAGGTTATTCACTCTAAAAAATGAAAATAAAAAAAAAAAACTTTCTTTTACTCCGGAAGTAAATTTCTGGAATCCAAAAATAAAATAAATAAAACTTGAAAGAAAATAAAAAGAAAAAGAAAAAGGAAGAAGAGTCGCCAATTAATTTTGAACGAGAATTAATAAACTCAAAAGTTAAAACTCCACAAACCACGAACCACGAGATTCGGATCCGGGGGTAAGGTTACAGATTCGAGAATATAAATTCCCGAATCCACCCATTCAACGAACAGACTTTACTAAATCGGTTAAATAAAAAGAAAAAAGAAGAGGAGGAGAAAAGGAGAGTAGAACGGAGTATTAGTTAGTGTAATTAGTGTTATTTAGTTACATACAAATGCGATAATAAAGTGAGAAATAAATAAAAGAATTAAATACAAGCGTACCTTCATTCACGAACAATCCATATTATTTAGGTCGAGTTTAGGGTTAACTCAAGTTACAAAATAATATGAATGGAGAAGAGGTGGAGAGAAATGAAATAAAACGTCAATTAAAGTGTATGCAAAATGAAAGGAATAAAGAGAGGGAGAAGAGAAGATGAAATCACCAAGTGTCAATACGCCAGGGTGATTTCGGTGTAGGGTTGAAGTGGAAATGGTTGGGGTTTCTATAGGAGGAATTAGGGTAGGGAATTTAGGTCAAAAAAAATGAGGGGGGAAAATGACCTAATACCGCCAAGTATCTTGGCCCAGCTGCGCGGATAAACTTAGGGCGGTATGTGGGCCGGATCCTGCTCCGCCCAGCCCGTTGTCGCCTTGGGCTGCGTGCCAAAAGGAATTGGCCTGGTTTTTTTTGTGGTTTATATTTTTTTTTTGCATTTCACTTTCTTTGACATTTTCTCTAAAATAAAATAAAGAAAAAAATAAAAATATTTACAATAATTACAATAATTATGAGACACTTTTTGGGTGTCTACAGTTAGCCCCCACTTTGATCGAGTTTGGGTAAGACGATGATCAAAGTATAGGCTGGAGGTCTTCGGTCTTTCTTGATGCAGTTCGGTCTCTCCCGATGTCGCTGAAATGTAGCTCAGTCTTTCCCGATGTGGTTGAAATGTAGCTCAGTCTTTCCCGATGTCGTTGAAATGTAGCTCGGTCTTTCCCGATGTCGTTGAAAATGTAGCTCGGTCTTTCCCGGTGTTGTTGAAAATGTAGCTCGGTCTTTCCCGATGTCGTTGAAAATGTAGCTCGGTCTTTCCCGCTGTCATTGAAAATGTAGCTCGGTCTTTCCCGACGTCATTGAAAATGTAGCTCGGTCTTTCCCGATGTCGTTGAAAATGTAGCTCAGTCTTTCCCGATGTCGTTGAAAATGTAGCTCGGTCTTTCCTGATGTCGTTGAAAAAAAAATGTAGCTCAGTCCTTCCCGATGTCGTTGTAGCTTACCGAAGACGATGCAGCCATAAAAATTGAATTAACATTATTTTCTGAGTTATATAGAAATTATATTTCCATATTTTCTCTTGAAAATAATATATGTATTCTTTTTTTGTTTTGTTTTTTTATTTATTAATGGAGTATTAAAACAATGGAAGTTTTAAATTCTCCTCCTAATAATTTTCCGGTCAATGCATGTTAAATCGGTCAAATGGTTATTTATTTGAATTTAAGGATAAGGTAGGTGAGAAGTTGGAGTGGTGGTCTTTTGAAAGGGTGGAACCCTATCCATATCAACACTCTTCATCCATACTTCCACTCTCTAGAACACTCCTCTATCCACTCTTTCTTTCTCTAAAAGCAAAAACCCCCGACCTAGGTAGAGCATACCGCCAGGTGTGGCGGTTCCCGGGTCCTGTTGCCGCCTGTCGTTCATCGGCGAACCGGAAGACCAAGGAAAGCATGCCGCCAGGTATCCTGCTGCCATCCTCCTCGATTTTCGCACCGCAGTCTCGCCGGAAAACTCTATTGGAGTTTGGGGTTTCGCCGGAAAAAGCAAATACCGCCAGGTATTGTTCTCTGTTTCCCCGAATTTTTGCAGCCAAATTCTGGATTTTAAATTTTCTGGGCCGAAATTTTCGGACCACACCGCCAGTTGCGCCGGGCTGTCTCGGTTTGCACGGACACAGTTGTCGGGTTTTTGTCGGCGCGCCTCGCCGGAATTCTTGTCGATACCGCCAGGTATCTTTCCCGGACCTGGATTTTCGAGCCCAAAACCGAGAGCTACAGCGCGTGTGACGGTAGATCTGGAAAGGCCGCCCTCGGCCCCGAACAATACTGCCAGGTGTGGTGGGGTTTTCTCTCTCTAAACAATACCTCGGTTGTCTCGGCGCCAGTTCGGTCTGCAGTGTCCACACCGCCAGGTATTATTCATTCTCGGGATTTCGAATTTCAGATCTTGCATGCTTTTCATTCTCGTCGGATCGCTGGAATTTTGCTGTCGCTGGAATTCAGCACCCTCCATACCGCCAGGTATGGTCTCGGGTTTGGACCCGAGACAGCCCGGGACGGACCTTCCATACCGCTAGGTATGGTCTCGGGTTTGGACCCGAGACAGCCCGGGGCAAACCTGTACTGCTTGTATGGTCTTGAATCTGTTTTTTTTGGAGTTTTGGTCTGATGTCAAAATTTTGAATGTGTTTCCTTGTGTTATGTAGCTTGTAAAATGACCCAACCTTTGAAACTTCGTAGACACATAGCTCCTCATGCCGCGAATTGGGTCCATCACACATTTTTCGCTAAGGAGTGGTTTCCCGAAGGTGGATTTAACCCAACGTACCTTACACAATACCCGAACGAGCATGTGTGGCTTCGGAGATCGGAAATCCCGGTGAGCCTTTCATGCCTTTTTAAATGTCTTGCATATCTTTTTGGGCTTTGTTGATTTGCATACTTGGGCCCAATTGTGTTGAAGCCTCCTCTAGCCCAAATATATATGTAAATATTCCGTGGACTTGATGTTAATAATTTTAGAGTTTAACGTCGGATTTAACCATTTTCCCGAGGTTTTTCTCATAAAATTATTCATCCTTTAATTTTAGAGTATAATCCGAAAATTGCTCGAATTATTTCTTGTAAAATCATGTATGCATACCTGCTTGCGATTTTCTTTGGGCTTGATGACTTGTACCCCTAGGCCCAATTATTTTGGAACCATCTTTGTTACGCGTTGAGGCCCAAAATTTCCTGCCCTTTACTATTTATTGTGCGGTCTAATTTTTAGAGTGTAACATCAAGATTAATTAATAATGTCAAGGTTTTTCTCATAAAAATATGACTTCTTCTCTCTCTGTTTTTTTTAAGTATAATTCAAAAACGTTATGGTTTTTTCTCGAATTAAGTCTCGTAAAAAAAAACTTAGGAACCAGAAACATATATGTCAATATGAACTCTAACTTGGAAAAATGAATTATTTTACCGTGTCTTGGCGCATGAAAATGATTTTATGAAGTCCCAAAAGATGAGAACCGAAGGTTAACTCTGCGAGTGTAATTTGAAAGGAACATGACTGTACCCCTCTGAATTTTTCTCGCCTGATTCTTTATCAGCCCCCAGTATTTGATGATAATTCCCCTTTTTTTCTAGGACGATAGCATGAAAACTTGTGGCTCGATCACTAATATGATGGCAACTCTGAAAACTCATGAGGACCTTGTTCGGGATGTCATGGAACACACCGGCTTCTTGCCCTTTTATCAGTGTTTAGAGGCCTGGTTAATGCCGCACTCTCGTCGTCCTGGTAGGGCTCTTGGCGAGCTTTTCTGGGACACCATTAATACATTCCACTTCCGTTTTGGTGAGATGGCTGTCACCCCTACGGATTTCGTGATAATTACTGGCTTGCCCTGGGGAACTCAACATCTATATTTCAACCGGGGTTTTCGAACAGGCTCTCCTCAGGCGTTAGAAATTTTTGGGCCCATGATGGGAGGTCAAGAATCAGCCCGTCCCTTGCGCTATAAGCATTTTAGGGAAGCGATTCGTTCTCGGGGTTTCCCAGCTCTTCCATTAGCTCAACGGATGCGCATCATCCTGGCTTATTTTATCGGCGCTTCCTTCTTCGCCAACCCTGGAGACGACGTTCATCTCTTTTGGCTAGAGAACTTAGCGGATTTAAACAACGTCCGTCATTTGAAGTGGGGAGAGGCGGCATATGCTTGCTTTGTACGGGGTCTCCGCATGGGGTGTAGGACGAACTTACCGAATAGGGAGTCCCGATTCTACAATTATGGCCCTTACTTGTGGAAGCTCTTAGAGATAACTACTCTCTTAAGACTCTTCTCATCTTGTGACATCATGATTGCTTCATCAATTTGTCTTAATTTATTCAGGTGTGGCTTTATGAGTATTTCCTCGCTCAGGCTCCGACGACCAGAGCAACTATGAAAGCCATTCCTGCCTATACCCTATGGTCGAAGGCGATGGGCTGTCCTGACAGATGGGGCTCGGACACCCTTCAGAACCTGTGCGCTTTTCTAGATAATGCGACTCCGGTATGTACCTCTTCATGCTTGAATTTATTTATTGGACCTCGTTTCACAATTCTCCTTCTCCCTCTTTTTTTTGAAATCAGGAGGATGTGGATTGGAGTCCTTGGGAAGACCTTGACGATAGGGCTGGGATGAGGATCCGTGCTGACGGTATAACTACATCGAGGATCCTCCTAGAAGGTCCCTATGGATTCGTCTGGTTTTTGGGTGAGAGAGTCTCTTCCCAAATCTTGGGTTTCTACGATCCTTGGATTCCTACAGACCCTCCGGCCGAAATGATGGCCCCTCGATCTTTGAGCTTTGAGGATTGGGTAGCTGCCTGTCCCGAGACCCCTTGGGGTATGCTAGCTACCCACTATGATGAGGAGTACCATGCAGGGGTAGTGGAGCTCTATTTGGATCGCTTGGCCCACCAACGCGTACGTGCTACGACTTTTTCTTTTGTTCATTTGTCACTTTCGGTGAACTCATCTACTTCTCTTTTCCTTGCAGTTAGTGGATCCTTCCCGATATTATGAGGCCCCAGGTTTTGTTACTTTGGTCGACTGGTATCCTGGTCAGGATACAGAGGTGGTGGTGAGTCTTTATTTTCTCTACCAGTTTCTTTTCATCAACGACCTTTCTACTGACTGTATCCTTGTTTCTTCTTTTCAGCCTTCGCTGTGGAGCTTGAAGAAGTTATGTCAACTTTGCGCCTCTTATGGACGACACCTGCGAGGTCGATTTTCCTTTTCAGGCTGTTATCGAGGGTGTCCCAGTGATTCGGACTCCAGTCATAATGAGTTTCGGTCTTCCGGCACTGATGAGTCTCGTTCTGAGTCATATTCTCATGGAGGTGGTGGAAGTTATGGTGGTTCTGAGTCGCGTTCTCAGAGAAGCGGTGGAGGTTACGGTGATTCTAAGTCGTATTCTCAGGGAGGTGGTGGAGGCTATAGTGTCATTCCTCGCCATTCTAGTGTCGAACGTGGTCCTCCTCCACGTTTTCCCAAACCTCCTCGCTTTTCAATTGGAGATTTCTGTAACCTCGAGCGTGGCGAATCCTCTCGTCGCCGTGTCACTGCTGGCCAATCGACATGGACTATTAGCTCATCTGATGACATACCTTTACAAGAGCGATTCCGCGATATAAAAATATCACGTAGGGGGAGAGCGCTCATGGTAACCGTTCCTGAAATGATGAACAGTATTCCAGGTCAGGCGGTCATGGAGGCCATGGTCATTCATTTGGAGGGGGAGGTCCTGAGGCAACTCCTCATAGCCGTGGACAGTCCGTTGAGCGCCAGGATACAGAGCTTTTGCAATACTCGGATCATCCATGTTGGGGTCATTCTGCTGGCCATGCCAGTCGTAGGTCGAGTCACCATACTGAGCGTCATATGAGCCGCTAGTCTAGTGGGAGATCTGGTCGGCGTTCTACCGGTTCCCGAGCGACATGCAATAATCCTGTCCGATCAGGTCACACTGAGGTGCTCGCTTCTTGGCAATGTTCGAGTACGGAGATCATTGGTGGCTCAGGTGATACAGAGATGCTCGAGAGTCAGGGTGATACAAAGGTGCTCGAGAGTTTTAGTTCTTCTCGAGATGTTCCATCTTCATCCCAATGGCCTCCTATGGGTCGTCATGGATCTGCTCAGGGCGGCTTGCCCCCTACTGCTCCGACTGGTAACGCCTTTGTAGACGCCTTATTTGGTGCTTCTGGTGATCCTGCCCGGGGCGGATAATACCCCAGAGGTGGTCCCAGTGCTGGTCCTACTGGTTCGAGCTCTAGCCGCCATAGCTCTCGCGGTTCTTCTCGCTTTCGTTGATGTAGGCTTGGTTGTCTATGCAGGATGAGCTTTTATGTATGCATTATGAAACTTTACATGTACCAGTTAAGACTCGATATATGTACTAGCTAAAAGTCGTACCTGAGACTCTTATTTTATGCTTTATTAAGATGCATGTATGCACTTAGACTCTGAGACTATTATGTACTTCTATTCTACGACCCAAAATTTTTACATGCTAAAATACGGATGCAAGGTGGTGCGTGCAGCCCCCACTTCCCAAAAATAAAAAAATAACAAAAGAAAATGGAAAATCCTAAGTGTCGGGATATTAATTTTGTCATTAAATTCAGGACAGGTCAAAATGGAACTTCGATCATTATTAAGCTCCTTGTTTTTTTTGAAAATGATAAACGAAGAGTAAAGAAAATAAAATAGAATAAAAAGAGGTGAAAAGAAATAAGAAAAGAAAATGAGGCGAGAAGAGAAAGAAAAAGAAAAATAAATAAGAAATATGTAAGAGGATAAAGAAGTAACGAAAAGAAAAGAAAAGGAAAGAAAATGAATATAAATAAAAGAAAATAAAAGGGAAGAAAATAAATATAAATGAAAGAAAGGAAAAGGAAAGAAAATTAATATAAATATGTGAAAATAAATAAAAGAAAAGAAAATGAAAGAAAATAAATAAATATAAACATATGAGAATGAAGTAAAAGAAATGAAAAGGAAAGGAAAGAAAATAAATAATAATAAAAAAATGAGAATAAAGAAGAGAAAAGAATAGGAAAGAAGATAATTGTGTGAGGATAAAGAAAAGGAAAGAAATAAATGGAAATATGTGAAAATAAAGAAATAAATAAATAAATGTATATATGTGAGAGAATAAAGAAGAGAAGATAAAAGGAAAGAAATAGATATGTATATGTGAGAGAATAAAGAAGAGGAGGTAAAAGGAAAGAAATAAATATAAGTATGTGAGAGAATAAAGAAGAGAAGATGAAAGGAAATAACAAAAACGAGCCCCTGATGCAGCATGCCTGAAGGTATCGTGCCCCGGGCCTATCCAGTTCAGCGCCTCGGTTTTCGTGCCTCGAAAAAATCAGGTGCCCCTTCCTATAAATACCTGGCGGTATTGTCCTAAAGACACATCCCGTTGACACCTCGGTTTCTGCACCCAAAGAATTGTTGTTCTGCCGAGCAATACCTGCAGGTATTGTGGGCAGTGTACTTCTGCCGCGAGGAATTTCCCGAAACTGTCCGGTTTTCTGCCTCGAAAAACGTGCCGTCGTGCCTGACGCTCATGGCTTTTGAGAAGAAACTATCGGCATGGTTGAGTGCTCTTTCTAAGAATGAGAAAAAGGAACTCCAAAGGTACAATCTTTCCCTCTTTCTGAGCTTGAAACAAGTGATTTTGTTTCTAGACTTTCTCTACGCATGCATTGCTCTCTGGGATCCTGTGATGCATGTTTTTCGCTTTGGGGTGGTTGAGTTATGTCCTTTGGTTGAACAATGTGGATGCTTTGTTGGGTGTGGATTCTTTAGCTTGGCCCGCACTCCCTATCCCTCTTGAAGATGCACCTTCAAAGTTTCAAAATTTGCTATGCCTGCCTGAAAAAGTCTTAGGGAGTATCTTAATTGGCGGAAAAATACACTTGTTGGCCCTCTTAGATATTTCCAATCACCTGAATCCTTAAACCTTGGTCCCGAGATTAGGATTAGAGCAGTAGCTTTATGCATTCAGGGACAATTTCTTTTTCACCATGGGGGGTCGGGATTTATCCTGGTGTGTTTGATCAATGTCCTGGATGACATGAGAGGCGGAAGAAACCCTATTCCTTTAGTACTATGCGAAACCATCATGGGTCTGGATGAGCAAGACAAAACAGAGGCATGGCGCGGGAGTCCACTTCTTCTCCAGGTACAATTTAATTTCTGTCCAGAATATCATGCCTGCAGGCATTGCGGTCTGTCCCGAGATTTTTACTGCATGCGGGCGGACAGACTCGGGCAGGCAGCCACCATGCTGCAGTATTGCAATCTGTCCGGTTTTTTCTGCATGCGGACGGACTCGGGTTTGGGTAGGCCACCATGCCTGCAGGTATTGCAATCTGTCCGGGTTTTTCGTTTCTTTTTGACGGACTCGTGCAGGCGAGCCACCATGCTGCAGTATTGCGATCTGTCGGTTTTTACGTTGCATGCGGGCGGACTCGAGTGCAGGCGAGCCACCATGCCTGCAGGCATGGTGCCCCATCTACTGAATTTTGTCCAGTCCGGAGAAAACCTTAAGCTTCGTCATCTGACCTGATTTTGCTTTTATGCAGATTTGGCTAATGGAACATCTAAGGCAGATGGCTCCTCCATTGACTACAGTGGACCGAAAAGTTCATAGAATCCTTCACCGCAAACTTTACTTGGATGAGAAGGAGTCCATGGGCTCTTGGATTAAGCGCCTCAAGAAGAGTCCTCCTATTGATTGGTGGATAGAGTGGTGGGGAGCCCATCATTATGTATGTCCCCAGTACGGAACCTCTCATGTGAGATTGATTAGTCTCACCCATTGTACCTATTACTTTCCTTTGAGGGTGATGCGCCAAATGGGGAGGAAGCAACTCATTCCTTTGCTATAATGTACTCCTCAGAAGCTTCATGAAGTCACCGATGTGGTTGCGAAGAGTTGGGCCTCCTATTGGAGTCATGTTCCTGCTATTCAAGCCCCCAAGGATAAGACACAGGTTGCCACTACCTTTGTGACCAAAGCTTTCATCAAATGGTTGACTGAGAAAGATTCTGAAGAGCGGATGAAGCTAAAGGAAGAAGATGAGAAAGGGTAGCTTTCAGTCTTCAATAGGCTTGGTTTTGAATACAAGAGATGGGATGCCATGCAAAAGAAGAAGAAGGAAGAGATCATTGTGAGGAAGCCCCTAGCTCGGCGTGTTACCCGAGAACTTGCTTTGCCTTCCTTGGTTATTAGAGAGCCTAAGTCTCCTCCTAAAAGAGCTGAACCCAAGCCTTCCGGGAAGGGAAAAGGGAAAGAGTCTCGAGTCTACAAGGAGAAGCCTAAGAAGAGAGAACGCCTGCCTCCAAAAGATAGGGATGCTGGTCCTAGCAAGAGGCCTGAGAAAGAGAAGAAAGATTGAATTTGCTTAAGCCAATAGTTATTTTTACTTTGATGCTGAATAAAGTTACAAGTATGTTCTTGTAATCTTTTAGGACTATTATTGTTATATTTGAATTTCGTTAGTAATTTACTTCTTAGGAGGAAACTAAAGCAAAATGTAGCGAACTTTATTATTATTAATATGAAATATCAATAATATATATGGATTTTATTACATGAAATGCCCTCCAACGAAAAAGAAAGAGAAGAAAAAAAAAAGATATGGGTCGGACCCTCGCGGGTTTCCTGCGTATCTACAATAGTAGAATCAGGCCTTCGTAGTTCACCTCTTTTTTTTCTAAACATTGCTAAGTTTCTGGGCCGAACCCAGTGTCTTAGTTATGTCACTCCAACTCTCAAGCATAGAACTTTTTTAATTAATCTAAATTGGTTGGTTGAGACAATTCCTCGCCCTCAGGAGTGATCAAGATTGCAGCTCCTGCCGGTAGTAAAGTCTTGATGATGTAAGGTCCCTTCCAATTCGGCTTAAATTTCCCTCGCGGATCTTGAACTGGTGCTCTCATCTCCTTTAAGACCAAGTCTCCTTCTTTAAGATTTCTAGGCTTCACTTTCTTGTTAAAAGCCCTTGAAATTAAATTCTGATAAACCTGGACATTATGCATGGCTCTCAACCTTCGTTCGTCAATCAGGGTCAGCTCTTCATATCGAGTTCTAGCCCACTCTTCCTCGGGAATTTGGCTTTCCGCCACTATCCTCAAGGAAGGTATTGCTATCTCTATGGGTAATACGGCCTCCATCCCGTATACCAACGAGTATGGGGTTGCCCCGGTAGCAGTGTGAATCGACATTCGATAACCCCATAAAGCAATGGATAGCTTGTCAGGCCAGTCCTTGTAAGTTACTGACATCTTTTCAATGATTCTTTTTAAAGACTTGTTGGCTGCTTCCACGGCGCCGTTAGCTTGTGGCCTGTAAACCGACGAGTGATGATGTTGGATTTTGTATTTTTCAAGCAATTCAGTGACTTCCTTCATGAAGTGTCTTCCATTATCACTTATTATTTCATGCGGTACTCCATATCTACAGATGATGTTCTGTTGAATGAACTTAGCCACATGTTTGGAAGTGATTTTTGCGTAAGATGCCGCTTCAACCCATTTCGTGAAATAGTCAATAGGCATTAATACAAATTCATGGCCCCCGGTACCGGTAGGGGATATATTTCTGATGATGTCTATTCCCCACATTGAGAAAGGCCAAGGGGAAGTCAACGTAGTGAGGTAGGTTGGGGGATGATGCTGTAAATTCGCATAAATTTGGCATTTGAGGCATTTCCTAACGAAGGCATGACAATCAGCCTCCATAGTGGACCAGTAATAACCAGCTCTCTGAATCTTTTTGTTTAAGATCCTGCCATTCATGTGTGAACCACATTCTCCACTGTGTATAGCCTCCATGATCTTCTCGGCTTCTTCTTTATCGACACACAGTAAGGTCAAACCCGCGCTAGTCTTTTTGTAGAGTCTATCCTGAATTATGCAGTACTGAGCTGCCATAAGTCGAATAGCCCTTTGCGCTCTTGGTTCCAGTCCATCTGGGTATTCCCCTTTTGTCAGGTATATGTAAAGGTCATAATACCAACAATCTGGGCTAACCCGACATATGTCTAAAGAGCATACATATGCTGGTTAATTCTTCCTTTGAACCATTATAGGCATTTCTGTTATCCCTGCCGGGATGGCCACTAATGATGGGAGCTTGGCCAAGGAATCGGCCAGTTCATTGTCTTCTCGTTTGTGATACGTGAAGGTGATGTAATCAAATTGCTCAGAAAGTTTGGTTAAATATGCTTGGTAGGTGGCCATATCTTCGTCCCTCACTTTCCAATGATGATTGGCCTGATTGATCACAAGGTTGGAGTTCCCTGAGACCCTCAACCTCTTGATGTTTATTTCCACTGCAGCTTGCATGCCTAGAATGCAAGCTTCATATTCGGTCGCATTATTGGTGACCCTGAAGTCAAGTTTCACGGATATTGGTGTATGCGCTCCTTCGGGTGAGATTAGGATAATACCGGCTCCACATCCTGTTTGGTTGGATGCACCGTCGAAGTGCATCTCCCATGTTTGGTCATCTGTATTGAAGACTTGTTCATCGGGAAACTCTAAATCCGTAGGGTGAGTTTCACTTGAGGGTGAATCAGCTAAAAAGTCTGACACAACTCTTCCTTTGATGGATTTTTGATACGTACTTGAGATTAAACTCGGAGAGCATCACCATCCATCGAGCCACCCTAGTGTTGACTATTGGTTGTTCTAAGACATATTTGACCGGGTTCTTTTCTGCTATGACGTGCACTGTATGTGCAAGCATGTAGTGGCGAAGCTTCTTGGTAGCCCAAACGAGAGCTAGGGCCATTTTTTCTATCTCCGTGTAGCGAACCTCATACTCTAGGAATTTCTTACTCAAATAATAGATGGCCCTTTCTTGACCATCAACTTTCTGAGCCAACATTGCCCCCATAGCTGTATCGGTAATGGTGAGGTATAGAAGTAGTGGTTTATTGGGTACGGGTGACATTAGCACGGGTGGATGTGTAAAGTACTCTTTGATCTTGTCAAAGGCATCTTGGCATTTTTCATCCCATTGTGGTTTTGTCCCCTTCTTCAACTTTTTGAACAAAGGTTCGCATGTCATGGTTAACTTTGAGATGAAACGGGTTATATATTGAACTCTTCCAAGGAACCCTCGGATTTCCTTTTCGGTCTTAGGTGGTTTGAGGTCTTGAATAGCCTTATTCTTAGGTGGGTCTACTTCAATGCCTCGCGAACTGACCACAAAGCCGAGTAACTTTCCAGAGGTGACTCCAAAAGTACATTTTTGCGGATTCAACCTCATATTGTACTTCCTTAGTCGTAGAAAAAACTTTCTCAAACTGGCAGTATGTTCTGCCCGTTTCTTTGATTTAACAATCATATCGTCAACATATACTTCTACTTCATTATGCATCATGTCATATAGCAAGGTTGTGGCCGTTCATTGGTAAGTAGCCCCGACATTCTTTAACCCGAACGGCATTACTACATAGTGGAAGTTTCCCCATGGCGTGGTGAAGGCGGTCTTCTCCATGTCCTCTTTCCCATCTTGATCTGATTATACCCTGAATACCCGTCCATAAAGGATAGTAACTCATGCCCACATGTGTTGTCTACTAGAATATCGATGTGAGGTAGTGGAAAGTCGTCCTTAGGACTTGCTTTAGTCAAGTCTCTATAGTCAACGCACATTCTCACTCTTCCATCTTTCTTGGGTACGGGTACAATGTTAGCTAACTAGTCTGCATACTCGATTACTTTAATGAAACCCGCTTGTTGCTGTTTTACTACCTCCGATAAAATTTTACGCGACCATTCAGGTTTCATCCTTTTAGGTCTTTGCTTGACTGGTTTTGCATCAGGATATAAGGGAAGAGAATGTTCGGCTATCTCTCGATTGATCCCTGGCATGTCCTCTTAGGACCATGCAAACACATCAAGGAACTCTTTGAGCAATTCTGCGTACTCCTCTTGTTCTTCCAATGTTAAGGATTTCCCGAGCTTCAACTCCCGAGGATTTTCTAAGGTTCCTACGTTAATGCTTATTGTTTCCTCCATTACGGTTGTGTGATTTTCATGTTCCTCGACAGCTTTTATTAATTCTTTTGAGTCCATTAATTCAGCATCACTATTGGCAAAAACAGTTCAGGGAAGAGGGAGAAAGGAATCAGGATAAGCAAACAAACAACCATTTTATTGAATTGGGGAAAACGAGTACATTAAAGATAAATTCTAAGACTTACTCAACGGACTTTGACTCAACAGAAGGGAAACTAGGACCATACTTGAAGGACTCAGAAGACTCTCCTAAGGCTACGGTGAACTCTTTTCCGGCATCGACATCCACCCACGATATCTCACGGCAGCTTCCATCTTCAGTTATCAGCTTGCTTGGATCAAATCCTGGGTTAGAAAGGGCGGCGACAAGGATGTTGCCCGGGTCATCATTGTGATGGGCCTCTTGGCCAAACAGAAGACTAAAGACGCTACTTCCAGCCAAATGTGTCCATTCAAGAGGAGGTTTCTTATCCCGACTTGGGATGAAGTGTCCTTCCTCTAAGATCATGCAGTCATTAAAAATTTCCAAGCCAGCTACTTGGATACTTTCCTCCTTTAGATAATAAGGCTCCGGGAACCCATTGTAGGGAAAGTCATCTCCCTCCTTGATCCATTGCCCGTTAAGGGTCAAAGGATAAGGCCTAGTCTCGGAGAGTAGTGGTGGATCATCGGTCTTCCTCTTCCTGGCAGTTTCCCACTTAGCAAGTCTAATTTCTTCTTCGGTTGGGGTATACCCGAGACCAAAGGAGTAATAGCTTCTAGGCATTAGGTACGGGAAGTTAGACTTCTTACTCGGATTCCCTAGAGATTGTCCCGGAAAATATCCCATGTTCCTTAAGATTGCGTTGATCTTGCGATTGGAATGTGGGTCAAAATCAAAAGGGGCCTCATCCAAACTCAGCATGGCCACAAACTCGAAGTTATGAAATTCTTCATCCATAGAGTTGTGTTCGACTTCCAGCACAGGTGTTGTTGAGGTGACAATAGCAGAAATTTCCTCACCTCCTATAGTGATGACTTGGCCCTAAATTACCATCTTCACCTTTTGGTGCAGAGTTGAGGCAACCGCCCTATTCCCATGCAACCAGGGTCGGCAAGTAGTAGATTGAAAAAAGTTGGGATGTCGATAACCAGAAATTCGACATTTCGGGTGACGTGTTCCATGGTTATGGGTAAGATTACAGAACCCAAAGTCCTTCTCGGAGAATTATCATAAGCCCGGAGTTGAACAGTTTGTTGTGCCAGATGGTGCCGCTGAATACCTAACTTCTGAGCAGTTCTCCATGGGCATATGTTGACTGCCGATCCGTTGTCCACTAGCACAAGTGGGATAACTTTGTTGGAACACATGATGGTTAAGTATAGAGCCTTGTTGTGAGGGTACCCTTCCCTTGGCAAGTCTGTTTCATCAAAAGTGATACCCGGCTTCGGCGTAGTCACGAATGCGACGAGGTCCTTAGGTGGAGTGTCCGAGGGAACATGTATTCGGTTCAATGCATTCAAGAGTGCTTGACGATGTGTCTAGGAGGTATTCAACAGTTGCCAAATTGTGAGGTCAACTTTAGTCCTCTTGAATTGCTTAAGAAACACATCCTCTACGGGGATTGCCTCAGTCGGCTGTGCGTTCACAGGTGTAGGAGCAGCTAGTGGTGGAGGAGTTGAGTCTTTCTGGTTGGTCCTCCCCGACCTGGTAAGAAAAGCAGCATCAACATAGTCATCCAGCTGATGATCCTCCTGAGTGACTTTGAGGACCATCTTTGACTGTTCAGTCTCCTTGGTTAGGTTTTCTCCTTCATCTCTAAGGTTTATCTTGAGTGATTCGACCTTAGGAGTGATCTCCTTGCATGTATCCTCGGGATCAGAATCCCAGGAAGTCATGTCAGCTTGATACACGTCCTCTTCATCGCTATCCCATACTCCATTCATATGCATGGAGCCCGGGGCGTAAACCTTGAATTTTGGAGCCCCTATGTTAGTGATGAAGGTGGTGGGGTCCCAACTTCCAGAAGCGTTGTATATCATGGCGATCCCGAATGGATTATTCTTGTTGTTAGGCTTTTGTTGGGCCGCTTTGGGTAGGGGTAAAGTCTGGTCACGAATCATCCCTTCTATGACATTTTTGAGAGTAAAGCATCTCTCGGTATCATGACCTCGCATGCGGTGATAATTACAGAACTTTCCCGCGTCCCAATTCTTTCCTTTTACTTCAGGTTTAGCTCTGATAGTGGGAAGTTCGATCTTTCCCTTCTTCACAAGACGGTCTAAGGCTTCTGTGTACGAGGTGTATAAGAGTTGAACCTTTGAATGACATGTGCTTCGACAGCTTTTGGTTGCTGATTAGATGTTCCACCAACCCTTTTAGTGGAAGTGGAGTTCTTCCATCCGGTTAATGTTGCAGATTTTTCTAGCTTAGCTTCTACCATTAATCCCAGTTTCTTCAGAGCTGAGAAATCTGGAATCAATTGGCATTCCATCATGTTAGCATACCTTGGCTTCAGCCCTTGTATGAAAATTTGAATCTAGTAATCCAAAGTCACCTTATCAGTCATTAAGGCCTTTTGTGCATTCCAGCGATGAAAGTAGTTCATGAATGATTCTCCTTCGCCTTGCTTAATTGCCGCCATGTCACTCATAGTTACATCGGCATCTTGGCTAGCTGCATATTGCTGGATGAAAGCCTTATAGGTAGCTTCCCAGTTCTCTTGGACATCCAGCGGTAGGGTGTAGTACCATTTTAGGACTTCATCGCTTAAAGTCCACGGGAAAACATGGGCATATAAGCTAGGGTCCACCTCCTTTAAGACCATCATGCGCGCAAAGCTTCGCACATGGTGAGTAGGATTCTCCATGGCCTTATACTTCTTCTCGGGTAGCGAGAACTTGTTGGGGAGTTTAGCCTGAGGAGTGCTTGGTAAGCCGATGTGCAGAAAATGCTCTCTAAATTGAGGGATTTGTCTAAGTAGGTTTTGAAGATTATCAACCCTAGTGTCCCTGAATGACATGAATTTCTCATCCCGGGGCATAGTCCTTTCAGTGTGCACGCTTCTGTCATCTTCATCAGGGGCGTCTTGCCCTATGCCTATCTTTTCATTGATCGTTTGAATGGCTTGGACGACACCTTCCATTCTACGATCTTGTTGGTTGGCCCTTGTATCAATCAAGATACGGATATCTCGCACTAGGGCTGAGAGGTCCGCTGCCGTAACAGATTGGCCATGAATTTCCTGCTCTTGCTCGTTATTCTCAGTCATGAAGTCGGACGGAATGGACACAATATCACTGTCTATGAGCGAAGTTTGGGATGAGGTATCCGCGTCAGTGCTGGCGGATAGACTCCTGTTCAATGTTGCAGTCGGGTTCGGTGAGAAACTTATCAGCCTTCGAGATCAAACCCTGGCCCAGGACTTGACTCTTGACTCTTTAGGACCTATTTTGCGTGTATGGAAATTTCTCATTAGAACAACATCAACTCCCGACACGCGCCTACCCGATGCGAGCCATGACTTAATGACCTAGATGAACAACCTAATGCAGAGCATGCGTATATGTTGACTTTTTTTCTTTTGACTTGACTCACCCAACATAAGATCGAGTCGACAATAAAGTTTTAATGAACTCAGATTCGAATAATGACCGGATACACTTTATGGGCCCGAATACAACCAAGGGTTGGATAAAGTCAAGCTAAGATCTCGGGTTTAATCAAACTTCTTTGATTTGGGCCTAAGAGAGACCTCTATACACTTTTATTGACTAATTGAACATTACGCCGATACAATCACTCAACTATTGTTCTTGAACTTTATGACACTATTAACCGCCATATGTCCATATCCTCTCGTGAGCGCATAGAACTAAGTCCAATATCCCTTTCAGGTGCTACACCTCTCGCTCACATAGGTAGAATGCACCTGTATATATATTTTGTAGTTGAGCACCCATCCAAAACACAATTTATTAAGAGTATAACAACTCATCTTCTTATCATTACAGCTAGTCAAACACTTTCTTACCTGGGACGGTTTAAGTGTGTACTATATAATGGTGTCACCCACCTCGAGTTTGGCATCAAGTATCAAGTAGGAGCACCATTACTAGTAATTGTTAAATTTGGGCTTATTCCCATCCCCTTGGATGATATTATAAAATAAGATCACCAAGTCCTTGTTTAGTCCTTTAATCAAGGATTAAACCGAGGTTTTACTTCTTGAAAACAATGACTTACTTCATCCTTGACTAATAAAGATCACTAGATATAATCAACATCTTTCCATGATCATTATCAAACTTTGACTTTAGTCATACTTAATAACACTTCAAATTAAACTTGAATTCTTAAATACGTCGACCCTATACATACAACCAAACCATTGTGCTATAGTTCGATTGCGATTAAGAAACTTTACTCTTGCAATCAATATAATTAAATCATCATATTGTAGGCGTTGTGCAATCAATATGACTTGAACTTTCATATTGTAGGCATTTAAACAATCAATATTGTAGGCATTTAAACAATCAATATTGTAGGCTTTAGCAATCAATATGATTAAACTATCATATTGTAGGCTCTTATAAGCAACCAACATTGTAGGCTCTCAAGATAAAATCTCACACTAAATTGTGTGCTTAATAATGAAAATCTATAATTAACTTGTACACTTTAATATTATATACTTTTATAAATCTCAAATAATTGGCCCCAGAGACTTTCAAAAATTTATATTTTTAACTTGAATCTTGACATGTAATGAAACTATTACATCTTAAACCTAATATAAACTTTATTAAGTTGACCACATGGAGAATAAATTCCTAACTTATATACTTATGGAATATAATTCTCTCCATCACATATGTAATTAAACTATTACATATTAAACTTTTGCTACAAACATATGTAATTAAAAATTAATTACATTTTACTTTACTTGGCCATAGATACTCATTCGTGATTTACAAGATCATCTTATAGAGAATACTACTAACTCATAATTTGAATAAACCTTCACATTTACTTATAATTAATATGTTCTCTTCATGATTATATCCATGTAAATAACCATGGATTCTTAATCATAACTTCCCCAATTTAAACTCAATTAAATCCATCTATAATAACACATAGTCGTGGTCTTATAACCATTTAAATGTACAGGAACATACATTTGTTTTCTTGTAGCAAAACTTATACTTGAACACATGCATACTTGAAAAACACATATAACACTTAATTAATTCATAGACTATACATTTATAATATGATCATCTTGTACTCAAATAAAACAATATATCACATATTGTCAACTTGTCTCATGATCATAGAAATTATAGTCTAAATAACTTAAACATATGTATTATTTAAACCATATCCATCAAATTATGATTAATCAACTTTGAAACCAAACACAACAAAGGCCCTACATCTTATATACATATCAGTATAAAACATTTCATTCATCGATAATCTCAAGTAGTTGATAAAAACTTGCATGATACTTAATTACTTTGATTAATTAAACAACATCCACAATCAGAGTAACCGAAACTACATGCAATCTGTCATTCAATGATCCTCTCAGTATCTCATACATACTTGTTTTATGTGTTAGGAATGTAGTCATATATGTAGGCATATGACTCACGACATGATTGCATATTAATAAATTGATGAATTAGTTATTTTTTCATGATCAACCTCATACCTTTGAACATACACGTACTAGACATGGAAAAACCCATCATCATGTATGACCATGAATGCTTGTAAGGAGAAACACATGCAAATTAAACTTATACTTATCTCATATATTGATTCAATCCAATCTTCATAGTAATCTCATGATAGTCGTATCATCAAAAGAATAACAACCTGTGGGACCCGGGAAAATCCCCGTTATCCCTCGCGGTAAACGGCGTGTCGAAAGGGGTGTCTTTTCTTTGAGAAGATTTGCTTGAATCTCCGTTTAAAATAAATTAAACTTAAAATTTAAATAAATTCTTTTTTCTTCGAAATTTTTATTTACTCGGAGAAATAAACAGAAAACGAAAAAGAAAAAAAAAACAGAAGAAATAAAAGAAGACAATACCTGCAGGTATTGTGAGTCTCGGGACTGGGCTCGGGATGACTCACTGTAGCAATACCTGCAGGTATTGTGAGTCAGTGGCCCAGAAAAAGGTCCGGATCTGGAAGTCAGATCCGAGGCACGAGACTAGCCAAAATACCGCCAGGTATTCTATCAGTCCCGGCCTCGGGATCTGCTTCCGAGACGGAGAATAAAGAAAACTGAAAATAAAATCTTTTTTTTAGCTTTTCGAAACAGAAAAAAAAATACGAAAAGAAAATGAATAAAAGAGAAAATGAAGAAAAAAAGGAAAAGAAAGAAGGTCAAACCCAAGACACTGGGCTGGCAAACCTGGCGGTATTGCGGCCAGATGGGGTCCAGGAACCTGTTTCTGAACCCGAAAGCCAGGTCCGAACCAGTGGACCGGCATGCATACCGCCAGGTATTGCGCCGAACACTGATTCGGGCTTAAGGTTATTCACTCTATAAAATGAAAATTAAAAAAAACTTTCTTTTACTCCGGAAGTAAATTTCTGGTATCCGAAAATAAAATAAATAAAACTCGAAAGAAAATAAAAAGAAAAAGAAAAAGGAAGAAGGGTCGCCAATTAATTTTTGAACGAGAATTAATAAACTCAAAAGTTAAGACTCCACAAACCACGAAACACGAGATTCGGATCCGGGGGTAAGGTTACAGATTCGAGAATATAAATTCCCGAATCCGCCCATTCAATGAACGGACTTTACTAAACCGGTAAAATAAAAAGAAAAAAGAAGAGGAGGAGAAAAAGAGAGTAGAACGGAGTATTAATTAGTGTAATTAGTGTTATTTAGTTACATACAAATGCGATAATAAAGCGAGAAATAAATAAAAGAATTAAATACAAGCGTACCTTCATTCACGAACAATCCATATTATTTAGGTCGAGTTTAGGGTTAACTCAAGTTACAAAATAATATGAATGGAGAAGAGATGGAGAGAAATAAAATAAAATGTCAACTAAAGTGTATGCAAAATGAAAGGAATAAAGAGAGGGAGAAGAGAAGATGAAATCACCAAGTGTCAATACGCCAGGGTGATTTCGGTGTAGGGTTGAAGTGGAAATGGTTGGGGTTTTTATAGGAGGAATTAGGGTAGGGAATTTAGGTCAAAAAAATGAGGGAGAAAAATGACCTAATACCGCCAAGTATCTTGGCCCAGCTGCGCGGATCAAATTAGGGCACACTTCCCGATGTAAGCCGGGGCGTGCTGGGTCAGGCAGAATCTGCCCACGATACCTGGCGGTATGTGGGCCGGATCCTGCTCCGCCCAGCCCGTTGTCGCCTTGGGCTGCGTGCCAAAAGGAATAGGCCTAATTTTTTTTGTGGTTTATATTTTTTTTTTGCATTTCACTTTCTTTGGCATTTTCTCTAAAATAAAATAAAGAAAAAAATAAAATAATTACAATAATTACGAGACACTTTTTGGGTGTCTACTCAACCACTGGCATGACTTTGATCAATCCAAGCAAATCATCAAATTTGTTCAAACACATCATCATTCTTGATTGTCTTACTGCGACTATAACCCACTCGTACAAAAGTCTAAGATTTTTAGAAAAATAGGAACAACAATGCATGGGTAAACCGAGTATAGCGAGAGAGCCGTCGTCGCACTACTCTCCTTAAACTTGGTATCGGCCATACAAAGTCTTAGGGATAAAACTCTACCAAGGACTCTCTAAGAACGTAGTTTCAGACTTCCAATGACAATTCTAGAAATGCTTGAGACCAAATCTAGAGAGGCGTATTTGGTTGAATGAGAATAAATTAACAACATGACTTACTTATTTTGTTTCTCTTTTGTTTCTCTTGTTGGAAATGGGATACATGACATCCTATTTACAGGCATTCGAGTTGGAGTATTTCAAGAGTTATGAGGCATAACATATAAGTAATAAGCATAGAATCGACCGGAAAGGTCGAATATGAGCTTAACAAGAAAAATGGACTCAACATTGATCGTGTTCAGTATGACATGACCCGTGTTGACGTCCAGAGAGCACAGAAAATGTGCACAGGATCAACACGGACCGTGTTGATCCAACACGGGTCGTGTTGGCTTCAACACGGACCGTGTTGATCTAACACGATCTGTGTTGATCACAATCGGGATAGATTTTTGAAATCCCTTGATTTATGCCTCGTGGTCAATTGTATTTGGGCAGGTTTTTGGATGATATTGATTGAGAAATCAGTCATGAGTCTCATCAATATCATTCACTCAAATCCCTTGGATTATGCCTAATGTTATTGGTAAGTTTTGACCCCCCTTATGACTCCAAAAGATCTCTATATAAGGTGGATGAATTCCACATTCATCCACACCGCAATTATCTTCTTCTTCCTTTCTAGAGAGCATTCAACACATTCTTAAGGTGTTGACTGCAGCAACTCTTTGAGTCCTTTGAGAAATATTGTAACTTTGCTTACAAGAAGTTAAGTTTTACTCTTGAGTCTTTTCACAGTGTAGTGAATAAGTCTTAAGGGGAGACGGACTTGCCCTCGACTCCTAGCCACCCAAGTGATCCCCCATCTTCCGTTGTTCTATATTCCATCTCATTATTTTATCCAATAATCTTAAGACTTATCCACGATGTCTCACTCATTGAAAGACATGACCAACAACTTTCAAAAGTTGGATAAGTTTGAGGGGATCGATTTCCGTAGATGGCAAAAGAAGATGCACTTCATGCTCACCACTCTCAAAGTGGTGTATATGCTCACCCAAGACGTTCCGATGGAGGGTAAAGACGAGACGGCGGAGCAAACGAGGCGTCGGCTCAAGATGGAGAACGACAACTACATTTGTGTAGGCCATATTCTCAATGGACGACGGATGCTCTATTTGACGTCTATCAAAACGTCGTATCCGCAAAGAAGCTTTGGGAGATGCTCGAAGCTAAATATATGTCGGAGGATTCTACAAGTAAGAAATTTCTCGTTAGCCAATTTAATAATTTTAAAATGTTTGAAGGTAGAAAAGTTCTTGACCAATTTCATGAAATTCAACATATATTAAGCAATTTTGTTCAACATAAGATCCACATAGATGAGGCCTATATTGTATCTTCAATAATAGGCAAGCTCCCTCCTTCATGGAAAGAAACCAAAAGAACCTTAATGCATTCTAAGGAACCCATTTCTCTTGAGGGTTTGGCTAACCATCTCCGTATTGAGGAGGAATTTGAGAATGCAGGATGATATCAAGGAAAATCCCTCCAAGATTCATGTGGTTCAAGAGAACACAAGAGGAACAAAGAACAAGAATAAGTTTGAGAACAAGAGTAACAAGAACCCAAAAATAGTTTGTTGGGAATGCGACAAGTCGAGTCACCCCAAGAGGGAATGTCCGGTTAGGAGAAAAAAGCACGGGCTTTGGAACAACAACACTAAGAATCATGGTGGTAAGAAGGAGTCCGATGGACCCTTCGTAGCCATGATAAAAGACCAAATCAATGTCGTTTCTAGCGACGATATTTGGTGGGTTGATTTGGGTGCGGCAAGGAACATGTGCATCGATCGTTCTCTCTTCAAGATTATCCAACCCGCCGAAGAGGGGAGGAAGCTCTTTATGGGCAACAACTCCTCGGTCAAGGTGGAAGGAATAGGACAAGTGCAACTTGTATTTACTTCCGGAAAGACATTGCTTTTAAATGTTCTGTATTTAGTTCCGGAAATATGTAAAAATCTTGTTTTAGGTTCTCTCTTAAGTAAGTTTGGTTTTAAGCAAGTGTATGAAAGGGACAACTATGTATTGTCTAAGGGAAAGGTCTTTGTAGGAAAAGGCTATGCATGTGGTGATATGTTTAAGCTAAACACTACAAGTGGCAATAAGAATGATGTTTTCATTTACTTGCTTGGTTCTTGTTCTTCTTTATGGCATTTGAGACTTGGACATGTTAATTATAAGAAGCTTAAATTCATGTGTAATCTTGATTTAATTCCAACCTTGGATGATAAAATAGAGAAGTGTAGAACATACATGTTAACTAAAATCACCAAAAGTTCCTTTCCAAGTATTATGAGAAATTCTAAATTACTTGAATTGATTCATAGTGATTTAAGAGATTTCCATAGCACTTCTTCTATAGGAGGTAAGAGATACTATGTGACTTTCATTGATGACTTTTCTAAGTATTGCCAAGTATTTCTTTTGCATTCAAAAGATGAAACTTTAGACAAGTTTAAAATATACAAAGCTAAAAGTGACTTACAATGTGAGGCCCAAATAAAAATATTAAGATCCGGTAGGGGTGGTAAATATTATGATCCAATTTAATTTCAAGGTTGTGGTGTGGTGCATAAGACAATGACACCTTATACACCTCAACAAAGTGGTGTGGCCGAAAGGAAAAATAGGACTTTAAAAGAAATGGTTAACTCCTTGTTATCTTACCCCGGTTTAAGTGAAGGATTTTGGGGTGAAGCCTTATTAACGGCTTGTTACGTTTTAAATAGAGTTCCTCTTAAAGGGAACCTTAAGACCCCATATGAACTTTGGAATAAAAAAAAGCCAACTCTAAAACACTTTAGAGTAAGGGGGTGTCGGGTCATCGTAAGTGTCCCAAAACCAAAGAAAAGAAAATTGGGTGAAAGAGAATTGAATGCATCTTTATAGGCTATGCCTTTGAAAGCAAAACCTATAGGTTTATGGTTATCGAACCAAATGACTACATAACGGTGAACACCGTAATAGAGTCAATAGATGCAATATTTGATGAGACTCGATTCTCTTCAATTCCTAGACCCAAGGATGTCACTCATGACATGATTATGAAGGATGTTATTCAAGAAACTCAAAAAGATGTTGAGGAAATAAGGAGGAGTAAGAGGACAAGGAAATCCAAGGACTATGGATCGGATTTTGTTGTCTATTTATTAGAGGGAAATAGGAACTCCATTGAGTATAAGATTCCCTACATCTACAACGTAGATGAAGATCCTAAAACTTTCAAAGAGGCCATGGAGTCACAAGATGCTTCCTTTTGGAAGGAAGCGGTACAAGATGAGATAGACTCTATCAAGGAAAATAATGTTTGGATTTTAGTAGATTTACCACTGAGATGTAAACCTATTACATCAAAATGGATCTTTGAGCGCAAAAAGAAAGTAGATGGTACCATAGAAAGGTTTAAAGCCCGGTTAGTTGTAAGTGGTTTTACACAAAGATATGGTATCGATTACTTTGATACTTTTGCACCCGTGGCTAGGATTGCAACTATAAGAGAACTTATAGCTTTAGCCACTATCCATAAGCTAGTAATCCATCAAATGGATGTCAAGACGACATTCTTAAATGGAGAACTAGAAGAGGAGGTGTATATGGAACAACCCGAGGGGTTTGTTGAAAAGGGTCATGAGAATAAAGTATGTACAACAACAACAACAACTTCCCATGTAACACGTTTGAGCGCGGTATGGGGGACCCTAATGTAGGCAGTCTTACCCCCATGAACTTTCGTTCATGGAGAGACTGATTCTAACGTATCCAACACAAAAATATAGGCGAAGCTTGTTAAGAGACGAAAACACATACTAGAGTGTTGCCAGTGCTATCGGAAGGGCTAACAGGTACCTGCACAAGAAAATAAATACAAGCCAAAAGACGTAAAGCTAGCTCGAATCATAAATACCTTCCTCACCCTACGACCTTAATCCTAGCCTTCCAAGCCCCCCTGTCTAGAGCCATGTCCTCCACTAAACCTAGATGTGTTAGATCTTCTCTTATCACCTCTCTCATAGTCTTTTTAGGTCTCCCACGCCCACGAAGACCCTGAGGTATTCCAATCCCTTCGCACCTCCTTACAGGAGCATCCACACTTCTCCTACGGACATGCCCAAACCATCTCAGTCTAGTCTCTCGCAGTTTTTCCTCAAAGGGTGCTACCTCTAGTTTGGATCGACAAACATCATTCTTAATCCTATCCAACCTAGTGTAGCCGCAAATCCACCGAATCATTCGCATCTCCGCAACATTTAGCCTTTGACAATGGATCTTCTTGACTGCCCAACACTCTGCGTCATACAAAATTGCTGGCCTGACGACCGTACGGTACACTTGCCCCTAAAGCTTAAGTGGGATTTTCTTGTCAAAAAGGATCCCTGAACGCTGATTTCCATTTTTGGCAACCAATTTTGATTCGATGTGTAACATCATCATTGACTTCCCCGTCACTCCGTATGATAGAACCTAAATACTTAAACTTTTCAACCCTAGGTATGGGTACCCCTCCTATGGTTACTTCTTGTGAGTGAGTGTCAGTGTCCCGTCCACTAAAACGACAACTCATGTACTCTGTCTTAGACCTACTCAATCTAAAACCATTTGACTCCAGTGTGTCTCTCCAACGCTCCACCTTGTCATTTAAACTTTCCCTCGACTCGTCTATGAGCACGATATCATCCGCAAAAAGCATGCATCAAGGTAGGTCATCCTGAATGTCTTTAGTCAAATCATCCAAAACTAAGGTAAAAAGAAACGGACTCAAATCTGAACCCTGATGCATCCCAATATAACAGGAGAAATCACTCGTGGTACCTACTGACGTATGGACGCAAGTTTTAACATTACCATACATGTCTCTAATGGCTCGAATATAAGATTCTTTCACCCTTTTCTCCCTCAAGCATTCCCACATTACTTCCTAGGGACCCTGTCATAAGCTTTTTCTAAATCTATGAACACCATATGGAGATCCCTTCTCCTTTCCCTAAATTGCTCCATCAGCCCGCCTAAGAGATGAATAGCTTCTATCATCGATCTGCCAGGCATAAAGCCAAACTTGTTTTCAGACACATAAATAGTCTCTCTTAGCCTACTCTCAATCACTCGTTCCCAAATCTTCATTGTATGACTCGGTAAGTTAATCCCTCTTTAATTATTACAACATTGAACGTCCCCTTTATTTTAGTATAGTGGTACCACTATACTACTCCTCCACTCCTCTGGCATGCTAGACGTCCTAAGGATGTCGTTAAAGGCTTTGTCAACCAACATACACCTTCCTCTCCCAAACACTTCCATAGCTCTACAGGGATGTCATCAGAACCCATCGCTTTACCCCTCTTCATGTTCTTCATGGCCCCCTGACCTCCTCTGCCGTAATTGGCGGACAAGATGGGTTGTTTGTACACCCCTCAGTTTGTCGAACATCCTCCCTAAGAGAAGCCCCGCTCATTCCCTCATTAAAAAGAGCGTTGAAGTACTCCCTCCACCTATCCTTTATTTAGTTGTCCTCGACCAGTACTTTACCCTCGTCGTCTTTAATACACCTAACACTCACTAGGTCTCTGGACTTCTTTTCACACATCCTTGCCAGCTTAAAAATTTCTCTTTCTCCTTCTTTAGTACTCAACTTCTCGTATAAGCTATCAAAAGCAGCTTCCTTCGCCTTCGCCACACTTTTCTTGGCCTCCCGCTTTGCCAACCTATACCTTTCTTTGGTATTTTGTCGTTCTGCCTCTACGGTACAATTCCTCATTGCCCGGTACGCCTCATGCTTCTCCTCCACCTTTACCTTTACAACCTCATCCCACCACCACGCACCTCTGACACATGCTCCTCCCCCGCGGAAAACTCCTAGTACCTCCTTAGCTGCTTTCCGGATACACGCAGCCATCCTCCCCCACCTAGAAACTCCTTCCTCTTTCAACTCCCATAACCCCTCTTTAGTAATGCGCACTTTAATTGATTCAGCGTTCTTCTTATCCAATCTCCACCACTTATATTACGGACCCGTGGTGCCTTCCTTTTTTGTCTACAATTCTTCACTTCCATATCCACCACCAAAAGTTTATGTGGCGTCATCAAACCCTCATTAGGAAGTACTTTACAATCCTTACAAGCAGCCCGATCACTGACCTTAGTTAGTATGAAGTCAATTTGTGTCTTGGACGAACCACTCAAATACGTCACCAACTGACTCTCCCTCTTCTTGAACCAACTGTTCACCACTGCCAAGTCACAAATCACTGAAAAATCCAGTAAAGACTCCTCACCACTGTTTCGACTCCCAAACCCAAAGCCACCATGCACATTCTCGTATCCCACATTAGACTCTCCAATGTGCACATTAAAATCTCCTCCCACTATGATCTTCTCACTGCCCGCTACACTTCAGAACGCCACATCTAAATCATCCCAAAAATGCCTCTTTATTTCCTCAGAGAGGCTTGCTTGCGGAGCATACACGGTAACTATGTTGAAGACCTCTATCCCCAGAACAACCTTAATACGCATGATCCGATCAGTCACTCGGTCTACCTCTACTACCTTGTCAACTAGATCCTTTCTAACCAAAATCCCAACTCCATTACGACTTCTACACGCTCCTGAATACCAAAGTTTGTATCCATCAATCTCCTTAGCTTTCTTGCCTACCCATTTAGTCTCTTGTACACATGCTATATCTATCTACCTTCTAGCTAAAGCTCTAACTAACTCAATAGACTTACCCGTAAGCGTGCCTATGTTCCATGTCCCGAAACACAACTTACTAACCCTATCCACTCCCCCACTCCTACCCCTACTCGGAGGACAGGCGTTGTCTACACCATTACCTTCCAGTCTAGAAAGAACCAACAAACAACAAGTTAAACCAACGCAAAGGCTCTACAACACAGTAACAATTTAAAAAGACACACACGTAACAATTAATAAGCAACAATAAAAACAAAACACACAACACACACCTAGAAAAAAAAAATAAATAAAAAATAAAATATTGCTAGAAACTCCTACTGTACAACTCCACGAGTATTGATTCAGTCAACTTCAAGCATTAAAAACACAAAATTAATTCAAATCCAAAAAAAAAAGCAGATCTTCAAGAATAAGGATCACGTATTACAGGAGCAGTAAAGATTCAATATGAAGCTGAAACAATGGCGTAATTGAAGCAATAAACAGAAGATCTACTCAAAACTAGAGGTACCTAATTAAAAATTCAAAGCAAAAATAATAGAAAACCAACTCCAACAAGAAAACCCACACCCACGTACACAAACGCAACTCCCCAAAGCAATTAAAAATTCAAAGAATCACCTAAAACACACAAAAAATAAAGCAAGGGGAGGAATTGATTAGACAAAGAGCTACTGCCAGAACAAGAGATTGCAAAGCAAGGGTAAAGTCAACTACACAAAAAATACACCCACCTTGACACAGATTGAATAACAAACATAAAAAACCAAAAAAAAAAAGATGGGGGTCTGCGTGAAAGACGCTGGTTAGAGACCACCGGAAAAGGACCAAATTACCTCAATACGCTCACTGTCCGAGGCGTGAAAAACACCAGCAAATACAACACCTCTTATTGACGGTAGACTGGTCCGGAATTCAGAGGCGATACAAGTAGAGGTGGGCTACGATTTTATGGTGACTCTGCTGCTGCAGAATCGGGGACGAACAGTGGCCAGATGGTGGGTGGTGGAGCGTTGGGCTGCAGACGGCAAGGGTCTGGCCTTGAGAAATCCGACAAACCACTGCTAAAATAAGCCGGCGAGTCACCGGCAAAGGGCATTGTTAGGATTCTCAGGGCATAGTTAGCAGACAAACAATAATAAGGGAGAAAAATAAATAAAGATTCGACACAAGGAATTAACGTGGAAAAACCCAAACCGGGAAAAAAATCACGAACGATGCACTATCAGAGGATTACAACGGTGTTTCAGAGATTCCTAGACCTCCACAATCTCTCAAAGCCTTCCTAGAGTTACAACCTGAGAACTCAACACTCACAGTTGAGCCTCACACAACTCCCTCAGGAACACAGAGATTACAGGTCAATCTCTTGTGGTATAAGATGAAACACTCTCAATTGCTGTACAAATAAACCTAACACCTAGGTCCTATTTACAGTCAAGACTACAACATAATATTGTGGTTAATAATAATATTAACTTTCCAAAAACATGTGTTTCCTAATAATTTGATACTGTATTCCAAAGTTATATTATATTCCATGTGATTGCCCCATCACAATTTGGTAACAAATATAATATTTTTCCACTTTTTATAATATCTTTCCTTAGTAAACACAATCTTTGAAGATCTTTAATATTATATGAAACTTGCGTCATATGTGTTTTGTAAGGCCTCGAGCAGATCTTTCGTCGTTTTCTGATCTTTGACGTTGAAAACCACGAACTCCTACTATTCCTTCTACCGCTGACCGTCAAAGCACTCCCCGAAGACTCAGACACATCGGAATCTTTCCTACGAATACTTTCATTCTGGACAAAGTCTCTAATTTCCCCAAACTTCAATTTCTCATCCTTCTTAGTTGAAGTTACAGAAGTCACAAAATTTTCCCAAGACTTAGGTAGGGTAGCTAATAGTATGTTAGCGTTCATATCATCGTCGAAATTAAATTCCACAGAGGTTAACTTTGATAGTATTATATTCAACTCATTCATACTATCATGCATATCACCAGACTCTTGCATCTTAAATTCAAACAAACGACGTAACACATATACCTTGTTCATCGCCGAAGGTTTCTCATATGTTTTTTGCAAGGCCTCGAAAAGATCTTTCGTCGTTTTCTGATCTTTGACGTTGAAAGCCACGTTTCGAGCTAGTGTCAGCCTGACCGTACTAAATGCCTGACCATCAAGCTCTTCCCAATCCTTCTGTTCCATCTCTTTTGGCATATTACCCATCGCAAGATGCAACTTTTGCTGGCGGACCACATCCTCAACGCGCATCCTCCACCATGCTTAGTCTTTCCCATCGAACTCCGGAATCTTCACAATAGCGCCCGCCATTGCTTCTCATGGCATAGTTAGCAGACAAACAATAATAAGCGCGAAAGTTAATTAAAGATTCGACACAAGGAATTAACGTGGAAAAACCCAAACCGGAAAAAAACCACGAACGATGCACTATCAGAGGATTACAACGGTGTTTCAAAGATTCCCAGACCACCACAATCTCTCACAGCCTTCCTAGAGTTACAACCTGAGAACTCAACACTCACAGTTGAGCCTCACACAACTCCCTCAGGAACACAGAGATTACAAGTCAATCTCTCGTGGTATAAGATGAAACACTCTCAATTGCTATACAAATAAACCTAACTCCTAGGTCCTATTTATAGTCAAGACTACAACATAATATTATTGTAAATAATAATATTAACTTTCCAAAAACATGTGTTTCCTAATAATTTGATACTATATTCCAAAGTTATATTATATTCCATGCGATTGCCCCATCACACAATTTGGTAACAAATATAATATTTTTCCACTTTATATAATATCTTTCCTTAGTAAACAATATCTTGGAAGATCTTTAATATTATATGAAACTTGCCCACCAATCATAATTTTTGCTTTTCAAAATTTATCCCACCAAAATAATAATTTGGGCTCCACACAATTAACCCAACAATCTCCCACTTGGAGACCAAATTGTAGCCTTTGTCGTTCATCACCACCACCACTCGGCTTTGAATCCTTTAGTGCATTCATCTCGATCTTGTTCAGCAAAGATCAACAGAGGTCCCAGTTGACCTTCCATCAACTCCTCTTTTAGCAACAAGCTCCCACTTGAACTGATCACGCCCCTGCAACTTCGACATTCGCATCATCGTCAACAACTTAGGGGAATTTTGGATTGGGATTTTACCTCGTGTTGAACTTGTTGAATTCCCGTGCAGGTTAGATGCGTTCCTCGGCTGACCATCCGTTCCCGTAGCCTCAACCGGAAACCTCCTCGTTTCTGGTACCCTTCTCTCATCAAAGAAGCTAACACGCCTTTGATGAGCATGAACCGACGTGTTAGAGTTATCAATGACAGAATATAGCTTCCCCTCTTTCCTGCCATTTGTAATTATTAGAGATCCTTCCGTTACCCTCCAATGACAATCTTCAAATCTCGTCGTGAACCCCTCCTCATCTAGTTGACTCACAAATACAAGGTTCTTGGTCAGACCCGGGACATACCGAACATTCTTCAACCTCCAAGTTCCACCCTTAGAAGTTTTAATGTTCACATCACCTCTTCATAGCACCTTTAGGTTGTGACCGTTTGCAAGCCTAACCCTGCCAAACCTCCCACTCACAAAATTGCTAAAGGCCTCCTTGCTAGACGAAGAGTGAAACGAAGCACCCAAATCTATCACCCAACCCCCTTCTGACTTGTCAACACTAACAATTAGGGCATCACCAAAATCCTCAACAGAATATACAGAGTCCTGGTCATTATGGCTGCTCTTCTTAGGTTTGTGACAATCCCTACGAAAATGACCTCTATCACCACAGTTCCAACACAACACTTGCTCTATGTTTCGACCTCTAGATTTTGATCGACCCCGACCCGAACTCCCACTATTCCTCCTACCCCTGACAGTCAAAGCACTCCCCGAAGACTCAGACACATCGGAATCTTTCCTACGAATACTTTCATTCTGAACAAAGTCTCTAATTTCCCCAAACTTCAATTTCTCATCCTTCTTAGTTGAAGTTACAGAAGTCACAAAATTTTCCCAAGACTTAGGTAGGGTAGCTAAGAGTATGTTAGCGTTCATCTCATCGTCGAAATTAAATCCCACAGAGGTTAACTTTGATAGTATTATATTCAACTCATTCATATCACCAGAATCTTGCATCTTAAATTCAAACAAATGACGTAACACATATACCTTGTTCACCGCCGAAGGTTTCTCATATGTTTTTTGCAAGGCCTCGAACAGATCTTTCGTCGTTTTCTGATCTTTGACGTTGAAAGCCACGTTTCGAGCTAGCGTCAGCCTGACCGTACTGAATGCCTAACCATCAAGCTCTTCCCAATCCTTCTGTTCCATCCCTTTTGGCTTATCACCCATCGCAAGATGCAACTTTTACTGGCGGAGCTCATCCTCAACGTGCATCCTCCACCATGCGTAGTCTTTCCCATCGAACTCCGGAATCTTCACAATAGCGCCCGCCATTGCTTCTCAGTCTGCAGACAAACAATAATAAGGGCAAAAAATAAATAAAGATTCGACACAAGGAATTAACGTGGAAAAACCCAAACCGGGAAAAAAATCACGAACGATGCACTATCAGAGGATTACAACGGTGTTTCAGAGATTCCCAGACCTCCACAATCTCTCACAGCCTTCCTAGAGTTACAACCTTAGAACTCAACACTCACAGTTGAGCCTCACACAACTCCCTCAGGAACACAGAGATTACAGGTCAATCTCTTGTGGTATAAGATAAAACACTCTCAATTGCTATACAAATAAAACTAACTCCTAAATCCTATTTATAGTCAAGACTACAACATAATATTGTGGTTAATAATTATTTTAACTTTCCAAAAACATGTGTTTCCTAATAATTTGATACTATATTCCAAAGTTATATTATATTCCATGTGATTGCCCCATCACACAATTTGGTAACAAATATAATATTTTTCCACTTTATATGATATCTTTACTTACTAAACACAATCTTGGAAGATCTTTAATATTATATGAAACTTTCCCACCAATCATAATTTTGGCTTTCCAAAATTTATCCCACCAAAATAATAATTTAGGCTCCACACAATTAACCCAACAATCTCCCACTTGGAGACCAAATTGTAGCCTTTGTCGTTCATCACCACCACCACTCGTCTTTGAATCCTCTACTGCATTCATCTCGATTTTGTTCAGCAAAGATCAACAGAGGTCCCAGTTAACATTCCATCAACTCCTCTTTTAGCAACAGGCTCCCACTTGAACTTATCACGCCCCTGCAACTTCGATATACGCATCATCGTCAACAACTTAGGGGAATTTTGGATTGGGATTTTACCTCGTGTTGAACTTGTCGAACTCCCGTGCAGGTTAGATGCGTTCCTCGGCTGACCATCCGTTCCCGTAGCCTCAACCGGAAACCTCCTCGTTTCTGGTACCCTTCTCTCATCAGAGAAGCTAACACGCCTTTGATGAGCATGAACCGACGTGTTAGAGTTATCAATGACAGAATATAGCTTCCCCTCTTTCCTGCCATTTGTAATTATTAGAGATCCTTCCGTTACCCTCCAATGACCATCTTCAAATCTCGTCGTGAACCCCTCCTCATCTAGTTGACTCACAGATACAAGGTTCTTGATCAGACCCGGGGCATACCGAACATTCTTTAACCTCCAAGTTCCACCCTTAGAAGTTTTAATGTTCACATCACCTCTTCTTAGCACCTTTAGGTTGTGACCGTTTGCAAGCCTAACCCTGCAAAACCTCCCACTCACAAAATTGCTAAAGGCCTCCTTGCTAGACGAAGAGTGAAACGAAGCACTTGAATTTATCACCCAACCCCCTTCTGACTTGTCAACACTAACAGTTAGGGCATCACCAAAATCCTCAATAGAATATACAGAGTCCTAGTCATTATGGCTGCTCTTCTTAGGTTTGTGACAATCCCTACGAAAATGACCTCTATCACCACAGTTCCAACACAACACTTGCTCCATGTTTCGACCTCTAGATTTTGATCGACCCCGACCCGAACTCCCACTATTCCTCCTACCCCTGACAGTCAAAGCACTCCCCGAAGACTCAGACACATCGGAATCTTTCCTACGAATACTTTCATTCTGGACAAAGTCTCTAATTTCCCCAAACTTCAATTTCTCATCCTTCTTAGTTGAAGTTACAGAAGTCACAAAATTTTCCCTAGACTTAGGTAGGGTAGCTAATAGTATGTTAGTGTTCATCTCATCGTCGAAATTAAATCTCACAGAGGTTAACTTTGATAGTATTATATTCAACTCATTCATACTATCATGCATATCACGAGACTCTTGCATCTTAAATTCAATCAAACGACGTAACACATATACATTGTTCACCGCCTGTCCGTACTGAATGCCTGACCATCAAGCTCTTCCCAAACCCTCTGTTCCATCTCTTTCGGCTTAACACCCATCGCAAGATGCAACTTTTGTTGGTCTAGCACATCCTTAACGCGCATCCTCCACCATGCGTAGTCTTTCCTATCGAACTCCGGAATCTTCACAATAGCGCCCGCCATTGCTTCTCAGTCTGCAGATCAACCACGCTCCAATCAAAGCTCTAATACCACTTGTTAGGAGTCTCACGGCATAGTTAGCAAACAAACAATAATAAGGGCGAAAAATAAATAAAGATTCGACGCAAGTAATTAACGTGGAAAAACCCAATCCGGGAAAAAATCACGAACAATGCACTATCAGAGGATTACAACGGTGTTTCAAAGATTCCCAGACCACCACAATCTCTCACAGCCTTCCTAGAGTTACAACCTGAGAACTCAACACTCACAGTTGAGCCTCACACAACTCCCTCAGGAACACAGAGATTACAAGTCAATCTCTCGTGGTATAAGATGAAACACTCTCAATTGCTATACAATTAAACCTAACTCCTAGGTCCTATTTATAGTCAAGACTACAACATAATATTATTGTAAATAATAATATTAACTTTCCAAAAACATGTGTTTCCTAATAATTTGATACTATATTCCAAAGTTATATTATATTCCATGCGATTGCCCCATCACACAATTTGGTAACAAATATAATATTTTTCCACTTTATATAATATCTTTCCTTAGTAAACAATATCTTGGAAGATCTTTAATATTATATGAAACTTGCCCACCAATCATAATTTTGGCTTTCCAAAATTTATCCCACCAAAATAATAATTTAGGCTCCACAAAATTAACCCAATAATCTCCCAATTGGAGACCAAATTGTAGCCTTTGTCGTTCATCACCACCACCACTCGTCTTTGAATCCTCTAGTGCATTCATCTCGATTTTGTTCAGCAAAGATCAACAGAGGTCGCAGTTGACCTTCCATCAACTCCTCTTTTAGCAACAGGCTCCCACTTGAACTGATCACGCCCCTGCAACTTCGACATACGCAACATCGTCAACAACTTAGGGGAATTTTGGATTGGGATTTTACCTCGTGTTGAACTTGTCGAATTCCCGTGCAGGTTAGATGCGTTCCTCGGCTGACCATCCGTTCCCGTAGCCTCAACCGAAAACCTCCTCGTTTCTGGTACCCTTCTCTCATCAGAGAAGCTAACACGCCTTTGATGAGCATGAACCGACGTGTTAGAGTTATCAATGACCGAATATAGCTTCCCCTCTTTCCTGCCATTTGTAATTATTAGAGATCCTTTCGTTACCCTCAAATGGCCATCTTCAAATCTCGTCGTGAACCCCTCCTCATCCTGTTGACTCACAGATACAAGGTTCTTGGTCAGACCCGGGACATACTGAACATTCTTCAACCTCCAAGTTCCATCCTTAGAAGTTTTAATGCTCACATCACCTCTTCCTATCACCTTTAGGTTGTGACCGTTTGCAAGCCTAACCTGCCCAAACCTCCCCACAAAGTTGCTAAAGGCCTCCTTGCTAGACGAAGAGTGAAACGAAGCACCCGAATCTATCACTCAACCCCCTTCTGACTAGTCAACACTAACAGTTAAGGCATCACCAATATCCTCAACAGAATATACAGAGTCCTGGTCATTATGGCTGCTCTTCTTAGGTTTGGGACAATCCCTACGAAAATGACCTCTATCACCACAGTTCCAACACAACACTTACTCCATGTTTCGACCACTAGATTTTGATCGACCCGGACCCGAACTCCTACTATTCCTTCTACGTGGCCACAAAGCACTCCCCGAAGACTCAGACACATCGGAATCTTTCCTACGAATACTTTCATTCTGGACAAAGTCTCTAATTTCCCCAAACTTCAATTTCTCATCCTTCTTAGTTGAAGTTACAGAAGTCACAAAATTTTCCCAAGACTTAGGTAGGGTAGCTAATAGTATGTTAGCGTTCATATCATCGTCGAAATTAAATTCCACAGAGGTTAACTTTGATAGTATTATATTCAACTCATTCATACTATCATGCATATCACCAGACTCTTGCATCTTAAATTCAAACAAACGACGTAACACATATACCTTGTTCATCGCCGAAGGTTTCTCATATGTTTTTTGCAAGGCCTCGAAAAGATCTTTCGTCGTTTTCTGATCTTTGACGTTGAAAGCCACGTTTCGAGCTAGTGTCAGCCTGACCGTACTAAATGCCTGACCATCAAGCTCTTCCCAATCCTTCTGTTCCATCTCTTTTGGCATATTACCCATCGCAAGATGCAACTTTTGCTGGCGGACCACATCCTCAACGCGCATCCTCCACCATGCTTAGTCTTTCCCATCGAACTCCGGAATCTTCACAATAGCGCCCGCCATTGCTTCTCATGGCATAGTTAGCAGACAAACAATAATAAGCGCGAAAGTTAATTAAAGATTCGACACAAGGAATTAACGTGGAAAAACCCAAACCGGAAAAAAACCACGAACGATGCACTATCAGAGGATTACAACGGTGTTTCAATGATTCCCAGACCACCACAATCTCTCACAGCCTTCCTAGAGTTACAACCTGAGAACTCAACACTCACAGTTGAGCCTCACACAACTCCCTCAGGAACACAGAGATTACAAGTCAATCTCGTGGTATAAGATGAAACACTCTCAATTGCTATACAAATAAACCTAACTCCTAGGTCCTATTTATAGTCAAGACTACAACATAATATTATTGTAAATAATAATATTAACTTTCCAAAAACATGTGTTTCCTAATAATTTGATACTATATTCCAAAGTTATATTATATTCCATGCGATTGCCCCATCACACAATTTGGTAACAAATATAATATTTTTCCACTTTATATAATATCTTTCCTTAGTAAACAATATCTTGGAAGATCTTTAATATTATATGAAACTTGCCACCAATCATAATTTTGGCTTTCCAAAATTTATCCCAAAATAATAATTTAGGCTCCACAAAATTAACTTGATAATCTCCCAATTGGAGACCAAATTGTAGCCTTTGTCGTTCATCACCACCACCTCGTCTTTGAATCCTCTAGTGCATTCATCTCGATTTTGTTCAAAGATCAACGAGGTCGTGATTGACCTTCCATCAACTCCTCTTTAGCAACAGCTCCCACTTGAATCGATCACGCCCTGCAACTCGACATACGCAACATCGTCAACAACTTAGGGGAATTTTGGATTGGGATTTTACCTCGTGTTGAACTTGTCGAATTCCCGTGCAGGTTAGATGCGTTCCTCGGCTGACCATCCGTTCCCGTAGCCTCAACCGAAAACCTCCTCGTTTCTGGTACCCTTCTCTCATCAGAGAAGCTAACACGCCTTTGATGAGCATGAACCGACGTGTTAGAGTTATCAATGACCGAATATAGCTTCCCCTCTTTCCTGCCATTTGTAATTATTAGAGATCCTTTCGTTACCCTCAAATGACCATCTTCAAATCTCGTCGTGAACCCCTCCTCATCCAGTTGACTCACAGATACAAGGTTCTTGGTCAGACCCGGGACATACTGAACATTCTTCAACCTCCAAGTTCCATCCTTAGAAGTTTTAATGCTCACATCACCTCTTCCTATCACCTTTAGGTTGTGACCGTTTGCAAGCCTAACCCTGCCAAACCTCCCACTCACAAAGTTGCTAAAGGCCTCCTTGCTAGACGAAGAGTGAAACGAAGCACCCGAATCTATCACTCAACCCCCTTCTGACTAGTCAACACTAACAGTTAAGGCATCACCAATATCCTCAACAGAATATACAGAGTCCTGGTCATTATGGCTGCTCTTCTTAGGTTTGGGACAATCCCTACGAAAATGACCTCTATCACCACAGTTCCAACACAACACTTACTCCATGTTTCGACCACTAGATTTTGATCGACCCGGACCCGAACTCCTACTATTCCTTCTACCGCTGACCGTCAAAGCACTCCCCGAAGACTCAGACACATCGGAATCTTTCCTACGAATACTTTCATTCTGGACAAAGTCTCTAATTTCCCCAAACTTCAATTTCTCATCCTTCTTAGTTGAAGTTACAGAAGTCACAAAATTTTCCCAAGACTTAGGTAGGGTAGCTAATAGTATGTTAGCGTTCATATCATCGTCGAAATTAAATTCCACAGAGGTTAACTTTGATAGTATTATATTCAACTCATTCATACTATCATGCATATCACCAGACTCTTGCATCTTAAATTCAAACAAACGACGTAACACATATACCTTGTTCATCGCCGAAGGTTTCTCATATGTTTTTTGCAAGGCCTCGAAAAGATCTTTCGTCGTTTTCTGATCTTTGACGTTGAAAGCCACGTTTCGAGCTAGTGTCAGCCTGACCGTACTAAATGCCTGACCATCAAGCTCTTCCCAATCCTTCTGTTCCATCTCTTTTGGCATATTACCCATCGCAAGATGCAACTTTTGCTGGCGGACCACATCCTCAACGCGCATCCTCCACCATGCTTAGTCTTTCCCATCGAACTCCGGAATCTTCACAATAGCGCCCGCCATTGCTTCTCATGGCATAGTTAGCAGACAAACAATAATAAGCGCGAAAGTTAATTAAAGATTCGACACAAGGAATTAACGTGGAAAAACCCAAACCGGGAAAAAACCACGAACGATGCACTATCAGAGGATTACAACGGTGTTTCAAAGATTCCCAGACCACCACAATCTCTCACAGCCTTCCTAGAGTTACAACCTGAGAACTCAACACTCGATTGAGCCTCACACAACTCCCTCAGGAACACAGAGATTACAAGTCAATCTCTCGTGGTATAAGATGAAACACTCTCAATTGCTATACAATTAAACCTAACTCCTAGGTCCTATTTATAGTCAAGACTACAACATAATATTATTGTAAATAATAATATTAACTTTCCAAAAACATGTGTTTCCTAATAATTTGATACTATATTCCAAAGTTATATTATATTCCATGCGATTGCTCCATCACACAATTTGGTAACAAATATAATATTTTTCCACTTTATATAATATCTTTCCTTAGTAAACAATATCTTGGAAGATCTTTAATATTATATGAAACTTGCCCACCAATCATAATTTTGGCTTTCCAAAATTTATCCCACCAAAATAATAATTTAGGCTCCACAAAATTAACCCAATAATCTCCCAATTGGAGACCAAATTGTAGCCTTTGTCGTTCATCACCACCACCACTCGTCTTTGAATCCTCTAGTGCATTCATCTCGATTTTGTTCAGCAAAGATCAACAGTCGTGATTGACCTTCCATCAACTCCTCTTTTAGCAACAGGCTCCCACTTGAACTGATCACGCCCCTGCAACTTCGACATACGCAACATCGTCAACAACTTAGGGGAATTTTGGATTGGGATTTTACCTCGTGTTGAACTTGTCGAATTCCCGTGCAGGTTAGATGCGTTCCTCGGCTGACCATCCGTTCCCGTAGCCTCAACCGAAAACCTCCTCGTTTCTGGTACCCTTCTCTCATCAGAGAAGCTAACACGCCTTTGATGAGCATGAACCGACGTGTTAGAGTTATCAATGACCGAATATAGCTTCCCCTCTTTCCTGCCATTTGTAATTATTAGAGATCCTTTCGTTACCCTCAAATGACCATCTTCAAATCTCGTCGTGAACCCCTCCTCATCCTGTTGACTCACAGATACAAGGTTCTTGGTCAGACCCGAGACATACTGAACATTCTTCAACCTCCAAGTTCCATCCTTAGAAGTTTTAATGCTCACATCACCTCTTCCTATCACCTTTAGGTTGTGACCGTTTGCAAGCCTAACCCTGCCAAACCTCCCACTCACAAAGTTGCTAAAGGCCTCCTTGCTAGACGAAGAGTGAAACGAAGCACCCGAATCTATCACTCAACCCCCTTCTGACTAGTCAACACTAACAGTTAAGGCATCACCAATATCCTCAACAGAATATACAGAGTCCTGGTCATTATGGCTGCTCTTCTTAGGTTTGGGACAATCCCTACGAAAATGACCTCTATCACCACAGTTCCAACACAACACTTACTCCATGTTTCGACCACTAGATTTTGATCGACCCGGACCCGAACTCCTACTATTCCTTCTACCGCTGACCGTCAAAGCACTCCCCGAAGACTCAGACACATCGGAATCTTTCCTACGAATACTTTCATTCTGGACAAAGTCTCTAATTTCCCCAAACTTCAATTTCTCATCCTTCTTAGTTGAAGTTACAGAAGTCACAAAATTTTCCCAAGACTTAGGTAGGGTAGCTAATAGTATGTTAGCGTTCATATCATCGTCGAAATTAAATTCCACAGAGGTTAACTTTGATAGTATTATATTCAACTCATTCATACTATCATGCATATCACCAGACTCTTGCATCTTAAATTCAAACAAACGACGTAACACATATACCTTGTTCATCGCCGAAGGTTTCTCATATGTTTTTTGCAAGGCCTCGAAAAGATCTTTCGTCGTTTTCTGATCTTTGACGTTGAAAGCCACGTTTCGAGCTAGCGTCAGCCTGACCGTACTGAATGTCTGACCATCATGCTCTTCCCAATCCTTCTGTTCCATCTCTTTTGGCTTAACACCCATCGCAAGATGCAACTTTTGCTGGCGGAGCACATCCTCAACGCGCATCCTCCACCATGCGTAGTCTTTCCCATCGAACTCCGGAATCTTCACAATAGCGCCCGCCATTGCTTCTCATGGCATAGTTAGCAGACAAACAATAATAAGCGCGAAAGTTAATTAAAGATTCGACACAAGGAATTAACGTGGAAAAACCCAAACCGGGAAAAAACCACGAACGATGCACTATCAGAGGATTACAATGGTGTTTCAGAGATTCCCAGACCACCACAATCTCTCACAACCTTCCTAGAGTTACAACCTGAGAACTCAACACTCACAGTTGAACCTCACACAACTCCCTCAGGAACACAGAGATTACAGGTCAATCTCTTGTGGTATAAGATGAAACACTCTCAATTGTTGTACAAATAAACCTAACACCTAGATCCTATTTATAGTCAAGACTACAACATAATATTGTTGTTAATAATAATATTAAATTTCCAAAAACATGTGTTTCCTAATAATTTTGATACTATATTCCAAAGTTAAATAATATTCCATGTGATTGCCCCATCACACAATTTGGTAACAAATATAATATTTTTCCACTTTATATAATATCTTTCCTTTGTAAACACAATCTTGGAAGATCTTCAATATTATATTAAACTTGCCCACCAATCATAATTTTGGCTTTCCAAAATTTATCCCACCAAAATAATAATTTGGGCTCCACACATTTAACTCAATAGGCTTAGTTGCTATGTATCCGTTAGAGAGAGAAGAGAAAGAGTTAGCTAATCATGAGAATAAAGTATGTAAACTCATAAAATCTTTGTATGATCTAAAACAAGCACCTACGCAATGGCATCATAAATTTGATGAAGTAGTGCTTGGATTTGGTTTTAAAATCAATGAGTTGGATAAATGTGTCTATTCTAAGTTTGAGAATGGAAAGGGGGTGATCATATGCCTATATTTTGATGACATGTTGATATTTGGTACCGACATGGAACAAGTTGAGAAAACAAAAAATTTTCTATCCGCTAGGTTCTCTATGAAGGACTTGGGAGAAGCGGATGTGATACTTGGTATCAAGATCATTAGAAATAATGATGAAATAAGTCTAACACAATCACATTATGTGGAAAAGGTGTTAGGAAAGTTTCATAAGAGCTACTATGTGGCTACTACCTCATTTGATCCAAGCATCAAACTAAGTAAAAATGATGGTAGGCCTTTTGCCCAATTGGAGTACGCTAAAGTCATTGGTAGCTTAATGTATGTTATGACTTGTACAGGGCCGGATATAGCCTTTGCGGTAGGGAAGCTTAGTATATTTACTAGCAACCCAAGCAAAGAGCATTGGCAAGCGATCAAAAGATTTTGGGACTCCTAAAACTTACCCAAAACTATAGCTTGTTGTTTAAGGGAGAACCTTCGGTCTTAGAAGGATACTCCGATGCAAGTTGGATATGTGATAAGGATGATTACACCTCAACTTCCGGTTGGGTGTTTCTACTTGGTGGATGTGCTATTTCATGGGGTTCTAAGAAACAAGCATGCCTTTCGGATTCCACCATGGCTTCCGAGTTCATAGCGTTGGCCGCTGCGTGTAAAGAGGTGGAATGGCTACGAAACTTGTTGTTGGAAATTCCTTTGTGGGAAAAGCCTATGCCTCCAACAACTCTTTATTGTGACAACAATGCCACAATTGCAAGTGTATATAATCGTGTCTACAATGGCAAGTCAAGGCACATTGGGCTACGACATGCTTATGTCCATCAACTCATTAAGGATGGGATTATAGCGGTAAGCTATGTTAAGAAAAGTGAGAACTTGGCCGATCCTTTCACCAAAGGATTGAACAAGGAAATGGTGATAAACTCATCAAGAGGGATGAGAGTTAGCCCAATCAAATGATTATCATCAACGAAGCTTCAACTCACGCTCGACACCTTTTGTCATGCCTTGAGTTCAATGGTCGACGACATTGAATGATAATGGGAGCATCAATTTTTCCAAGTTAAATCATCGCAAAGACAAAGTGATGCTCAAGAACCGTAATGTTCAAGAGGTTTGAGTCTATGACTCATTAATAGACTTTGAATCGATGAGATGGGGAGCTCTATTACGGGGCGTAAAAGTCTGCCTATGCGAGGACGTGAAGTGGGTTGCTTTCGATAGCCTAGGGCTGGGCTTGATGGTTTTCACGGAGGGTATGGGACACATGGCCGGTTGTAAAATAGTGTCTTTATTTTTAAGCAAGGTTTTGGGTTGTGTGTGTGATATGTATCCAATTAGTTAAATAAGGATGTAAAGTTCAAAGACTTGTCTACTTATACATTCAAACTAATTGAAATTATGTACACTAAGTGAAGGTTCAAGTCGGGAGACACTTTCACGATGCATAACAACTCCTCGATTTCTCGGGTGTTGAATCTTTCTAGAAGTCGCCATGTATGGCGGGGGTATTTTTTACCCAAGTGCGGGATCCCAGGTATTTGAAGTGGTACTCTTGATTTGGCGAGGGATTGTTGGAGTATTTCAAGAGTTAAGAGGCATAAAATATAAGTAATAAGCATAGGATCGACCGGAAAGGTCGAATATGAGCTTAACAAGAAAAATGGACTCAACAGGGATCGTGTTCATTATGACACGACTCGTGTTGACGTCCAGAGAGCACAGAAAATGTGCACAGGATCAACACGGACCGTGTTGATCCAACACGGGTCGTGTTGGCTTCAACATGGACCGTGTTGATCTAACACGATCCGTGTTGATCACAGTCGGGATTGATTTTTGAAATCCCTTGATTTATGCCTCGTGGTCAAATGTATTGGGGCAGGTTTTTGGATGATATTGACTGAGAAATCAATCATGATTCTCATCAATATCATTCAACTCAAATCCCTTGGATTATGCCTAATGTTATTAGTAGGTTTTGACCTCCCTTATGACTCCAAAAGATCTCTATATAAGGTGTATGAATTCCACATTCATCCACACCCTCAATCATCTTCTTCTTCCTTTCTAGAGAACATTCAACACATTCTTAAGGTGTTGACTGCATGTAGTAGCAACTCTTTGAGTCCTTTGAGAAATCTTGTAACTTTGCTTACAAGAAGTTAGGTTTTACCCTTGAATCTTATCACGGTCTAATGAATAAGTCTTAAGGGGAGACGGGCTTGCCCTCGACTCCTAGCCACCCAGGTGATCCCCCATCTTCAATGGTTCTATATTCCATCTCATTGTTTTATCCAACATCGAGAGGCACCTATAATAAGATAAGATCAAGGGATGGTTATGATGGATAAGATTAAAAGAGATAATCCCTTGGAATTGTTAAAATTCAGTAAAGGATAAGACTTATCGAGTTGGATAATTTGGATAAGAATGATAATCATTATTATTGTACGCTAATAATATGTGTAAAAAATAATGCAAAAACTTAAACTGAGCAAAACTTGATATGGAGCATCATTTGACACAAACATAGTCTGTGTTTCCCTTGACATGATCCGTCAGAGACGCAACTTGTAGAGCTCTCGTGGCCAAAAAGGGTGGTTAGAAGGTTAGGATGAATAGGCGTGCGAGCATGTCGGAAAATGACAATCTTGATGATATTGAAGCTGAGCTTGACTGAATGACTGTGATTATTAGCAATGTTATAGGCGCGTGGGTCCTCGATGGCCCATCAAGCTGATTTCATTGATCTTGATCATATCTGCGATGTAATGGTTTTTTCGTTTTGCTGTGGTGCTCGCGAAAGACATTGTTGTGTTATTTTATTTAGCAGTTTGGTTGTAACATTTTTCTTTTGGTTGTGGTTGTTTGCTATTTATTTGCGGTTTGTTGTATTTTATGAACCTTTAAGCCTTTTGGCAATCAATAATCGAAAAAAATAATCTAGGTTAAAAAAGTAAGTCTTCTCTTACCTAACCATACTATGGTCTTACTAATGTATTGACATTTGAGTGTGTTAATTCTTTGAGAGCTTAAATAGAAGGCAAACATTCGTGTGTGTTAATTCTCTGAGAGCTTATGCACTCCAAAAAAAAAATCTCTGAGAGCTTATATAGTGTTCTTGCATTCATTAAAACTCACTAATAAATTTTTTTTATTATTGCTTTTTAAAATAGATAATTAAGACATGATTAAAATAGAATCGATTTTAGTATCATTCCACTAATATATTAGCTAAATTAATTTTGAAGACAATTTGTACAAAGAAATGAATGAATAATGATAGTATAAATGTTGTATAACTTTTTATTAATTTATATTATTATTTGAATTGATAATTGTTAATTACTTTGAAAAATAAATTACATATAAATACGGAAAAAAAATTTGTGCACTACACAGGATATACAATGCTAGTTTAATCATTATAAAAAAAACTATTACATTGTTTGTATATAGAATTTCATATGGATGTCAATAAAACTATATTAATACGTATAATATTCATAATTTTCAATATGGATATTAAAAAAGATACATTATAATGCTCATAATTTTTATGATGGATGTTCATAATTTCTAATAAGAATACTCACTAAATAATCATGTTCATAATTTAAGATATGGATGTTTAGAAAGATACATTACAATGTCCATAACTTATAATGTGGATGTCCATAATGTCTAATAAGCATACTCACCAAATAATGATGTTCATAATTTTGAATACGCATGTTCAGAAAGATGCACTATAATATTCATAATTTTTAAAGTGAATGATTTCTAACAAGAATACACACTAAATGATGATGTTTATAATTTTTAATATGAATGTTCAGAAATATATAATGTTCATAAATTTTAAGAAAGATGCTTATAATGCCTAAAAAAACTCACTAAATAATGATGTTCATAATTTCTAATATGGAAGTTCAGAAAAATATACAACATTCATAATTTTTAAAATGGATGTTATAGATTGAAGGCACTGGTTGCACTCGTAAAAAAATGTTTAGAAAAAGTGATTCAAAAATACACATACCATAACCAAAAGCAATAAAAAAAATAACATATCCACACGTGAGCAAAAAGAAAAAAAAAAAACCCATTTGCTTTTCACAGCCCCCCTTTTTACTATTGTCGCCCACCTTTCGCATAATATTTCTAACTCACGCCCTTGAACCTCATAACTCCACTCTTCACTTTCTCTCTACTTTATCTCTCTAGAAAACGCTCTCAACCAACGACCACCACAAACCACCCTCATACGGGGATTGAATCAACGAATTTGAGGTATGTTTCGAATTTGTATTTTGAATTTGTGGTTTTATGTTTTATAGTTTTGAAATTAGAAGAAAAAACGCAAAAAAAATAAAAAAACTGCCGGCACGGCTGCCGCGCAAAACGCACGGCAAGCCGCCGCCGGTGCGGCACTTAGATCCCGGCAAAGCCGCGGCCTTGCCGGGATCTGGGTGCCGCACCGGGGCAGCTTGCCGTGCATTTTGCGCGGCAGCCGTCCCGGCAGTTTTTTTTATTTTTTTTGCGTTTTTTGTAAAAATATTATTTTTATTAATATTAATATTGTTATTAATATTATTATTGTTATGTTTATTAAAATTATTATTGTTATTAATAATAATATTGTTATTTTTATTAATATTGTTATTGTTAATAATATTATTATTGTTATTAATATTATTAATGTTAAATAATAAATAAAAATTAAATATTATTTTTATTAATACTATTATTGTTATTATTAAATATTATAATTATTAATATTATTATTATTGTTAATCATGTGTTAATATGATAATTATTAGTGATTAATTGTATTATTATTATTAATATTGTGTTATGAAAACTAAATTAAATATTGTTAATATTAATATTAATGTTAAGAATGTGTTAATATGACAATTATTAGTGATTAATATTAGTGATTAGTGATTCGTTGTTAGTATTTGATGCGTTAATTTTTAGTGATTAAGCATGTGTTAATATTAGTGATTAATTGTAATTGTGATGTAGGGTTAAGTTTAGGGGTTAGGGTATATTCCGAATAGTTTATATGTAGTTGTGTTAAAAGGATGTTGAGTTTGGATGATTTTGGTTGTTATTAGTAAGTGAGTTGGCGTATAAAGTTGGTATGGGTAATTTATTCATAATCCAACTTAATTGTTAACTTATGTACTCATAACTCGAAATGATGACATAATAGTTATGTCACATCCATTTAATAACTTAGGTACTCAACAATCAGTTGATACCTAAGTGAATAGGTTATTTGTGATGGTAGCTTAGGATAATAATTATGTTAATGTATAGTTCTAGTATGTTAGTTGTATGCGTCAAAAAAAGAGGTTGAGTTTTGGGTCATGTTAGTGTCCAAGGAGAGTGTGTGTTGTAACCTGATAATGTATGGCTGAGAAGGTTAACCAATGCCCCGCATCGACTCTCATTTATTTGTTTGGTTACCAAAAAGTAGCCCACTGTCAGCAGTTAAATTGCGCGAGGTCTGATCTTTGTGTGAGTTAGAGCGTCGATTGATCTGAATGCAATGTTTTATTATGCGACTGGTGGCAACAAGATAAGGCGGATTTGAAAGAGAAGCTAGTAGTGAAGGGTCCGGTACAAATCGTGTTGGACTTTCTTGCATGTAAGATTCATAGGTCCATCAAAGCATTGAACGATGATGCAAATTCACTGCTTTGATGGACCTGTGAATCTTACATGCAAGAAAGCCCAACACGATTTGTACCAGACCCTTCACTACTAGCTTCTCTTTCAGATCCGCCTTATCTTGTTGCCCACCAGGCTGCATAATAGAAATATTGCATTGTACTGAATCTAAGATGCTTCTAACTCACACAGCACTGTAGACCTCGCGCAATTTCACTGATGACAGTGCGTTACTTTTTGGGAACCAAACAAATAAACAAGAAGGTGGTACGGCTGATGAAAGTCTTTCTCAGCCATAGATTAACAGTTAACCAACACACTCTCCTTGGACAATAACATGATCCTCTTGCCTCGTGACACGGCTTAGTTAAATGTGATAAGTCAGTGTTGAGTTTGGATGATTTCGATAATATGATTATTATGTTATATGTATTCATTTTGCAGGTGATCTAAAATGCGATAAGTCAGTGTTGAGTTTGGTGGTTCCCCATCCGCCAGCCGAGTTCGGTACAGCGCCTACGACAGTTGAGGGCCTCCTTGGATGCGTTGACACCGGATCGTGTGAGTTGGGCCCCGTACGGTCCTGCCTCGTACAAGTCATGCAGCAGGACGTTGTACAGGGGTGGCATTCGTGCATACGACATCACTGAGTTGTACATGCCCGATCGCGTCGTCCGTCAGTTAGGGCACCTATAACATATCCCACGCAGATTGTCGATACCGAAGAGTGTTGAACGACCAACGAAAGGCCCCTACAAAGTGGAATTTGTGGATGCTAACGTCAGCGCTGACTGGGCGGGGTTTCCGATATACAACAAAATGTCAGTGAGTGATGTGGCCCGCACGAAACATGTGCTGTGGGAAGCGGATGTCGCTTACAACGATTGGTTTGCGGCACATTCACACAAGTTTTTGATAAACAACGCCTCTACCAGCCAATGGACAGTCGATGATCAACCGTCGCCCGAACAGGTACCCTAAACCCCTCAGCATAATTTAATATTTTGTTTATCTGATTTGTTTAGGATGGTTGATATAATGTTTGGTCTAACTTCTTTATTTGGGTTTTTATTTTTTATGAAAGTGGTCCTACATCTATGCCGTACTATTGGAGCGAGGGAGGCATCCACCCCAACCGGGCGAAGAGACAGTGCCAGTGAGCTGTGTGTGGTATGATGAGATGGTCGACTTGCACGGGCGTTGGTGCCGTCAGATGCATATCGAGGTCCCCGAGCCGGAAAAAGATGAGCAGGAGGAGTAGCGTCAGTTTGCCCCAATTTCGTTGTTTTTAATGTACCCTAAACTGCATGAGTTTGTGTTAATTTGTGTTGAACTGATTAATTGATTTTGTGTTTTATCAACCGTGACATTGCGTTACGATGGTAATTTGTTTTAATTTGTGTTAATTTGTGTTATGTTTGACAATCATGTTCCAATTAACTGCATGAGTTTCAATATAAATATAATTAGCAATTCATATATATACACTAGGGTACAACTACAACCATCATTGGCGTTGAGCGGCCCTAATAGCCTTCTATCTATCAATACGAGCCTGGAAAGGCTCATCCCAACCTTGAACAGAAACGTCTCTAGCTGCTTGCCATCCAGTATGAATTGACGGTAGAGGGCAGTCATCCCGTAAATGGATAAGCATGAAGTGTTTGTTCACTCGCACAATTCCCTGAACTTTCTTTGGTGTCGTACGTCTAGGCCCTCCTCGTATGGGTAATATTGATATGCATAGCTCAGCTGTCTGCGATCGTGGACCAGGAGGTGTTGACAGGAAGATCCACATCATATTCATCACTGTCGCAGCTGGAAATAAATCATTTGGAGCCGACATCCAATGTTCAAACCGGGCTGGCCCTTCCAAGTGGCCTTGTATCCTTGCGAAGGATTCAAGGAACATCTCCTTGCTGTTAAAAAACGCTTTAACATATGCATTTTCACTTGCCTGCAACTCAGTGGCCATTGACCACCTAGCAGTTGGCCACAATTTCTCATCCGTCAGAACTTTGCCTCGCCACGCATCGAACCACGCGATTTGCCATCAACATCTGTCCATCCAACGACGTATGGCAGAATGAAATGGGGCAAAGCATCGTCGAACGGGAACGGATCTTGACACATCCGGGGGATACCTGTTGAACCCATCCCAACTGATGAAGAACTGGTTCCCTTTTTCCTTGAGGAGTTCGTTGTAGTCTTGCTACCCCGTCCCGATGTTCGTCCGTACTCAAATGCACTGGGGTTGCGTCGCGTTGATTTTGAAGTCTTTGGTCTCCCGGGGCGTGGGGGGGCTTGTCTGTGGATCAGGAATATACTGACTCTCGGGATTCAACTCTCCATTTAGGACACTGTTTACTTGTCGTACAACTGCTGGGTTACTCTCCCGAACCTGTTTAACGTATTCCTCAAATTGTTCTAAGTCAGTATGTGATGGAACATCATTTGAGCAAGGAGTTTCACCATCGCCAATCACTGTCAGTTGTCTCCAAAACATATTTATCCGTGTCAGCGGAATTGGCTCTCCAGTTGCGTAAACTTCCATCATAGAACACGCGCACGGGAGGAGGTGGGTTCTCGACACCAGGTGATCGCATAAGTAGCATTCTCCTTCATACCTCATCGCCAGCATCTTATTGAACTCGTACGACAAAAGGTCCAATGCGTGATGAGATACTTTTCCGTGCAAATTCTTAAAGAAATGAGATCGACCTAATTGCCTGTGCGTGCTCCTTGGCTGTTCAAGCTCCCACTTAATCTCCGTATGTTGATTCTCCAAGTGATGGTGAATCTTCGCAAACACACGATCGAAGGTGCCTCTGGAACTGCCGATATAATACTTCAGTGAAGAATGTTGGCTCTCAACTCTAAAAGTCGTTGTGTTTCCCATGTGAGGTACATTGTCGGTCCAAGCACAAACAAATTTTTCTTTATGACTCAGCCACGTTCCAGTAAGATAATCAACTATGGGTTTGTTTTGCCCGATCCACGCGTTAACAACGTCTTTCCACTTGACCTTGAAATCTCCAACAGTCTTCGCATGTACAATGTCGTTCCAGAAATGATGTCTGAAATGAAGCCCGAGTCCGAGCTTAGGGCCCCCAGTGAGTTTGTTTACTTTGTTCTCCACATCATTCCCAATATGCCACACGCACAAAAGTTGGTGCGAATTTGGGTAAACCTTGGCAACAGCCCCTAACAAAGCGTCCTGCTTGTCGGTCACAAACACGGATGGAATAACATCAAGACCCAACAATTCATGCACCCTCCACATCAGCCACTCATATGATTCCATCTTCTCGTCCTGCATGAACGAGTAAGCAATCTGGAAGTTGCGTTTTGTCGGTGTCACGCCTACCAGCTCACATAAAGGTCACTTTGCCATGTTTGTCTTGTACGTCGTGTCAATGAGAATGACGTTCGGGTACGTACGTAGCAACTTCAACGAGTAAGGATGACATAAAAAAACCTGACGAAGCTCGCCATCATCATCAAAATCAACAAATGAGACGTACCCGCCGAGTTTCGCCATGTGCAGACATTGTCCCGCAGCCGTCCTACCATCCATTTCCTCGGCGCGCATCTTTGCACGCTCGTTGTATACTTGCTTCACGTTTATCGCAGAGGCAGGGAACCTAATCTTCAGCGACGTTTGGATCGTGGCCGGTGTGCACCCCGTGTTGGTCATATCCCGGACATGTTCTTTCATTTCAGAGGTTAATGGATGTCCGTGACGATGCCTTCCTCGTACACGATGAAGGCATGATTGTGCTTCGCCCGGTCACCATCGCACACACGAACTCGCCATTCCGTTTCGTTGCGAGTCCACGCAACAATGGCGAATTTACATTGGCACGCCTTTGTTGACGTTCTCCTACGAGTCGCATCATCGAGATCATTCAATTTCCCACGATATTTTCCGTACCTCCAACAATTCAAATAACACCTTAACGACTTTCTCGCATCTTTCTCTATTGCTCTGATACAAACCTAAAACCTATTCCCGCAGCAACTCCATTAGCCCATTCTTGCAATGCGTCAATACTCTCAAAAACATTTTGCGTTACAAAATGAGTGGAATAATCAACGCCGTCCCCGCCAAAGTCCTCCAAAAAAACCTACAAACAATAGAAACAATTATTATTATACTAATAATAACTGGGATACTAGGAATTCCTAATAATAATAATAATAGCTTTAACATTAATAATTAACATACAATTTTAATATTAATTAACATAATAATAATAATATTATTATAAATAAATAAATAATAACAACATATTAATAATTTTAACATAATTAACATAATAATAACATTATTTATCTCAATAATAATATTATAAATAAATAAATAATATTATTAATAACACTTAATATAATTAATAGCAACACTTACAAACAACTTATTATAATAATATTAATTAACAAAATTTTAACATAATTAACATAACAATTATAATTATTACCTTAATAATAATATTATAAATAAATAAATAATATTAATATATTATACATAAATAATAATATAAACATTTTAAAAATATTTTGAAAAAAATACAAAAAAAATAAAAATTTCGAATTTTGCGGTCTGGTGCTTGAGAATGGTCGACGGACGGCGATCGCCGCGCCAGATCTAGGCGGCGGCTGCGCGCAGATCGTGCGGCATCACCATGGAGACGGCCGCATAGTCTGGCACGCCAGCGCGCCACCTGCATTTGGCGGGCGGTCCGTCCACGACCATTCCGACGCAGACCGGCAAATTCCGGAAACTTTTATTTTTTTTGTATTTTTTTTCAAAATTAAAATTAACAAACTAACCTCTTCCTCTTCATTTGAATTATCACCTTCTCTTGACATTTTAGGTTAAATTTCAACAATATATCAAAAATTTAGAGAGATAAAGTTAGGGAGAGTGTGGGAAGAGTGAGAGGAGAGTGAGAGGAGAGGGAAGAGAGTTCAATTATAGTAAAAAGGGGCGGCGTTAGCGATAGTAAGAACGCCCAAAAATAAAGGAGAGGAATGATGGCCCACTAGAGCATCGTGGTCCCGGCGCACCATCCTCCTATGAGTGCAAAATTAGAATTCTACTGTTCCTTGAATTAAATAAACAAAAATGGACAGCAAATAAGTAGTGAACCTGTTGGTTACAATTAACAGGATTCTTCATTCTCTGCATCTTTTAGCCCACTGACACACTAGAAAACCCCCCTGATTGACTAACTGGTTCTTCAGAACCAAATGACAGTTGAATTGAGTTGCTTGAGGAATTAATGAATCCTGGCACATTTGTTGCTGAGCTTGAAAAATTTGCAACAGCATAGAAAGCTGATTTCTGAGGTACTGGAAGTTCAGAGTTGCTGTTTAGATTGAAAACCACCGACGCCATAGTCGGTCTCTTCTCTTTGTCATCTTGAACACACAACAAGCCGATTTGAATGCATCGTTTAACTTCATCAGAGTAGGAATCGATTAAGCAAGGATCAATTACTTCTGAAAGATTACCCTCATTCCACTTATTCCAAACCTGAAATTGAACCACATGAAAATTTTGATCACTAACTGTTCAGTTAGTTAAGTTGGCCGAGGTGGGAGCCAGGCAATAACGTTTTATACTCACATATGTGGAAATGTGCTTTGCTACATTGGAATGTCGAAAACTGGTGCTTGTTTTGCCACAGATGATCTCTAATACTAGTACCCCAAAACTATACACATCTGATTTCACAGAGAACTCCCCATGTAAAACATACTCTGGAGCCATGTAGCCACTGCAAATCAACATACATGTGATTTGTTAATAGCATAGTTTTGTGTCTTTAACTAATTACAATCAACTCTTACTAAACATGGAAACCATAGAAATTGTTTAACTTGGGTGTAAGATTCATTTTGCACGTAGTAGTAATCTTGAAATGAATGCAGTTTCAAGTCAGATTTCATCTGGAAAGATGAAAAACTTGTATCAAGCAGCTAGCAGCAGTTAATGATCACTTCAGTCTGGCTTAGGTCAAAATAGTGTGTATGAATCTAAGTCATTCTGGTCTTAGGTTAGTTTTCATGGGTATATGTAGAAAAAGATGGCAAAGGAAGACATACAAAGTCCCGGCAATTCTGTTGGTGTTGGCTGGGCTTTCATCTATCCCGAAATTCCTTGCAGTGCCGAAGTCTGATATTTTTGGATTCATGTCTGCATCTAACAATATATTACTTGCTTTGAGATCACGATGAATAATTTTCAGCCGAGAATCTTCATGTAAGTAGAGCATCCCACGAGCAATTCCTTTGATAATGTTGTACCGCGTTGGCCAGTCCAATTGGCTCCTTATCAAGGGATCTATAAAATGCAACACCAATTAAACAAGTAAATGGTAATAGTACTAATGCTCTACTTTGTCACCAGAACACATACCGAATAAGAACAGGTCGAGGCTTCTGTTGGTAATGAATTCATAAACGAGCAACTTTTCATATCTTGCCAAGGAAAACCCGAGTAGCCTGACAAGGTTTCTATGTTGAAGCTTGGCTACAAACAACACCTCATTTGTAAATTGCTCTGCCCCTTGATTAGAGCCTTCTGATAACCTCTTTACTGCTATTTGTTGTCCATCAGCTAGTACTCCCTGATGCATTTTAAGAACAAGAACAATTACATTGTAATCTGTAACATATAGTTTGAAAATAAGTAATATTGACATGATTAAGTCCCTACCTTATAGACGATCCCAAAACCACCTTGACCTAATTTGTTGTCCTCAGAAAACCCATTCGTTGCATTTCGAAGTAATGTCCAATCATAACGTATTGACTCAGCATTCGAAAGGTCATCTGCAACTGCTACATTCCCATCATCTATATGAATCAAGCGCTGTATTTGTCTGACGTCAATGATATAATCATGACAGTGTCTGACCTCAATGATATAATCATGACAGAAAAATAACTAGTTTAAACTTTGAATTACCATAGTCAAATTGTGGTGTATCAATAAGTATTCTCCCGCGGTTTCCATCTGCTTCAGCATTATTCTGATATCTGCTTCTTCGTTTTCTCCATGTCACGTAAACAAACGAGGCGACTAATACCACCAGCAGGGCAACCAATACTACAAGAGCAATGCTTACAGATGTCGACATTCTCTTCGACGTTCTCTTCCCTGCACAATGACAAAGAACTCATGCTTTAATCCGACTTGCTGCAAAGCTAACTACGTTGAATAAATCCCACATTTCAGATTCCTGCATATACATAAATTCAATGACAATAGTACTATAGACTTACCAGAAAATGGTGGTTGCAGCGATTGCGAGCCAGGGGTGGGCTTGTAAAAAGGAGTGAGGTCATACCTAATCAAGCAACTAGGAGTCATAACCCAGGCTCCTTTGCTGTTGGTACAACAAATGGGGAGTTCACTTATCGCCGCAGCCAAACAACGCAGACATTGAACGGTTGAAAGATCTGGGGTGCATTGAGCCATTGTATACACTGTGTCGTAACTGCCGAATCCGACCTCCATGGTCGCATACCTCTCTGATGAGTTGAATGCCTTTTTTTCCAACTGATGCAGGGTGTCACCCACCAGTGTCGTGAAGCTGGGTGCAAGATCCGCAGTCATATTTTCATGTTTTATTATGTATGGCGCTGGAGATGTTTCTACCACTTGGAACATTGATTTGTTCGAATATCGGACCATGCAGTCAACATACCTGCGTAAATCAAATATGAATCGTAACATTTGATAACTTGAATATGTACTAGCTAGTGGATATTATGAATTCACAGAAGGTTCATCCGAGGGGTTGGGCAATGCGCCACATCTCTCATACGTTTAAGCGGGGTTAGCCTAATAAAAGGGTTACTAAGGCCCCGTTCTTTTGTGCGTTTATTTTGCGTTGCCTTACGTTGCGTTTCGGTAGGTTGCAGTAGATTGCGTTAACTTGCGGTAGAAATAGTAAAAAGGTAATCGTAATCTGTGGTGAGTTGCGGTAAGTTGCGATAAGTTGCATTGCGGTTAGTTGCGTTAACGCACAAAAAAAACGGTGCCTAAGGCCTTGTTCTTTCGTATGGTGCGGTGCGATGCAATATCATAATGCACCATAGCATTCAATATTGCTCCACACCTACCGTATTTTGCCACAACTATTACCAATATATTTCCATAAATTCTACCTTATCATTCCACATATTTCAGCACTTTCCACAATTTCACCATATCACATCATTTAAGCACCATATTAACTGCACAAAAAAAAATAGAGCCTAGAAGGTCACATCTTTAATGGATGGACCTTTTTAACAATGTTTCAGTGGCAACCGAATGGGTCCATCAACTTTCCCAAAATATAGTTTTCCATTTAATTTAATGCTAAGTAGTTAAATACACTAGCAATACTTCTCATTAACAGTAATTAACTATCATAATCAGGTTTTTTTCAATAAAAATTTCCCCATATCAAATTTCGTATCAATATAGCATGGCTCATAGCTGACCCTTATTTTTGCTTAGAAAGGTGGAACAAAACTAAAAAGGAAGGCAATTGGACAAGTAGTAATGCGCCTCAAAATTAGATCTTAGGAAAGCAGATTTTCGTGAACCCAATTCCGGGAGTCTTACCAAGTTGTAGCCTCGATAGGCCTGTTGGGACAATCCTGGGCAATCATCCGGGTCGCATTGGCCACGCACTCCCGGCAGTCCCGGCGACTGTCATCTCCACGGCAAAGATAAAGCCCATAGACTTTGCCAGACCCATCGTCATCCCCACCAACGCTCGTATTGTAGAATCTGTAAGTGTTCTTTGTAGCATTTTGTGCAAGCAATGAGAAGAGCGTCTGGAGGTTCTTCTCGTATGTGCTGTTGGGCTCGTAAGAGCTTCCTGAACAGTTAAATTTGAGGCGGGTGTCGGTAGCCAAACATCTATTCAGGGAATAATGGCTGAAATTGATAATTACAGCTAGGGGAATGATGATACCAAGCAGGGGGGAGGTACGCATGCTGATACTAACTGTGATGAGTTCTCAAAAGTCTGCAGAGTATAATAATTTAGGTGGTAGAAGAAGACGAGTTATGAATAGTGAGCCTATACAAAGTCGCAGGAACCGCCTGTCATGGTCTTAATCATTCGGGGTTGTTGAATTGGTCAATTCAAAAAAATCCTTGCCCACTACAGTAGTCTGAACCTTCACGCATTGAAATTGTAATTTTTGTCGACTGGACAATGAAAAACCTGTTGAAGTGTTATAGAATATTGAGTGTGTTAGAATATTGAGTAGTGCGGTGTGGTAAAGTTTGTTGAAGTGTGATAGAGAAAATTAACAAGATATACTGATAATAATTGTGGTAAAGTTTGTTAAAGTGTGATAGAATATTGAGTAGTGCGGTGCGGTGTGGTACCACACCGCAATTTACCATATAAAAAAACAAAGCCTTAAAATTTTTTATATTTGAATGGTGTGACTATCTATCTTACCTTTCAAACATTTTCTTACATTTTCTACTTTATCCGACATTTTCCACCTTTCCCATCCACTTTCTCTTCCAGCTCACAAAAGAAGAGGGCATATATGTATATTTGACAATACTATTTACGCCCTGTTCTTTTCTGCGGTATTTTGCGGTGCGGTGTGGTGGGGTGTGGTGAAATTGTGGTGAGGTATGGTGGAATTGTGGTAAGTTATTGGTATGTGGGGTGGGTGAGGAGAGAGAATGTAAAAAGCAGAGGAGAAAAGTGAAGAGAGAGAAGACTGAGCAGAGAGAAAAGTAATGATTTGTGCCAAACTGCGGTGAGTTGTAAGGCAAATCATGGATTTGATTGCATCAGCTTGCCACAACCGAAAAAGAATGCGCTTAATTGTATTACTTTTCATTAAATTAATATCTTTTATAACTTTTGAAGCTATTGTTTTCTAGATACCATCAATTATTAATTATAAAAACTTTTGAATGTGTTGGTTACGTCAACAATTACTAATGATATCAGTTAGGGACAATGGCAGATCTAGGGAGGCGTTGGGACTTTGGCACCCCCATGCCCAGAAGAACAAAATATATGCTAATTGGAGAAGACAAGATATAATGTCCATGTGACAATGTAATCGGTAAATATCCGTGATTGGGTATCTTAAGGCAGGGGTTCAAAGTGTCGCATCAACATTATCCTATTTTTATGTATTAAATTTACTTATAAAAAGCCTAATAAATTAATACATCCACCTTTTATTTTTCTTAATTAGACTACAACTTATTTACTTTAATTTTTTACCAATTCATACGAAATATTTACCTTTCCGATCTTGTCACTTTTAAATGTAAATTTCAAAGTTTGTAAATTCCCCAAGCTCCGCCCCTAGTTGGGGATACTTTAGAATTTTTAAAATTTTACAAAAAATTTTGCTAAAAATATAACTTTGCACAAGTTTATGTAGTAATATATTTATAGAAGTAATTATGTGAGTTTTTTTTTTATCTAATATACAAATATATATATATATATAAAAAAAACACATAAAATAAAAACAATTAGGCGTTGCGTCAATACTCATATCATTTTTCATTTAGTGTGTGTGTATATATATGAGAACGGATCAAGTAGAAAGAGACTTTAGGTAGAAAGGAGCAATCTGACGTGTTAGATCTCAATCTAATGGTTAAAATAAAAACCACTATGTCACTCTCACAAACTACCACACGTGTGAACAAAAGTACAAAAATGGAAATTGAATTGTTAATGATGCGTGATTTAGGGGATTTGGGGTGCATTTTTCTGTTTTCTTTTTATTTGCTCCAAAACACCTACGCACACTATGCATAACTGATGCCTGAGAGAACCCAACCAAGGGGGAGAGCCCGCGACTTTGGCGACGACAACCACCTCCATCTCCAGTGATTTTGCTCCAACGACGACTTTGGGTGCTAGAAGACCGTCGTAGGCTTCGAGCTTTGGGTTGGAGCAAGGGCAGAGGATTTTTGGTTGAAAATCCCATTCATGTTCAAAATTAGGGCTAAATTTTCCAGATTTGTTTCCAGTCTTCTACGAGATGTTTCGTGTAAATTTGGGAGGTTATTCACTTATATATTCCACAGGGATGAGATTTCTGTAATGGGGAACAATTGCAGGACCTGGTAGGAGGACATGGCAGGCGTTGAGGCCGAACGTACGAACGTTGGCGCCCACGAGGGGCGAACCAGGAGTGAACATGTAAGTATTTTCGAACGCACTCGGTAGTCGGGTAGTAGTGTCACATAATGTAGTCATGTGCGGCCAAATAATGTGCGATCATTTGGTTGAAATTATATGACATTGTGAAAATCATAGGTGTGGGTACACGCTGAACAGTCGGTGTGGCCATGAGTCGCAAATGATGTGGTCAAGGTTGTTCATTACTATGGTCAACTAGCTAAGATTAAATTCTTACAGCGAGTGCTGACCAAGTAGAGTTCACAATGATTGATTCCTATTAAGTGTGATAAGTGGAAGTTGAAGTGTACTCAACCCTATGATGAAAATGATGCATTGTCGTTACCTTATGTGCTTGTATAGGTCTCGAAGTTGTGTACTTGCAATTAGGAGTAATTTAGTGTGTTCAATGGGTCTTCCAAGTGATTTTACATTTTTTCTTTCCCATGTGCGATGTCCCGACCCCGTGTAGTGTCATAAGAATATGGAATCATGTTGCGTGGTCAGGTGGTTCAATGTGGTATACGGCTGCCATAGTATGGTCAATATTGTATATAGTGTGGTCAGTGCACTGACTCAATTATTTAGGTTTGCGTAGACCCATTAGAATTCGCTTAATTAGTTTGTCATTGAGTGCAATCGATGTAATCTTTTGTGCCTAAACCCACTAGTGGGTCAGTGTGATTGTATTGGTCTCCATGTTCTTGCAGTTGGGAGGCATATAGTGTGGTCAGTTAGTCCCCCATCTGATCTTTTATTTTTGTTTACCATTGTCTAAACGGGTTGCCACAATGTCGTCATTATTGTGTGCTAGTGTGGTCAGTTGGATTTGGGTCAATCCTTACAGTATGTGCATACCCAGTAGGCTTCGCAGTAGTGCTTTATCATTGTGTGTGATTATTGGATGTTGATGTGTGATGAAGGTTGGTATGAGATCTTTCCATTGTCTTTATCTTAGGATTTTGTGTTGGTCTCTGTCTTATGTTGTTGCACATTGGGGCCATACAATATGCGTTCATTTGGTTGAATTTATATGACATTGTTGTCTGTTCATTTCTTTTTGCGTGTCCTTGTATGATGAGTCGTTTGATCGTTTGTATGTTAGAAAACAAGGGTAAAGTCATTGTGCATGCACTTTTGTTAAGACTTCACAATGCACGAGGAGAACTTACTCAAGGATGAAGTGTGGGAAGAGGTTGCTCGGTCGGATAGGAATCGATCTCATAACCAGAATGCTTCGGGGGTTCAAAGGCCTCGATGTTGATGTGGCACAGTCATCGACAAAATACATGTTGATCATTGAAGAATTTTAGTATGGCATTTTGGATAGGGAACGTTACGATTTATATGATGATACTTGGGTGTAATCGTTGGTGTGTACCAAACAATGTTGGTCCCCCGTTGTAGTCAACATTATTAGTCATTTGGTCCATTTGGTTTTTTCAAATTTAATGGATCATATTAGGCAGGCTACGAATTAATGTGCAATTTGCAATGTACCATAATTTTGGTTGGTTTCAAACGAGGTTGGTTACGGATTTGCAATTTTTAATGTACCATATATTTGTAGTAGATAATAATAGGTTGGTTACAAACCAGGTGGGTGACATTCAAGTATGTTGTTGCAGTTTTATAGTCTACAATATGTTGGTTATCAGCAAATTGAAATGGTTTTGACCACACCGTGTATGGAGTGTGGTTACATTCTTCTTCCTCAGATTGCCTGATTTTGTTGCAACCACACTCCTTTTGTATGTATGTGGTCATGGATATTAGGAAATGCGGTCTTACACACACTTCCAAAATATCTATGACAAAAATTTAAACTGGTTTTACATGTAATGGTACGTGTGTGGCCATGGATATTAGGAAGTGTCGTTCTGCATTAATAACCATAGTTCCAAAATATCAATGACCACACTCATTTGTCTGCATGATCACACTACTTGAAATATCAATGATCACACCCATTAAAATAGTAATGACCATACTCCTTGGAATGACAAATGACACACACCCCTTGGAATAATGAAAATGTAAACTACGTTGTTTTGCCCACACAGTGTTATGAGTGTGATCACCATAGTGAATCGCCCTGAAAACTAATAGAATATCATGCGTACACTAGTTTCAACTATTGTGGCCATGTATGACAACGATGTACTTGCAATGTACCCAACTATGTGGCCACACTTCCAAGATATCAATGACCACACTACTTTTGTCTGCGTGACCACACTACTTAGAATATCAGTCGTCACACTCCTTAGAATAGTACAGTGTGGTCAAAGGTGGACATTTCTATTGTTATTCGTTGGGTCAATTGTTCCGATTACTTGTTGCCATACACTGTTACTCAATTTTTTGTACTTATGTGTCTCTCTTAGTGTCTAGTCATATGATATGATCATGTCCTGAACAGTAACGTGGCAAAGTACTGTGTGTTTGTACTAGGTCTTAATGTAGTCATGGATTGGGGGGGGGGGGGAGGGGGAAGGGGGATAGTTATCTCACCTATGTTGATTGTGATTGACCTTGTTACCTTTATTTGGATTTGTCTGCTTTATTGACCATACTTTTCACACAACTGTGGTCACGATAGTCTCCATTTGCATCCATATTACTCAACATATGTGTGCTGACCCATTGCACTTCTATATCTTAGATTCTTATTTAGTGTTGTCACTTTAGTGATCACATTGCCCGCACAATACCATCCCCAACTGGCCACATTGCTTACCCAGTGTGGTCACAATAGTTTAAATTAGCATCCCTATTACTTTAGATGTGTGTGGTGACGCATTGTACATCTAATTCTTACGTCTCCATTAAGTGTTGTCACTTGTTGACCACATTGCCTACACAATGTGATCATAGTAGTTCCTCTCTTCCTTCTTAATACTCTTCAAATATGTAATCTTCCATTGTACTTGTACGATTGAACCATTGTATTTCTAAGACCTATGGTGATTGTGATTGGCTACCTAATAATCATCGCCTACCCCTTCACTCCCTTTTTCTGATTTTTTTCGTTGATTGTAGTCCCAGCCATATGGTGCACCACAAACGTGTGGTTAGTGTTGTATGTCGGTGTGGTCATGAATGTGTCTATGAATAACATCAATTTCACCCTCGCCTCCATAAACCCTAATTCTCTGCAATTGAATCGATTTTGTATCTAAGAAAAACACAGCGCAGTCATTTTTGAAAAAAAAAATGCAACGGACCTATTTAATCTCCATCTCTGTAAACGTTAGTTCTTGCTCGAGTCCTTAGTCCTGGGTTGCTTCAGTATTAATTAGAACACATGAGTGATGTGAAATGAAAATCTGCGAATTGTGATTGCATTGAACTGCAACAATCGCTTCCCACGCATGCTGCAATTAACTAGCATTATTTTGGTAAGAAAATTAGATTTTTGATCTCCCTCCATGATTCACGTCAGTCGCAACAAATTAGATTTTTATTTTAATTTTAGGAATGGAAAACCACTACTTGTTTCCACAATGTGGATAGTGGTTTTCAATTAAAATCCCACATGTATCACCAATTTAATTACAACCATTAGATTAAGATCGAACGCACCCAATCGTTCCTTCCTACCTGAAGTCTTTTCCTACCAGATCTATTCCCTATATATATATATATATATATATATATATATATATATATATATAAATATATTTATATATATATATATATATATATAGACAGATAGATAGATAGATAGAGAGAGAGAGAGAGAGAGAGAGAGAGACAAACAGAGACCACCATCAACAACAATAAACTCTCAAGGGACTTCATCTCATAATAAAGTCAATATCGAATCAAGTGGATGTGAATCGGTGGTTTGCTGACATCCGAAAAATAAAATTATGATTGAAAGGAATTTAGAGTAATAGCAATGCAAACTGTAGATAACGCGAAAACGTAATAGAGATGAAAAAAATTATGATAGAATTCTAGGAAGAATAAAGACAATGAAATCAGACATAAGAATCATGTGAGAAACCCAAGAATTAGGAAAAAAAACCTTCAAACGGCGGTGGCCAGAAAATAATCCACTGTAAGACAAGAAGAGTACAACACGATCACGATCACAATCATAATGTGTTTTTGATCCTTCAATAGAGATTAAAAACCTAATCTCAACAAGTCTCTCATAGGATTACAATAAGGAGGACTCTCAAAGCACTCACAATGAGATGCAAAAAAGCCATTAACAACTAGGGTATCCGAGGGATACCCTTGGCGTCCAAGCAACCACTAAATCTAACAGATTAGGAAAACAAAAAATAATTTCCTAATAAAACTAGAAAATAAAATTAAGATCATATCATGATATCAATAAGGGAAATTCCATTTGGTAAGCTTCAACTTTTGTTTATTCCAAATTGTCAACCACTTTTGAAATTATTCCAAGTGATAGGCTTATTTTGAAAATTATTCCAAATGGTAGGTTTAATTCAGGGAAATTCCATTTGGTAAGCTTCAACTTTTGTTTATTCCAAATTGTCAACCACTTTTGAAATTATTCCAAGTGATAGGCTTATTTTGAAAATTATTCCAAATGGTAGGTTTATTTTAAAAACTTTAAAAATTATTTCAAATTTTTAAGCACTTTAAAAACTATTCCTAGTTTTCAAACACTTTAGATAATATTCCAAGTGAGTTGATTGCGAGGTTGATAGGAAGAGCTAAATGCAGCTGAGAGAGGAGGAAAGTTTTGCGAGCAATATTTTAACAATTATACAAGAAGAAGTTCACGAGATAGAATAATATAATTTTCAAAATAAGTCTTTCACTTTGAATAATTTAAAAGGTGGTTGACAACTTGGAATAGGAAAAAGTTGAAGACTAACAAATGGAATATCCTTATTAATAATGATTTTTTTAATGGTAATTTTTGGGACACTCATAACAAACTATGCCTTGGACCAAAAATCCTATGCATCGGTCCAAACAAGCACCTCGACCGCCGCTGCCAAACGCACCCCTCTGCATGGCCTGCCCTCGAAAGGATTTCACATGTTGCGAACACCCACTAAGTCTAAGAAATGCTTAAACTTAGCGACAGGTAGTGGTTTGTTTAGCATGTCTACAAGGTTCTTGGAAGTATGAACTTTCTTCACCACAATTTCCCTTGCAGCAACGGTATCCCTAGTGAAGTGATACTTGAGGCTGATATGCTTGGCCTTCGAATGATAACCATTATTTTCGGTAAGATGAATAATACTTTGATTATTTGAATACACCACAGTCTCACCCTATGGCACACCAAGCTCCATGACCAAACCCTTCAACTAAGTAGCTTCTTCACACCTTTAGTAGCAACAATGTACTCAGCCTCAACGGTAGAAAGGACCACTATAGAATGAAGTGAAGCCTTCCAAGACATTATACCTCCAGACAAAGTAAAGACATATCTTGAAATTGACCGCCTCCTATCAAGATCTCCACCAGTTAGCATCCAAACATATTGCAACATTAGGAATTGCAGCACTACCTCTATCATACACAATGCCTTTTAAAGAGTGCCCTTCACATAATGTAGGATCCACTTAACTTCTTTCTAATGCTCTTCCTTAGATTTTGCATATATCTGCTCACAACACTAACTACATATGATAGGTCATGTCTAGTGCACATCACAACATACATATAACTACCAACTGCACTAAGATAAGGAACACTGGACATTTTTCTGATCTCCAAATGAGCAGTAGGACAACACTCACTAGACAATTTAAAATGAGCAGCTAATTAAGGGAGTTGAAACTGCCTGACAGTCTCGCATGCTGAACCTGTCCAACACCTTTTTCAAGAACTTCTTCTGTGACAAGAACAACTTTCTTGTCTTTCTATCTCTCTATATCTCCATCCCTAAGATCTTTCTTATTGCACCAATGTCCTTCATGTCAAACTCTTGACTGAGTTGAGACTTCAACTTCGTGATCTATGACATGTCTCTGGATACTATCAACATGTCATCAACATACAATAGTAAGTAAATAAAGGACCCATTTTCAAGCTACTTGAAGCACACATAGTCATAGTATTTTCTCCTAGTGTTCCCTTACCCAATCATAAAGGTGTCAAATCTTTTTTACCATTACCTGGGTCCCTACTTAAGCCCATACATGGACTTCTTCAATCTACACAGCTGTCCCTCCATACTAGGGACAACAAATCCCTCTAGTTTTCTTATATAGATCTCCTCATTTGATCTAGCATAGAGGAACACTGTCTTTACATCCAGTCGCTCTAACTCCAAATCTAACATAGCAATAAAAGCAAGTAAGGTTTGAATTGACGTATGCCTCAAAATAGAAGAAAGTACTTCATTGTAGTTAATTCTCTCTTTCTGTTTGCAACCTCTACCTACCAATTTGGCTTTCCACCTTGCACTTTCGACACTAGGGATACCTTCTTTTTTCTTGTGCATCCACTTAGCAATAAGAACTCGTCGCTCTTTAGCTAGCTCACATAGCTCCAAGCAGTGGCGGATTCAAGAATTAGAGTTAATGGAGTCAATAACAATTTGCTAAAAAAAGTTTAAAACTTAACAACATCTAAAGTATGTTGGCAAATTAGTCATTCACAATTCAATAACTAGCAATAATTAAATTAACTAGCAAGTAAATACTCCAAATCTTAACAATTGACGATCTCCGAAGTCAAATAAAAATATAGTAAGTTATGCATTCAATTAGTAAATTCTATTTTCATGACATTCACATAATTCATTTCATGAATATATAGGTACTCCTAATTAGATAATATTGACTCATTTCACAAATCAATAAATACAAAGCCTAATTCAGACACAAGAGAATTGAGAAAATACTAGAGTATCACGAGAATTGAGAATGAATTGAGAATGGACCATAAAAAAATCACGAATGATAATAGAAACTTAGAACTTAGATAGTAACTTAAAATAACAAATCACAAGAGATTGAGTTACAGAGTGGATATAGAGAGATGGACGAAAAGATGGAGACTGGTAGCAGATCGAGCACAAACTACGGTTGGCGGTTGCAAAGGATGCGCAGAGGTGGTTGTCATCAGGCGTTGACGACGACAAGTCACTACAACAAAACATAGCTATAGTAACACTAATTTAGGTAACATTTTTCATAAGTGTTACAATAGATATTCTGTAGTAACGCTTAGAAAAAATGTTACCTAAAGTAATACCTAATGCAACATTTAATTATTATATGTTACAATAGGAGTCTAATGCAACATTTAAATATTATTTGTTACAAAAGGATTCTAATTGACTTAATTAAACATTACTATAGAGGGGAATTTTTTATATATTCCTTCTTGTTTTTTATTTTCTATAGGTGCCAAATCCAGATCCCTAAAACTTTTACATGCACAGGCAACGATTGAGAAAGGAAAGCAAAACTGAAAGAAAACAACTATCCTAAAATTTTCGTTTAATGAATTTTTGTTTTTCCCTCATTTTCTTTCAAATTATTTAAATAAATTTCAACTTAAAATTTTACATTAAATTTCCCTCCTAATTTATTCTAGCTTAAAATTTTCCAAAAATTTTCCCTCATAAAATTCCCACCTAGCTCAACATTTCTCCAAAATTTGCCTCCCAAAAATTAAACTAATAGTCTTTGATTTGATCTTATAGTCTTTGTTTCGAGTTGCCCAGAAATATTGCCACAACATACCCTTTTGGCTTTCTCTTGTCTCAAACCCTAACCAATGTTCCATCGCGCAATAATCACCACCGGCAATCCACTGGCTACCGCAGTTCCGTCGCCTACCACCAACCGTAGCCCAACACCAATTCCATCGCCGTTGCAATGGCCAACACCCACATATGGTGAACTCGTGAAATCTACCTCCACCCAATCGTCGAACGAGCGAAGCCTAGACAACCCCCCTCCGCTTTTCGCCCAGCACCAAAATGTCCGGACTCTTGGGCTTTTTTTTCTCCCGGTAACCGCAGTCCGAGCCTCATCCCCGACCACTGCCGCCTGAAACCACCGTCCGTCTCTACCTGCTCTCCATCCACTATCGACATCCCACTGCAATCCCATCACTCATTATGGGTTTTGCTTATTTGTATACCTAGCCCCCCATCCCCCTCTTACATTCTGACTTGGCTCGATGAGAGTTTCGGTTTGCTTATCCTTGTTGAAATTCTGTTTTTGTTTAAATGTTTAATGTCCTTATTTTTCTGTCATCTATTGCTTGGTTGGTGGTATTGATTTGGGCTTTGGTTGTTGTTATGTGCCATTGTTGTTGTAAGAATGATGCCCAAAAGAATGGAAAGGCAAGAAAATGAACGGAAAAGATTGAACAAAGGACATACTCCCAGGAATGGAGTAGACTTGATTTCAGTCATCCATTAGCATCGAGCAGCACAAAGGTATGTTTGAGTTAGGGTTTCTTTTTGCGACTTCAATGGGTTCTCTTTGTTGAATCTATGTCTTGCAATTTTGTTATGTTTGAAGTTGGTTGACTATGCAACTTAAATGGTTTCTCTATGTTGAATCTTTGTCCTGCAAATTTGTTGTGTTTGAAGTAGTTAGTCACTTATTTGATTGGTTTGCAGAATTGCAGCTATTGTTGATTTTCTCTGGTGCCCACCAATTGTTTTATGAATCGTTTGTCAGAATTGAGCATACCCAACAGTGCATCTCAAGCTTGTTGAACCATTGAAACCATTATTAAAGGGGTTGGCACGTGATAAGGATTAATCTACTCCATAGAGTTGTCTTAGTGGCAATTAAATATAGCATCATATCTATAGGCTAGGATTTTGAAGTACATGCAGTTTTCATAAACTACAACTTTTTGCTAAGTGTCCTCTTTTTCTTATTCAGCGAATTGTTTGTGTTATACCTAGAATGTTGAAACTCATGTCTACTTATAGTTTCAAGTTTAAACAGACTACAAATATGACCCAACTTGGTGAACTACCTTTGTTTAGCTAGCCAGATTTCCCAATATGTTGTGCCAGGTTTGTTTCTATCTATTATGTCTTTATTTAATTAATTATTTATATGGTAACCTTCTACGCCCTTTGCTTGTGAATGTGTAAGCTAAGTTTGGTTATGATATATGAAGATCTTGTACAATATGGGATCTAAATCATATGTTTACAGGTTGTTGCATATTCAAATGGTTATGTAAAAGTATATGAATTCTTAAACGGTTAAACCCCGTGAAACTAAATAGTCGGCAACTTCAGGTATCACGTACACTTCTCAAAAAGGCTAGGCTTTACCTCATTACTACTTACTACTTTGGTTTTTCATCAGTTATATTATATAAGATGGAGGTGATACTAAATAGTTGGCAACTTCAACTCTATTATATAAGACAGTACATGGTTTCCTGGACCCTAGACTTCAGTCAATGCCTCTACAATCTTTTGCAGTTGTGCTCTTTGATGATTAATTGTTCCGCTCATTTGATTCTGGAGTGTTTTAGAAATGTAATCCATTGTCTAGCTCTCATAAATCGAGTAATTGAGCTACAAAGATTATCCATTTTTCAAGACTTGTTCTTGGTCTTATTCTTTGAGTGTTACTGAATCATTAGGTTACTTAATCAAGATTTTGCTTCTCATCTCATGATTACTTTATACTGGAAATCTATTTGCTTAATTTCCTAACTATGTTATTCCTAATTTTGTATATATACTTTAGTTTTCTACTAGTACGCTCAAGATTTTCATTTTATGGGTCAATATTTGGTAATGGATTATTGGTTTCAAGACATCTCTTTGAATTGGTATAGTGCACAATTCCGGTAACCTCTTTTGGAGTGTCGCAGCAGTAGAATATTGGTTGAGCTGAAGCGTTGATGTATGTCAAAGGTCAAATTTTAATCGAGATGTCATGCGTTAAGCAATAGCCAAAGACCAAAAATTCTAGCTTCTACTTTCTGGAATGTCAAAAGACTCATACGATAGGCATACAAGGAGTTCAACAGGTTTGCTTAATTTGAATTTTCTTCAATTTTATTTCTTTTTCGGCATTACTTCATCTGTTAATATATTTAAATGTATGTTGTTGTCTGCTATCCAATTTTCTGATATGTCTCGGGCAATGTGTTCAAAGAAACATGATGATTGGTTGCCTGTGTTGTTTCTTTTTTCCTGGATATGTGCTCCATTTAATTGTGATGCATGAACATTAGAACAACTTATGTTGACATTTGATTTTGGGGTAATGAAGTTTCCCAATACTTTCTATGCACCCCCTTTGATGAGGTATCTACGTCCCCTCCGACTTTAAGGTCGAAACCGCCAAGATCACTAGTCGGTAGAGAGAACTTTTTTTGGCATGCTTGCAATTGAATTACTTATTTAACTTTTTTTGTTGATTTCAAATTAAAGCGTCTTTGTATTACTAATTTATCTGGACACTTTGGTTGGTACGATACTTTTGGGCATTGAAGTACATGATCAAGTTCAAGTTCAATGACGGATTACATCAATGCCCTTTGCCCATCTTTTGCAAGCAAAAAAACCTTTTTTCATATACTTTTGGCTTACAAGTGAGGAAGTACAAATTATTCAAGGTGTAGAGGCTAAATATAGTCTTTAGGAAATGCTGAAATATTGTATAGTGAATCAGGATGATTTATAATTGTAATTATACTCTATTTCTCCGTTAGTGTAATGTAATTTTCTTTTATGTATCAAGTATGATTTCTTATATTTTGGCAATTTTTCTTTTTATAAGAATAGGTTAAAACAACTAACTGTTGCCATAGGTGATAGGTCAAGAAAATTGTATTACAATAGATGAGACCCAAAAATCACACATCTCATAAATTGTTGCTTTAAGTAGTAGAATTGTTGCCATTGTTGATACCTAAGGCAACGTTTCTATTTGTATGTGTTGTAATAGCCGAAATATCTAAGGTAACATTTTTTTTGTAAGTGTTGCAATAGGTTAAATACCTATTGTAATGTTTTCTTTACAAGTGTTGCAATAGCCTAAAAAGTGTTACAATAACCTATTGCAACACACGTCTAATGTAACACTTTACAAATGTTGCCATAAACCTAAGGTAACACTATTTGAATCTTTAGTAACACTTTTGGCGCGTTGCTAAAGCTATATTTTGTTGTAGTGAGTTCTCTGATTTTTGAGTTGGTGGGTTCGTGGAGCAACTGTTATATGATCTACTGTGGTTTAGCTAGCTACCTAGATACACTACTTATATCAAATTATTTTTAAAAATTATTCAATATTGATTATAAACTTATTAATAATTGATATTTTTTACAGTTTTCAAATTTTCACACAAAAAAATCACCTCATACAAAATTCAAAAAATTAGTCGGAGGTACCCCGATATTTGGAGAAACTATTTTTCGGTACCTCAATTTTTCAAAACTCATTTTGAGGTATCCTTAATTGTTGGTTTAGTAATTATTTGATGCTTTTCTGGCCATTAATTTTATTAAGTGACCGAAATAACCGTATTCTTCTACTTTAAGGGTATTTCTTCAAGAATGGAAGAACAAGGGTATTTCGGTCATTTAATAAAACTGATGGCCGGAAAAGCACCTAATAATTACTAACCCAAAAATTAAGGATACCTCAAAATGAGTTTTGAAAAGTTGGGGTACCGAAGTTTCCCCAAATATTGGGGTACCTCCGATCAATTTTTGGTTAAACAATTGATATATTTTAACATTAAAAAATTATTCTTACTACAATGTACCATATAATTTATGGGGAGGGAGGACCAGAGAGATGGGACTTTCGAATTTTGGATAGAAGAAATGAAGGAGGGTAACGACAGAACCAAATTTTGCTAGTATAAACTCGCATCTTAATTAATGGAGGGAAACAATGAATCGATTTTTAAAAAACTTGTGTCTAGTAAGGCTTGAACTCAACACCCGATTGTTAGAAATGCAACACGCTGACCACTTTACTAACTTTCACGGAACAATTAATTATGCGGGTATATATATAGCTGTAGATCTTTAATCTAACGGCTAATCTTAAAACCATTTGTGGTCTAGTCCCCTCCTGAGCTCTCCTCAACCTTGATGTGAGTTTCCCGGTGATAAGTGTTTTTCATGACTACGTTTTAAGCGTTTCGATAGTGTATTAGAGATAGTTTTGAGTGTCAATCTTGTTTTTTATCCCAATTTCCCAATTATGCTCGGTGTTATTGTTTTTGATGAAAATTTGTAGGTTTGAGGCTAAAACACCAGCTTTCTTTCAACTTCAGGCAAGAGTAAAGACACCACGTGCCTTTACATGCCAAACCCAGACCGTGGCACAAATTTGGGACGAAACGAAGCTCAGAATGCCCGATCAGAGGCCACCACGGTCTGTTCATGGTGAGCCCCACAGTCCGTGGTGTACGGACTTTACGGACTGTACGGACCGTGGCAGTGTAAGTCGGTTGATTTCGCGAGTAGAAAAAGAAGCAAGCGGTGATTTTTCATCATTCATTCATTAGCTATCATTTTCCCTTTGTTCTTTGGCCGTCAAGGAGAGAAAAGAGAGCCCTAATAATTCCATTCTACTCCTCTTCCCCACCATCAAGATTCAAGACCGAATCGATTCAAGAGAAACCAAATTCAAGATTCGCAAAGGAAAGGAGCGGCGTTCGGGAAGAAGGTTCCACCCTGGGATCGAAAGACTCGACGAGTTGTATTCTTCGCAATTCTACTCTTTCTTTTTGATTTCCTTCTTAGTTTTGAGATTCGATTATGATGTTTGGAGCTTGTTTCATGCTTTTCTTGACGATAAGTGAGTAGTTTCCTTGAATTCTAGGGTTTTGCAACTCGGAACAATGTAGTTCGATCGAATGTTATTAGTTTGTGCATGAATTCTTGATGTGAATCAATAGAAGGTTGTGTTTTCTATGTTTATGAGTGTTCTTTAGGCCTAGAATACTTGTAGTTTAAGATTAACCTGAGAAGTACTAAAAGTTGAATTAGGATAATCTGACTACCAACCTTTCTACCTAGTTTTGTGAAATTTTAGAAAAGAATAGCAAACTAGGTAACCTTTTGATAACCAGAACATTTGAGACCTTCAACTTTGATTAACTTGAAAAGAATACAAAAGTTGTAATTTAGGTTAATTGAGGTAGTTCTATTAGCATCGAAAGAGCAGTAGAGTTCTTATGGTTATCGTTCTTGATTCATTCTTGAATGTATGATTGTGCAGGCTAGGTTTTAGTAATCGTACTCATTGTTAGGTTAATAATTCCATAGAAGTCTTCCTTTCTTGATTGAATCCCTTATTGTTTTCCTCACTTTATTAGATTAATTAGTGTCTAAAAACCTTTTCAAAACCCAAAACCTGATTAGCTTAGCAATCGCATTAGATATTAGTTTTATGTGCTGCTAATTGAGTCCTTGTGGGATCGACCTTGACGTGCTATTCCGTACACCGTGCGCTTGCGGCCTTGTCACCTGGCCCCGTTAGAAGAGCATTGGGTGAAGTCATGGACGACCGATTTCCACATCATCCTCAAGTTCTTTCGGGCGTTCAGTGAGGGTCCTTCCCGAACCTCTGTGGTGTCTCGGATCATCCCCGAACCCATTTGAAGACCTCGGGTCGGGTCGACATCGACACCAATATAATAATTTTCCGCTCGAGCTCGAGTCCATTTTCGGCCAAAGGGCTCGGTATTGGGCATGAAGAAGTCTAGGAAGAAGTCATAAGGGAACAAGAGCAAGCCAAGAGGAGCAAGTTGAAGAATATCATTTTTTGGGCAAAATTGGACAACAAGAAATGATATGTCTTCACTCTTTTGAATATAACTCATTCGATATAACTCCGATGACTATGAAATTTGGTGAACTTATAGCACAATCGAGAGCTTTCCATTGATATATTACAGTACTAAATCAGAGTTAAAATGAAGAAGTTATGCGCGTTGGAAATTGTCAGATGTCGACAGGCCTACTGGACGCTGGTAGCGCCTCATGTTATCATCTTGTCCACCCTTTTAGGGTTAGGCGCTGGCAGCGCCTCCGGAGGTGCCATCATCGCCTAACCCTGCCGACATTTCTTTTCTTTCTTTTTTCGGCTTTTGTATCCCTCCTCTCCCCACATATATTGTATTGGCTTCTTGAAAAAACTTAGATAATTGGAATGAAAAGCTTTTGGTATTTGCAACCCCTTTCCTCTCAAATCTCTTTCTCTTTATCCTTGAATGTTCTTGGTGATGGGTTGGAGTACCCCCTTCAGAGCTTGTAGTATGGACTGTCTTTTTCAAGCTTGGTGAGGGTTTCAATGGAGTTTCAATGGGTGTTGGTGACCATTCCTTTATGCATCTTTTGAACTCTAAGTTCAATCTTGGTGAGTATTCTTTATAGATTATCCATATCTTGTCAAGCTTTTGTTGATTTGGTGTATTTGAGATCTAGATCTACTCCATTGTTAGGGTTTGGTTTGTGTTGTGAGTTCTACTTGTGGCCATGGGTGATGTTGGTGCTTGTAGTACTTTGGGTTTATTTTTTTACATTTATTGAGTTACCAATCTTTCATGGATCATTTGGTATCAGAGATAGGTGTAGAACTCACTTGTAGTATTTTCGATTTCGGAATCCCCTTCATACCCATTTGTGTTGTTGTTGTGTTGAGTGTGTTTTAGTGTTCATCTTTGGTGCATTGGAGTTGAAATTGATTTATTGTAGTCATATCTTGTTGTGTTTGAAGTTTGGTTGTGATTGAGAATCATTTGAGTGAGATTGATCATTGAGAATTTGGGGTTTTTGGTGAAATTTCTGGGTAGCCATGAAAACTTAAGAAAGTTGAAGGTTGATTTGCTGGGTTTTAATGCTTGGCTATGTGTGGTGAAGCTTATGGAAGTGTCGGTATTGTTTATGCTTTGATTTGGTGCTTGTTTTGCTTTCCCTCTTGTCAGTAACACCCCATTCCCCCCCACAAAATTAGCCACTCAAAACCCCACAAAAATGGGAAATTGGAATATAATAAACCAACCTTTGGGGGTGCTTTGATATAACGAACCAACCTTGAACATTAATATTAAACGAACCAATCTTGTCATGTTGATTTTTCCAGCGAACCGCCACCGAGTCCAACTCGTCGGAGATGTGACATGGCGGCGATGCTTGCTTATGTGGATGGTGTTTTAGCCAAAAAAAAAGAAAAAAATTGGAATTTTTTTCGCTGAGTTGGATTGAATAATCCAACTTTTCCTTTTTTTTTAAACTCCACCTCAATCCCTCCCTCTCTCTCCTCTATCTCTCTCATCTCTCTCTCCTCCCTCTTCCCAGCAGACCCAGCAGACAGCAGCACCCCGAGCCCCCCCTTCTCTCTCTCTTTCTCTCTCTCTCTCTCTCTCTCTCTCTCTCCTATCTCTCTCTCCTCTCTCTTCCCAGCACCACCCCGACCCCCACCATACACCACCCTGCTCCTCCTTCCCCCCCTCCATTTTCGACCACCACTGAACCACCGCTGCACCACCATCGCCATCACCTCAAGCACCGTCATCGCAACTTCTCGCTCGAAAAACTGTGACTAAGATTGAAACAATGAGGATTGATATTGTTCATGATATAATTTAAAATGAGGAAAATTGTATCAGTTTTGGAGTATTAATTTTGGTCCAATGGGGCACCACCTGATAAACCACTCGTTCCTGATATTCATGTCGTTCCTGTGGCTGGAATTCTCGTAGAGCTTCCAGGTGCTGGCAATCGTGTCCACCACGCTTGTGTCATCACCGTGGTACGGTATAGGTTACGACGATGGTGGGACTTCCGCCGTGCTTCCTAATCGTCGCCACCGCCAGTGTCGCTCCTCGTGCAACTTGGTGTGCCATGTGGGGGTGCTGGTGATGCATTTGATCAAGGGTTGGTGTAATGGGATTGGCGCATGGGGGTTCAATTTGGTGCTTAATGAAGCCATTTTGATCGTATTTGTCAAGTTTTATGTCAAGAATTACCGGAATAGGAAACAATATGCCGGAAAAATGACCGGAGAAGGGGTCGGAGGTTTGGGTAGAACACGGGAAAGTAAAAATGTCGCCTCTGAGTCTCAAGGATTTGGGGCCGACGATGGTGGCGCCGGGGATTGATTTGATGGGGTATTTCAGGGTACTGAGAGAGAGAGAGAGAGAGAGAGAGAGAGAGAGAGAGAGAAGCTGGGGAGGGTGGGGGGTCGGGCTAGAGAGTGGAGAGAAAGGGGGAGAGATAGAGAGCGAGAGAGAGGGGGGGTGAGGTGGATTTTTTTTAAAAAAATTGTTGATTATTTTAATCCAACTCAGATAAAAATATGGCCTATTTTTATTTTATTTTTATTTTTTTTGCTTATACACCGCCACATAAGCGACCGCTTCCGCCACGTCACACTTCCGACGAGTTGGACTCGGTGGCGGTTCGTTAGAAAAAATAAAGTGTTAAGGTCAGTTCGTCTAATATTAATGTTCAAGGTTGGTTCGTTAAATCAAAACACCCCCAAAGGTTGATTTATTAGATTCCAATTTCCCCACAAAAATCTATAGCTACAAAGAACCCGAAACCTCATCCGTTCATCTCTTCCTTAGCCCATTATTTTAGCTCCAAAATATGGACGAGTCGTCTAGCCGAAGAGACAGACTCCACTCTCCCCATTCCGATCCTACTTCCCCACCTGAGCCTACAATTGCTTATCTCATGCAACAAATTATTGATATGCAAAATCGATTCGAATGTATCCAACAATTGATGGTGAATAGTCAAGGGGCAATCCAACGTCAATTGCAAGGCTTGGAAGGGACTCTTAGCAACCTTCAACTTTCACCTTATAAGGAGGATGCCAGGGCACCTCAATGACCCCATAGGTTAGAAGTGGATCTTCTGCTCCTACATCAAGAACTCAACATCGGTTTGTATAGGGGTGGCAGTGTTCCTTCCCGACGAGCTCTTCAACAACGACCTCCACGAATCACCAGTCCTCCTCCTACAATCCGACCTCGCGGTTGTCGTGAACTTGAAGAGGAAGAGTTGAGTGAGGAATCGGATGATACTTCCTATCATGAGGGTCCCAGTATTCGTAGGCCCTTAGACGATTTGGGCGACCTCCGGGTAGATCTTTCTACCTTTGATGGTAGTTCCGACCCCGATAAGTTCCTTGATTGGGTGCATGCTATGGAGAAAATATTTGAACTCAAGGAGTATGATGAGAGGAAGCAGTACAAGGTGGATACACTTCAACTTACTAAGTATGCGTCCCTTTGGCTAAAAAACTTGAAGAAACAAAGGGCGAAGGAGCAAAAATCGAAAATCCAAACGTAGCCAAAACTCAAGAAGTACTTGATGAAGAGGTTTGTACCCACCAACTACAAGCAAGATCTGTACAACTAGTTCTCCCTCAAGCAAGGCTCCCAAAGTGTTGGAGAGTATATCCACGAATTTCAGTTGGTTATGATGCGTTGTGATGTGAATGTGTTAGGAAAGTGTCCTAAAATCACCCAGTCTTTTGATCCCACAATTATTTGTTTCCTAATTGTATTAAGATATTAATTAGGTTTCCTTATTATGTTAGGTTTCCTAATTGTATTAGATTCTAAATCTAATTGGAGTGGGAGTCAAGGTAGGTTTATAGGAAGTTTCCCTATAAATAGTGGGTCTTGTTCACCTTGTTTGATGTGGCCAAGTTTGGTGCCATTGTGGCCAAGTTAGGGGCCATTGTGGCCAAGTTTGGGGCAACTCTTGTGGGAGGAGGTGTATTCAGATATTCTGAAATTTCGTATTCCAACGGTGAGAGAGGTTTTGTTGAGAGTTTTGGAACAAGAGCATGTGTCTCTTTTGGGTGGATCTCTTTCGGTGTTTGAGATCTTTGTAATACTCTCTTTGTTGGATCTCGGGAGGAGATCGTTCGTTGTACTCTCTACCATAGTGGATTCGTTTGTGCTTGTGCTGCCCGTGGTTTTTTCCCGATTTGGGTTTCCATGTTAAATTCTTGTCCCCTTTAATCTTGCATTTATTTTTCTCGATATCCAGTAGTCATCTTCTTATTTTCGCTTCCGCTGATCAATTATGCTCTTATTAAAACCTAACAGAATGAAACGTTGTGATGTACACATTAATATTACATATTTTTTTTTAAAAAATTAAATAGAATCAATTATAAATTTTCCAAAATGTCCTCATTCAAATCCACATATTTCGATCATCACCCTTTATACTCAAAAATATATATATATATATATATATATATATATATATATATATATATATATATATATATATATATATGATATTTCATTTATAACACCTTATTTTGGACACTGATTTCCTCTCTTTTATTCAGATAATTTAATAGTCTAGCTACCTTATTAAAGATTTTGTCATTGATGAGTTGATTTATTATAGTTGTTTGTTTAGGTTTTGTGACTAGCTAGTAGCTAGATTCATGTGAAGATCGAGGAATGAGAATTCAATAGGTCATCACATGATATCTAGTGAGGTATAGCAAGTATATATGGTTGGAAATTTATCATTCTTTAATATCAAGCTATGTATATTTGGACAATTTGTCTTAATAAAAAAATGTCTTTCCCTTAAAAAGCAACGTGTATTGAAGTTTTCATACAATTTCTAAATCTCTAGAAATTGAAATTTTATAAATTGACAAATACAATTTTAAGAATATATTTGGGTATAATTTTGCTCACAAATAAGAGGTGAAACAAAATCCTAGTATTTTTTACTGTAATTTCATTCATTTTGTTTCCAGTCTGTAAACTGTAGATACGAACGAATAAAAGTAAGTAGCCAAAAGATTCCAGTCATTGCTAATTGGGTGATTCATATATGTTATCTTGTATAACACTTCAAATTCAAATAGCAACTCTTTCCACAATGCATTGATTGGAGTTTTGTTTTGTGAGTTGTGATGAGCACAATTTTCCTTGGTCCACCCCAAAATCCTATTCATCTTTTCTATTTTGCTAATATTCTCTTTTACGGTGCAGTGTGATGTGTTACCGCAACTCACTATACTATTTAATATTCTTCAACATTTTCTTATAGCCCCATATCGCATTTTAGTACTTTACCATAATCTTTTTTTTTTTTTTTTGCAAAGAATGTAACTAACTATTTATCACCAAGCAAAAAGAATACAAAGATTCGCTGGAAAGATCCCACGTCCCTATCTCATATCATTTTCGATTACAATATCAATGACGCTCCTATACTTTCTGCTATGCTGAGTAAGAACAAGAACTCTACTTTTTACATCATCTATAAGATTGGAGCTCATGAGACTCCCCGCCCTTCCATGTTTCCCATGCGCTCTATTATTCCGATCCCACTAGGTGTGATAAATATAGGCATAAAAGATGGACCCAAGGAGATATTTTTTATCCTTCGTCCCATCATGCTGGGAGATGACTTCAACCCAGTCAGCAATCGTGGAGTTCGGTTCTGGAACACTTTATCATAATCATTACTTTTCTATCTCCTCACTTTTTTTTCTATGATTTTCACATTTTCTCTCCTTACCCACTACATCAACAACACTTTACACAAATTTTACCATACTATTCCACATCTTACCGTATTTTCCACAATTTCATCACACCACACTATACTACATCATTTCTACATCTTACCAACTGTACAAAAGAATATGACCTTAAGTGGCAAGTCAGAGAAAAGAAATTATGCAAGTGTTAGAGCTTGCAGCTAATATATGCATACAACAATAATAAATTTTATATGGTAGTAGTTGGGCGGAATAGGTAAGATAACAACGATAAAGTTGGATAAAATGTGTGAGATAAAGTGTGGTAGAAGGAGAAAGTGATTATCCTACAACTCAAATTCTTAAATTTAGGTCTCGTTCTCTTATGCGGTCGGCAGACTGCGATGCAACACCGCACCACAACTTTCCATATTCCACCACAATTCACCACAATCTATCACAACTCACCGCAATCTACTTTTTTTCTAATATAATTTATCTTTTTATTAAAAATTAAACTTTCCATATTTCACCACAACTTTCCCCAACCCACCACAATCCACTAGAACTTTTCCCAACCCACCACAATCCACGACATTTTCTCCATGCCGCACCGCAACCAGCTGTAATATTTCAGTCTTGTTTATTTTAAAAATCATAATTTATATTTCTAAATATATTTCAAGTTAAAGTATCAAACAGAGATATAAAACCGTGGTAGACTCTGTAGACCTGGATTCGTCATTTTTTCTGCAAGAAATTTCTCATGCATTGCTGGTTGCCCCATTTGACCCGTTCCTCTCTTCTCATAATAACCGAAGACAATGACTAATTGAAAAGTACCAGTCATAATAGTGTGAAGACTATTAACGTTCATCACGACACATTGAAAATTCTTAACTCATAAACACACGCCTTAGAAAATGTAGGAGAAAATTTGGATACTACATTTTGATTTTATATATCTATCACCTTCAACTATGTGTCAGTCAAATTTTGAAAACTATTCAATATGTATAACATTGTATTATATAAATGTACTATCATTAGACTCATTGCAGAAAATATTACAAAGAAATATAATTTTGCAATTTTTAATAAAAACTTATGTGAGAAATTATCAGTCACATAATGACATTGCAGACTCTAGTATGTTCCCTCCATCACAAAATATTTGTTCATAATTCTTTTTCTAGATGTCCTAAAATGATGTTCACTTGTTTAATAAAATTATTAAAATACACTAAGACCATGTTCTTTAGAGTGGTAGAATTAAATTAGGTAAAATAAAATTGATAAAGAAACGAAAGATAAAAAAATAATTTGTGGCAGGTAGGTTAGTAGTAGACTAAATATATTTTATTATTAAATTCTGAATTTTTTGAAGAAAGTAAAATGATATTGGTTTAAATGTTTTTTAGGGATTCGGGTAAGGTAAGATAAGATAAGGTAAGTAACTGGTAGGATAAATCTAATTTATCTTACTAAAAAACACGACTTTACTTTGAATTTGAAAAGTATTTAAATATAGGAGGAAAAAGTTTAAATATTATTTTTGAATCTAAAATGAATGAAATTATGGATATTTTTATTGTAAATTGAAATTAAGGACCTATTTTTTTTTTCTATTTTTGGTGTGTGGGGTGGCTTATTTGCGGTTATCCTGTGGTATGGTACAATATGGTTGGTATGGTGAGATATGATTACTTGTGATTAAAATGATTCATACAATAAATGGGTAGGTGCGTATCAAAAAAGGGAAAAATGGCGGTGAAAAAATTATGCTTATTGTACAAAATTGTAGTTGGTGTGAGTCCAAAAAAGAAAAAAAAATGTGCGGAAAGAAAAAAAGTGAGAAAAAAGAAAATTATATTTGTAATAAACGGGTTTGGTTTTTTGTAATTAATTAATGTAGATAAATGTATGTAGTTAGTGTAATATGATACCAAATAAAAGAACAAGGTCCCAAATTTGATAAGTATTTTAATTTTAATATTTTTAAAACATGGCAAGCATTTATTAATGAGCTACAAATTAAATGAGGGTATGATGATACGAGTCTTACCCTAACATATATTTTTTATGTGTTTTACTATTCGTCGAATGACCCCATTCTTTTAGGTGATAGATTGCGATTTGGTACCATACCATACCGCAACTCTTTAATTTCTACCACATCACATCACAATCATTACCAATATATCTCTTCACTTCTCTCTCTTCTCACTTTTATGCTCTACTTTTCACATTCTCTCTGCTAGTCTGCTCAAATAACCACACTTACCATAATTCTCACCACAATTCACCACAACTCACCACAATTCACCACAACTCACCACAATTCACAACATTTTTTCAAGTTTCATCTTAGCGCACTATTACCACACCGCAACCAATAGTATAAAACAACGGGGCCTAGTATTTCTTATAAATTATTAATTATAATAAGCTAGGGATGCGTACGCTCTGTCAATGAGCACAAAGAATACCTTAATTGAATCAACCATTTCCATCAAATTCATTTTAAGCATTTTGTTTAAATACAAAAAGATAATGGATAAAAGTATAATTTTATACAATTTATGTAATCTCATACTTATAAAATCCAATCATAACATTTAATTTTATCTTAATATATAATAATATAATTTTAATAATAGGACACCACATTTAAGAAGTGTTTATCCCAATATTAATATCATTTTCATTTTGGTTAAATGAGAAGGACGTTACGGACCGAATACTTACACGACAACCAATTAAACTCTGACTAGACTCGAAAATAGAAAGTCATTTACATTTTTATTCTATTAAAGATTGATTAAAGCAACACAATACGTATCATATTACAATCACGATCTGCTAGTTCCAAGTTGGCAGCAGATCAACCGGAGATGGCTGCAGCAGTGAACTCAAGTTTCTTAATTTCTTTGCTTTTCACAGTTGCGCTCATACTGATTCCAAAATCAAAAGCAGCCCCCTCATACCGGGACAGTGCTTGCTCAAACACTACCCTTTTTAATCCCAACAGTGAATACCAAACCCATCTCCAAACCGTGTTCAATTCTCTGTCCATCAATTCCACCGACGCCTCAGGCTTCTCCACGGCCTCCTCCGGCAGCAGCTCAAATGGTGAGACGGTCTACGGGTTATTCCTCTGCCGGGGTGACATCGACTCAAGCAACTGCCCAGAGTGCGTTACCACGGCGGTCTCTGATCTACAGCAAAAATACTGCCCCAAAGCAAAAGTGGCTGTTATTTGGTACGACGAATGCATGGTCAGGTACTCTAATGAATCCTTTTTTGGCCAAATGCAGAAATCTCCCAACCACATCTTATTTGGTACCCAAAACGTGAGGGGGAACTTGACGCACTTCAACGAACTTGTGAGAGAGATGATGAATAACGTTTCCTCTGAAGCAGTTAGCGGCAGTGGGTCGCGTGGCAAGAAATTTTTCGCCACAGAAACGACGGTATATAATAACTTTACGGTTTACGGTTTGGGACAGTGTACACAAGATTTGACCAACAGTGACTGCTCCGGGTGCTTGGGATTCGCCATTGGTGAGCTGGGAAATAGCCAGGGAGAACAGGTACTGTTGCCTAGCTGTAATGTCCGCTATGAAATCTACCCATTCTTTTCTTTGCCAGCGCCCCCGCCAGCGCCCATGCCCGTTAATACCACGGGGTCGACTACTTCTGTTACTCAACCCCATCATCGTAAGTTGATAATACATGCACTTTTAATACTTAGATGTTTTACCTGTTCTCTCATTTAGGAGTATGTAATCTGATTGTAATTGGTCTTTGTTTTGGGAATGTTGAAGGTGAACTTTGGTGATGATTAGTTAAGGAGTTGATTAGTATAATTTGTGACAACACTTACCCTCATATGCAGCAGACCCATCGGGCTGCCCTGAGATATGGGTACAGTGGGTTGGACTAGTTACGATTGTGAAAAAAATATGCGGGAGCTTAGCATGCATGGGTCTCAATATCCTATTTAACATTTTCTTTCATTGGGGATGTTTGGAAGTTGAAGCTATATGTATGTGTATGATGTACATGAATGTAGCTGATCAGTAAAAATATTCAATTACGCAGGGAAGAAGTTATCAACTGGCGTGATTGTTGCCATTTTTGTTCCCTCCGTGATAGTCATAGTAGTTTTACTTGTCTGGGCTGTTTTCCTCATCAACAAGAAAGCTAACAAGTATGATGGTGAAACAGTTAAAACAGGTAAGAATGAGGCTACATCTAACTATTGTTTCATATGTTCATATTGAATGATCCCTTGTTATGTTGTGCATTCTAGGTGAAGATTTCAGTGGCTTTGGGTCATTGAATTATGATTTGGGTACTCTTCGATCTGCAACAAATAACTTTTCCGATGAGAATAAATTAGGTGAAGGTGGATTTGGTTGTGTTTACAAGGTAACCCCCTTTGCCTTTTTCTTTGAACAGCCTTGTTTAGAGGTTAATTGTTGGAAAAACGAACGATGAGATGGATAAAAGGAACCACAAGATGGGGGATCAACTGGGTGATTAGGAGTCGAGGCCAAGCCGTCTCCCCTTAAGACTTATTCACTAGACCGTGAAAAGACTCAAGGGTAAAACCTAACCTGCTTGTAAGCAAAGTTACAAGATCTCTCAAAGAACTCAAAGAGTTGCTGCAGTCAACACCTTAAGATTGTGTTGAATACTCTCTAGAAAAGAAGAAGAAGATAGATGAGGGTGTGGATGAATGGAGAATTCATCCTCCTTATATAGGCACAATTTTTGGAGTCATAAGGTGGTCAAACATTCCATAAGCAATGGGCATAATCCTAGGGATTATGTTTGAATGATATTAATGAGAAATCATGACTGATTTCTCAGTCAATATCATCTAAAAACATGACCAAATTCATTTCAACACGAGGCATAAATCATGGGATTTGAAATTCAATCCCGACTGTGATCAACACGGATCGTGTTAGATCAATACGGTCCGTGTTGTAGCCAACACGACCCGTGCTGGATCAACACGACCCGTGCTGGATCAACACGACCCGTGTTGATCCTGTGCACGCTTTTCTTACTTTCTGGACGCCAACACGGGTCGTGTCATACTTAGCACGATCTGTGTTGAGTCCATTTCTCTTGTTAAGCTCGTTTTCGACCTATCCGGTCAATCCTATGCTTATAACTTGTATTTTATGCCTCTTAACTCTTGAAATACTCCCCTACAGGGGAGGGGGGGGGGGAGGGGTGAATAGGGTTACTGAAATTTTCTGCACAAATCACAACTTAACAAGGACGTTAGGTCCTCGGTCTAACCAGACCGAAAACTTCCTTCACACAGAACAGAAATAGAATAAAGGACAGAATATATAAAATGAATAACCTCCTTTATTGCATAGATCAGAAAGACAACCTAAGGTAAAGGACCTTAGGTACTACAGAGAACCAAGCGCCTTGTGATGGACGCTTCTTATTGTCTACGGTAAAGGGCCTTTGCAATGAAGCTTCTCAGCTGCTTACAGTGAATGGCCTTTGCAGTGAATAGCGAACCAGAGACTGAAATGCCCAAGGTAAATGTCCTTAGGGTTTCAGTCGAACCCAGAAAACTTCGAACACAGTTTCTAGGTAAACTCACACACCACGCACAGATTCGATGCAAACTCTAATCGATCCTAAGTCCGTCTAGGAATCGATTAGAATAACACAAACCAATTCCTAAATCCGTTAAGGAATTTGATTACACTCAAACGAATTCTCCCACAGAATTCGACCTTCCCCACAATGAAAGATTTCAAAACAAAAGCTCTGTTATGTTTTGTATCACCCGATTTCTTCCGTGGAATCGTTAATCTTCCTTGATCAAGATGTCTTCTATTTATGCATCTTCCATACGCAATAGCCGTTGCAATTTGGATTCCTTCCTTCTTTGCGTTGGATGATAACTTCCTTACTTGCTGTTTCCTTCTTGGTCTTGATTCAGAATATAATTGTTGCTGTTTCCTTCTTGGTCTTGATACAGAATATAATTGTTGTTTCCTTCTTGGTCTTGATTCAGAATATCTTACTTCAATCTTTTCTTCTATTTCCTTGATTAAGGCTTTCCTGAAATAAGAAGGTAGCAATTAGTTAATCTAATTAAGAGAGGAATAAGATCCAAATCTTCCCAGAGTATATTCTATAAAACTTCCCTGTTTGTTTCTTGCTCAAAACGTATTCCTTGCTGTTTGTAACCTTCGTCCTTCTGCCTTGACGTAAATGTCCTTCAGTCTGTTTCTGTGTGAACGTCCTTATCCATTGGCGCCTTGACGTAAATGTCCTTCAGCCTCTTTCAGCTTTCTGGATAAATGAATTTTGGCTTTTATTCAAAACTGATCCGGTTGCCAGGACAATGTCCTTGAGGGGTTCTAACAATCTCCCCCTTTTTGATGAAAGGCGAAATTCATTTACACTACTTCTCCCCCTTTTTGACTTTTATCAAAAAGTCTAGAGAGCTCCCCCTTAATAATGTAATTATCTCCAATAATCTGCACGACTCAACAAACTTGTTAGTCCTAGGAGAGGCTACTCCCCCTCAATATGAGCCGTAAAAATAATCAATGATACTGCTAATTAAGGAGATCCATTTGTCAAGGTCCTTGACCCTAGATCTGACGTCCTTGAGGGGTTCTTATTGCTGATGTAGGTAATGTCCTTGAGTGCCTCAAGCTCCTTTAAGTATCCACTCTCCTTAATGCTGAATATACCTGCAAAAACTTTCGACACCCTTCCTCAAGCCATAATTGACATTAAACTTAGGTTCTTGACTACTAGTACCAACCATGTTCGGAAGTCTTGTTCCTTTTGGAACCCAAACTTGTACAATTTTAGAACGATAATGATTAAAGTAGTAGGGTTTACCATATTTGCTCTTGGGAATAGATAAATGACCTTGATATCTTGCCCCAAGATAGGTGTGTCGTTCTTGGTGCCTAGAGTGAAAACTGTGGCCTTGGTACTGCTCATTAAGGTCCTTGTGTCTTCCTTGCTGCTTGGTTCTGATAGCTTGATCTTGCGAGACACAATGTCCTTGATGACATTTTCTTTCTAGTTGCTTGGTTGCCTCAGTCAGAGACTTGTGACAACCATCAAGGTTGGCCTTGAGATCTAGTATTCAGCCTTGAGAATGTCAATCTTGGAGGTAAGTCCTTCACACAATTTCTCCAATCTTTCATTGAGCTCCTTGAGGCCTTTGTTGGTTTCTTTTAGAGACCTAATCCTGTTTAAATGCTTGGTCTCCCTTCCAGCAAACTTTAACAAACATTTTCCCAAGTACTTTTTAGGGTAAGTGATGAGATCATCAAAAGTTACCTCCCTTGATTCATCCTCGTCACTTTCTTGATAATCATCGCTAGCTGCACCAACTTCCTCTGTATCGCTGGTGTCTTTTCTCATACTGCAGTGACTAGTGGTCTCCTCATCATCACTCCAAGTGGCCATGAGGGCCATGTGATTTTTCTTTTCTTTGTTCTTTCTGTGGTAGGGGTAGTCCTTGATCAAGTGATCCGGGTCACCACAAAAGAAACAAGATAATGAGTTAGTTCTATTATTTGGGGGGGGGGGGGTGAATAGGGTTACTGTAACTTTCTACACAAATCACAACTTAGACAAGGACGTTAGGTTCTCGGTCTAAACAGACTGAGAACTTCCTTTACACAGAATAAAGATGGAATGAATAAAGGACAATATATATAAACTGAATAACCTCCTTTATTGTATAGATCAGAAAGATAGCCTAAGATAAATGACCTTAGGTATTACAGAGAACCAAGCGCCTTACAACGGACGCTTTTTATTGTTGGCAAGGGCCTTCACAGTGAGGTGTCTCAACTGCGTTACAGTAAATGGCCTTTGCAGAAGTAGTCGTATCAGTACAGAAATCCCAAAGGCAAATGTCCTTGGGGTTTCAGACAAACCAGAAAAGCTTCGATCAGTTTTCTAGGCGATTACAAATTTCTCAGAAAACTTCACCCACCCAATTCGATTTGGTGTTTACACAACTTGAATCCTAATTCCGTCTAGGATTCAAACACAAAAGCCTAACACAATTCTAGATCCGTTTAGAATTTGCTAGCACTTTCAATACACTCAAAAACTCACTCAAACACAAGACACTTCTTTGTTTGAACGCTCGATTACTTCCGTGGAATCGAATGCTCTGCCTTGAGTCCTGTGTCTCCCATTTATAGATCTGCTTCCTTGATTCTCTTTTGACCGTTGAGGATACTCGAGGTCTTGAGCAGATTTCTTTCCCTCTTCTTAAGATCTCCAGAGTTGCCTTTCTTGCGAGATTCTGGATGCTCGAGATTTTGTCTTTCTTTCCAAAACTTCTACTTTGATTGTTTCCTGCAATATGCATATCATCACAGAATCAGTCTGGATAGAATGATTAAGAAATATTAGATGATTAAGTTTCCAGAATTGGCTTCCCTGTTCTTTTGCTCTTTTTGTCTTTCACTTCAAAACTTCTCGGATGACTGTCTGGACATGAATGTCCTTTGAGTGCTCCAGTACTGATGTCGTTGAGCTGTGACTGCATGAATGTCCTTGGACCTGTTGAGAAGAAGGATTCTACAATCTCCCCCTTTTTGAGTGAAAGACAAAACTAGATACAAGCATAGTATGTGCAACACAGATAGATTATATGCAATATAGGATGTAGCAAAAGCAATATAGTTCATATAGTCCCTGATACAGTCCCTGATGCATAGCCACAACTATGCAAATATCATCTCCCCCTTTTTGACTTTCAATCAAAAAGGAAACAGGAGGACTGGTGGTAGAGGATCTTTGCTCCCCCTGGATAGAGGGATGCTAGCTCCCCCTCAACTGGTCGTCAGGTTGCAGCATGCCAAGCTCCCTTCGATTGTTAATGAATTGCTCAGAGGGAAGGGCCTTGGTGAAGATATCTGCCAGTTGTTGATGAGTGGGGACAAAGTCCAGTGTAATATGGCCTTTGTCAACATGATCTCTAATGAAATGATGTCGTACTTCAATGTGTTTGGTGCGGGAGTGCTGAACTGGATTTTTGGTGATTTGAATAGCACTCTTGTTATCACTCTTGATGGGAATTTTCGAGAGGTTGATCCCAAGGTCCTTTATGTGTTGTTTGATCCACAGAGTTTGAGCACAGCATGCCCCGGCTGCTATGTATTCTGCCTCGGCGGTGGAAAGGGCAATAACATTCTGTTTCTTGGACTGCCAGGAGATTAAGGAAAAACCAAGCATTTGGCATCCTCCAGAGGTGCTCTTCCTATCAGTCCTTGAGCCAGCAAAGTCAGCATCTGTGTATCCAATGAGGTTCAGCGTATTGTTCCTGGGATACCATAGACCAACGTCCTTGGTGCCTGCAAGATACCTTAAAATCCTTTTGACAACAATCAAGTGAGATTGTTTGGGAGCACTTTGAAAGCAGGCACATAAGCAAACACTAAACATAATGTCTGGACGACTTACAGTTAAGTAAAGTAGAGATCCTATCATACCTCTATATAGCTTATCAGGAATGTCCTTACCTTGTAGATCCTGATCAAGTTTCAATGTGGAGGACATTGGGGTGCTGCAGTGTTTAGCATTCTCTAATCCATATTTCTTTAGCAATCCAAGGAAGAAACTTAGTTCTCCCACGAGACTCATTTCAAACTCTTTGCTCATTAGATCAGTGAATTCCTTCACTAGATATTCATTAGTAACACCAAATATAATGTCATCTACATAAACTTGAATTATAGTAGAGTCTTGACCTGAGGTTTTAATGAAGAGAGTCTTGTCTATGAGACCTCTTGTGAATCCATTTCTGAGAAGAAACGAACTTAGTCTCTCATACCAAGCTCTAGGGGCTTGTTTCAAGCCATAAAGGGCCTTTTGAAGTCTGTAAACATGAGTGTCTGGATTATGTTCGAATCCAGGAGGTTGTTCCACATAAGCTTCTTCTCTTAGGTATCCATTTAGGAAGGCACTTTTAACATCCATTTGATATAACCTCATGTGACTTGATGCATCATTAGCAAGGAGTATTCGAATGGCCTCAAGTCTTGCAACAGGTGCAAAAGTTTCTTCATAGTCAATGCCTTCTTCTTGGTTGTACCCTTTGACAACTAATCTTGCCTTGTTTCTTGTGACTGTGCCATGTTCATCTAACTTGTTGCGGTAGACCCATTTTACACCAATAACTGGACGATGTTTGGGTCTTTGAACAAGCTTCAATACTTTGTTGTGCTCGAATTGATTTAGTTCTTCTTGCATAGCTAGGATCCAGTTGTTGTCCTTTAGAGCTCCTTCAGGTCCTTTAGGTTCAATCTGAGACACAAACGCGTGTAAGGCACAAAAGTTTCTAAGAGAGGATCGAGTTCTAATACCTGTCTCCAGACCAGAAAGGAGGTTGTCGGCTGGATGAGCAGGTTTGAATCTGAAGGTCCTTGTTGACTCCTCGATGTTTTGTTGTGTGTTATCAGTCATTTGAGGAGTTTCTGTCAGTGAAGGTCCTTGTCCTTCATTGGAGGAAGGTTCTTGTTCTGTACTTGAGGAAGGACTTTGTTCTTCATTATGCGAAGGTCCTTGAGCCTCACTTTCCTCATCTTCTGAAGTTGATTGTAAGGTGTCATTTGGATGAGGTTCTTCATTTTGTTGGTGAGGAGCTTGCTGAAATTCACGAGGAGAGTCCTCGTCATCATCATTTTTATGAATCTGGAATTTGATGGAGGACCTTTCTGATGGAGTGGTGGAAGTTTCATCGAAGATGACATGAACTGATTCTTCCACTTTTCTGGATGCTTTAATGTAGACTCTGTAAGCTTTGCTAGATAATGAATATCCAACCAGGATACCTTCTTCACTTCTTGGCTCAAATTTGCTTAAGGCCTTTTTACCGTTGTTGTGAACGAAGCACTTACATCCAATGGCCTTGAGGTGAGCTACATTTGGTGTTTTACCCTTGAATAGCTCATAGGGTGTTTTCTTCATGAAGGACCTTATGGTACATCTGTTGAGAATATAATTTGAAGCATTTATAATTTCAGCCCAAAGAAAAAGGGGTTGATTATTCTCACAAATGATGGTTCTGGCCATGTTTTCTAGTGTGCGGTTCTTCCGTTCAACCACACCATTCTGTTGTGGTGTCCTTGGGGCAGAGAAATTATGTGTGACCCCTTCTTGATCACAGAATTTTTCAAATTGATCTCGATTATCAAACTCTCTTCCATGATCTGTTCTTATAGACACCAAACTGAGTCCTGTAAGGACCTTGAGTTGCCTGTACAGTTTCTCAAATTCTGGGTAAGCATCTGTCTTATCCTTCAAAAACAAAACCCAGGTGAATCTGGAATAATCATCAACAATGACAAGTATATATGAACGACCTCCTAAGCTTTTATATGGAATTGGTCCACAAAGGTTCATGTGCAATAGTTCTAAACACCTCGAGGTAGTTATTTGAGATAAGGGTTTAAAGGAGGATCTGGTTTGTTTGCCTTTAGCACATGCATCACATACTTTGTTACGAATGAAATTTTGAGATGGTAGTCCTCTAACCAAGCCTAGGTTCTTTAGCTTTTGAAGGGTCTTCATGTTCACATGTCCCAATCTACGATGCCATAACAAGGTTTCATCTGATGCAACTCTAAGACAGGTAAGGTCCTTTGTCATATGATCACTAAGGTCAATAACATACACATTATTCATCCGATGACCTTTAAGGACTATTTCATGAGATTCTTTTTCTACTACGCATGAGTTATTATTGACCCAAACTTTATAGCCTCTATCACAAAACTGGGAAATACTTAAAAGATTGTACTCTAAACCTTCTACATAATATACATCATTTATACAGTTGACAGAATCCTTACCAACTTTGCCGACACCAAGGATCTTTCCTTGGCTTTTGTATCCAAACGTTACCTTCCCACTGTTGATGTCCTTGAGTACTCTGAATTTGGTTGGATCTCCAGTCATATGTCTCGAGCATCCGCTGTCCAAATACCAGAGGTCGTTGTGAGCCTTGAGACATACCTGCACTGAACGGCATTGTACCTTTCTTTGGTCCAGATGGTTTAAGAGAGGTTTCTTTATTTAAGGGAGTAGGTTTTCTGTTTGGATTTTTTTGAATCCACTTTGGTTTGGTCCTTGTTTTTGGTCTTTTCGTGGATCTATGAGGAGGCAAGGTTTCAGGTTTGGTTTTGGGTAAACCAGGTTTATCTGTAAGGATCTCTGATCTGGTTTTGGGTGAACCAGGTTTGTCTGCAGAGGTTTTCTTTTCAGGGTGTATGATACAGTGAACATGGTTTATTTCTTGATTGAGAATAGAGTTCAGCTCTTTTCGATTCTGTATCATTTCATTTCTCATGCTGACATTATCAGAGGTAAGGTTTTTGATTATTTCATATTGAGTTTCTATGGTTTTGGAGTTTGTTTCGGCAATTCTAGTGAGATATTGGACTTTGTCGGTGAGGGTTGCAATGTAATCAAGCAGATTAACCAATCTAGGTTTCAAATTATGTTCAAGACATTTGAGAAAAAGGTTAGTAAATACCTCGTCATCATTATCCTTCTCTTCTTCAGTAGGCCGACATGAAACGAGTTTTCCCCGCGGAACATTTTCTCTTTCGTCCTCGGACGTTCGGACATTTTGTTTGTTGGATTTCAGCACTTGCGTTCTCATGCCCGAAGAAACCCTCGCGATTGATTAGGAGAAAGAGCGAAAGCGAGAAAGATGGATTGTTTGTTGTCCATCGAAAATCGAATTGAATTCCCCGGGGATTGCCTTACGTCACTGCGCGCTCCTTCCCGGGGGAGAAAGAATCTTCTTAAGAAGGGTTCCGTCTCGAACTCCGAGTGCTTCCCAAGGAGATCAAGTTAGGGGTGCTGTGGCCATCTGTTGTTATGTTTATAAGCTACTTAACCAGTAAATACGTTGTAGCGATAAACTACTATTATAACACCCTGAAATCAATATAGATCAGCAGAGCATGCGGGAGAATAGGATAAACAGGGCACTCGGTAAGGAGGGATTGTTGTTTTTTATTAGTGAGGGCAAGCAGCTTTCATTTTCTTAAATAGTTTAATTTAATTAATTTAAGTAGGCAGTTCGTATCTTTCTATGACCCCCAGAATAATAAGTAGGAGGATAGGCAGAGCAAGAGCTCTTGAAGTCTACCCGAGCGTGCTTTTTCATTCATCCATTTAGGCCCGACTAGGAGCACGTGGATCCAGGGAACCTGTCTCGGAAACAGCTTTTTACCAGTAAAGGCTAATCACAGTAAGAAAGTCCAATCTCTGAAATAAGGCTTAGTCTTTCCATACTAGGCCTACCCGTAGAGTTATCCTTTCCCGAGTGCTTACTTCTTTAGTCAACAGATTCGGCTAGCGATGTAACCTATCATCTAAGCAGTCCCGCATCTTCTGAACCTGAGATTTGCCCAGAATTCGCCAGGACTATTCCAGTGAGTCCTCCTATGGTGAACAAAAAGATGAACCCTACGGCAAGGGCTTGGTCATATATCAGGGTAGACTCTATATGGCTAGAAAAGAAAGAAATGGAAATAAAGCAACTTCTCATTATGCCCTTTACACAAAGAAGCACCCCTCCGGAAATATCTCAATAAATAATGAAGTGCGAAAGGCAGAACAAGGGGATTCGATGCCATCAAGACATCCTGGTATTCCATGTCAAAGCAAAGAAAAAGCTCCTTGGACTTCCCTATCCGTATGGTCGGCCAATCCATGACAACCCCACAACAAAGAGTAAAATGCCAAGCCCTTTTTCTATTAAAGAAAAAAGCATGCGCTCAAAATACCTCATAGACCCCAACTACTTTGTTTGCGTTAACGTCCTTCGCCATAAGACAAAGGTTTGCAATTTCCTCAGATTCACTTTCACTGCCATCACTTTCACTCCATGTAGCGACCATAGCTTTGCTGCTTGACCTTTTTCCTCTAGAGTCGCTTTGTTCCTTGACTTTCTTTACATGAGGACATTCTCTGACTAAGTGATTTGTTGCACCACAAGCAAAGCATTTGTATTCATTATCATCCTTGGTTAGTGTTTTACCTTTGGGTAAAGTTCGTTTGGAGGATGATTCTCTTAGGTAACCACGGAATCTGGGATTCCTTCTGTATAGTCGCCTGAACCCTTTGGCCAGCATGGCCATGGTTTCTTCATCCTCATCCTCTGATTCTTCTTCTGGTTCCTTGGTACTTTTGAGAGCAATGTCCTTGGTCTGACTTCTTTCAGGCAGTCGTATTTCATAGGCAAGGAGCTTTCCTATTAATTCTTCAAGCTTCAAGTTTTCTAGGTCTTGGGCTTCTTCAATGGCAGTCACCTTTGAACCCCATTTGTGCTCAGGCAAACACTGAAGGATCTTGTTCATTTGCTCTTCATCTGTATATGTTTTCCCGAGGGATTTGAGATGATTGGTTATAGCACTGAATCTCTTGAACATAGATTCAATGGATTCATTTTCTTCCATCTTGAAGCCTTCATACTTTTGAACAAGTAAGTTGATCTTGGGCTTTTTCACTTGATTTGTTCCTTCGTAGGTGGTGACCAAGTAGTCCCATATCTGTTTTGCTGTATCAAAATTTGACACTCTTTCAAACTCGTTAGAATTAAGACTACAAATTAAAAGATAGTGTGCATGAGTATTCTTTTTTGCTTGCTCTTTCTCTTCAGGTGTGTACTCAGATCTTGGCTTGTTACTTTGTGTTCCATCCTCAGCAGTCTTCTGAGGTGTAGGATAATTTCCTTCCCTGACTATGTCCCAAATGTCCTCGTCCTGATTTCTCAAGAAGATTTCCATTTGGCGCTTCCAAACTCGATAGTTATCACCTGTCAGCAAAGGTGATCTGTTCCACGAACGTCCTTGGCTTAAGTCACTCATGTTGTGATCTCCCATGATCTTTGCCACAGAGCGGTTAGTCTCTGACTTTTCAGTGGACCAGGCTCTGATACCAATTGAAAGAACCCTAGAGGGGGGGGGGGTGAATAGGGTTACTATAACTTTCTACACAAATCACAACTTAGACAAGGACGTTAGGTTCTCGGTCTAAACAGACTGAGAACTTCCTTTACACAGAATAAAGATGGAATGAATAAAGGACAATATATATAAACTGAATAACCTCCTTTATTGTATAGATCAGAAAGATAACCTAAGATAAATGACCTTAGGTATTACAGAGAACCAAGCGCCTTACAACGGACGCTTCTTATTGTTGGCAAGGGCCTTCACAGTGAGGTGTCTCAACTGCGTTACAGTAAATGGCCTTTGCAGAAGTAGTCGTATCAGTACAGAAATCCCAAAGGCAAATGTCCTTGGGGTTTCAGACAAACCCAGAAAAGCTTCGATCAGTTTTCTGGGCGATTACAGATTTCTCAGAAAACTTCACCCACCCAATTCGATTTGGTGTTTACACAACTTGAATCCTAATTCCGTCTAGGAAGGATTCAAACACGAAAGCCTAACACAATTCTAGATCCGTTTAGAATTTGCTAGCACTTTCAATACACTCAAAAACTCACTCAAACACAAGACACTTCTTTGTTTGAACGCTCGATTACTTCCGTGGAATCGAATGCTCTGCCTTGAGTCCTATGTCTTCCATTTATAGATCTGCTTCCTTGATTCGCTTTTGACCGTTGAGGATACTCGAGGTCTTGAGCAGATTTCTTTCCCTCTTCTTAAGATCTCCAGAGTTGCCTTTCTTGCGAGATTCTGGATGCTCGAGATTTTGTCTTTCTTTCCAAAACTTCTGCTTTGATTGTTTCCTGCAATATGCATATCATCACGGAATCAGTCTGGATAGAATGATTAAGAAATATTAGATGATTAAGTTTCCATAATTGGCTTCCCTGTTCTTTTGCTCTTTTTGTCTTTCACTTCAAAACTTCTCGGATGACTGTCTGGACATGAATGTCCTTTAAGTGCTCCAGTACTGATGTCGTTGAGCTGTGACTGCATGAATGTCCTTGGACCTGTTGAGAAGAGGGATTCTACAACTGTCAATGTCAAGGGTACTCTATATGTGCATATAATGCAAGATTAGTTGCAAATTAGTTTGAGGTTATAGGGTCAGTTGTAAGAAATCATAATGATCCCTTGTTATCTTTCTACAGCATTATTGTGATCTGTAGCTCTTCATAATGAGAACATGGTATAGATCATAATATCGTATAGTCTTTTGAAGCTTGTCACAGTATCTTAAAACTACCCACAATTCAACTTCTTATAGTTTCTTATAGGTAATAGCTTATATCTTAAACTTACAGCTGGAAACAAAAATGAATAGTTGGAAACTTGGAAACAGCTACCAAAAAACAGTACAGAGTTGGAAAAACTATTAAAATTCATGAGATGTAAATTAACTAAACCTTAAAGTTTGTTAAGAGGAAATGAAAAATGCTATTTTCAATAGTACTACCAAAAACTTGGATATAAATTCTCTAGTCAAAAACATTCTATATGTCCTCCCCTCCCATGTAGGGAAGGGGGACCAGAGGAGAGTGATTTAAAACAGGATTTCACAATTGATTTTGCATCTTACTATAGGGAACATTACCAAATGGGTATGAAATAGCAGTGAAGAAGCTATCTATGCACTCCGGTCAGGGTGTGGCAGAATTTGTGAATGAAGCTTCCTTGGTTGCGAAGCTCCAGCATAGAAATTTGGTGAGACTCATTGGGTTTTGTTTGGATGGAAAGGAGAAGTTACTCATATATGAATACACACCCAACAGAAGCCTTGATAAGTTTCTTTTTGGTAAGCATATCTATAACTTACATGAATAGTATGCATGCAAGTATATATTTCTTAATGTTGGCTTCGTCTAATTAAGTTGCATACACAGATCCGAAAAAGCGAGGGCAACTGAGTTGGGAACGTCGCTACAAAATTATATGTGGCATTGCACGAGGAATGCTTTATCTACATCAAGATTCGCAACTAAAAATTATACATCGTGATCTAAAAGCCGGCAACATCTTGCTAGATGAAGACATGAATCCTAAAATTTCAGACTTTGGCATGGCAAGAATACTCGGTCTTGATCAAACTCAAGCAAATACACAAAGAGTTGTTGGTACATAGTGAGTATAATTTAAAGTACATACCCTTTTGGTTAAAACATCCAACTCTTTGTTTGTTTAATTAACGCATGCGCAATAATGTTTTCTTGTGTAGTGGTTACATGTCTCCTGAATATGGCATGCATGGGATGTTCTCGGTCAAATCTGATGTCTATAGTTTTGGCATATTAGTTTTGGAGATTATAAGTGGTATGAGAAATAGTGCATTCGAAGAATCACTTTATGAGGATCTTCTCGACTATGTAAGTGTGCATTATATTGCCCTTGTCCTATCTCCAATTTCAAAAGTACTTACATTCAACTTTCTTGCTTAATATGAAATTCTCAGGCATGGCGAACATGGAGCGATCGGGCGCCCTTAGAGTTCGTGGATTCAACCATAAGGGACTCGTGTTCAACCCATGAAGTGATGCGATGCTTACATCTTGGCTTATTATGTGTTCAAGAATCAATAGACATGAGGCCTACCATGGGAAAAATAGTTCTTACGTTGGATTGTTACTCAGTTACTCTCCCAATGCCCCAACATCCAGGCTTAATTGTGAAGAGCAAACTACAATCAAACTCTGCCGGAGTAAGCAGTTCAGATCAGTCATCTAGCAAGTTGATGCCTTGGTCAGTAAACGACATCACAATATCTGAAGTTGACGCGAGATAATGCCTGTGTAGTGGGGGAAATCCAAAAAGAAGTAAAAACGCTGCAGACATTATGCTAAGCGTTTTTCGTTTATGCTGAGATTAGCAAAGGGAAATGGCAACTTCTATCTACCAAATAGTGAGACATAGACTCAAATCCTTGTCAAATTAGTACCTAAAATCTAAATAAGCGAACCATTGTTGATGTTGATATAAAGTATTTTACTTATTTCACATAGTTGATATATATTACCCTCTCATTTGAAATATTAGAGTGTTCAATTATATCGGCTGTGATGCTCTCTGAAATCGTAATTATATATAAATGTTTAAGTTATTCTTACCATTAGTACTTTCATGTAGATTTTGGGCCTTTTTATTCATTTAGGATACGTATTTATCATCATATTCAGTGTTAATCAACACTATTCTATACTAATGTTTGATGTGTCTTTTCTTACATTTCCGTTATCTTTCCTTTTCTCGACCACACCTAACATAGTGTTTAAGATATTGTCAACAAAGTTTTTCTCAATGTGCATCACATTTAGGTTGTGTGGAACAATGAGATCCTTCCAATAAGACAACTTTCAAAAAATACTTTACTTCTTCCAAATATGCGTTCTTTCATTAAACCCAGGGACTACATTAATGTCGCCAGGGGTAGTCACCTTTGGGAAGTGCTTTACCTCCTCGTATATCTCATGATCATTTTTTTTCGACATGGGGTATAGTTCTATCAAAACAAGTGTGCCCCTTTTGAAATGTCTTTCGATTTTTTTCTCCACGTATCACCCTTTTCAAGAGATGATGAGGCTTTCCTCCCATGCTTCAGGCGCATGACGTTCATCCCTCCATGCGAACAGGACAAACCATGCCCCCATTTATGCTCCACCTAGAAAGCATGCTAATTAGGGCTGGGAAATCGTTCATTGTCCACATCAAAGTTGCTCTTATGTTGAAATTCTTTCTTCTAGAGATGTTGTACGTTTCAACCCAAACCCATAAGCGTTGAAGTTCATTCACTAGGATCTGGAGGAAGACATCAATTTTTTTGTCTTGGGTACTTCGGACTTGGAATAATGCATGTCAGGAACATATACGGGTTGTCATACACAATTCAGAGGGCAAGTTGTAAGTAGTGACTACAACCATCCATGTCGAATATGAAATACCATTTTGCTTGTATGGGCAAAACTCATTCATTGACTGATTGAGTTCGCCGTTATATGATAACTACTTAGCTTGTTTGTCGCGAGTCACTATACGTATCGTTACTAAACATAGACATGCAACCTTATAATCAGACATTATATATAGTATGCTTTAATAAATTAGTTTTTTTTTAATTGGCTTTATTTTTAAAATAATAATAATTAAATTTTAATAAATATATACTTACATAATTAATTAAACTCATTATATTTATTAAAAGATAAACTTATTCAAATTAATAAGATCGTTGGTTAACAGATTGGCTATATGTATAATTTGCATAAATCTTACCTAATTATTTCTATATATAATTGTAGGGGTTTAATTTGATTTGAAAATTTTATATAATTAATGAAATTATAAACTCGCAACATATACGTTAAAAAATGGCCTCAACTAATTATATCTCAATCAAAAACAACAAAGATTAATATTGTACTAAATTAAAAATTGAAAATTTACACTACTCCAAAAGAAAATTGAAAATCGGTTTCCGCACCACAATATTAACACCCAAGTTTTAGTTTGAAAGGTGATGAGCGTGAGTTATATACCTTAAACTATGGGGCAGTGGGTGTATTAGTTTGAACTTTAGAACTCACGCTGATTCGCATGAACTGTCAGAAACTCACACTGATTGGTGTGAGAATCAATGTTACTTATGCTAGCAGATTGGTGTGAGAATCAATATTGAAGAAACCCCGTCTATGCAAAGGACATTATTTAGTGCAGGGTAAAGGGCATTGCCCTAAACAAGCAACAAGGTCGTTCAAGGAAACCGCACAAGACGATGTCAAGGTCCTCACTGTGCAATCAAATGTTTTGAAGTGAAAGACAAATAAACAGAAAGCTGAAAGAGGCTGAAGGACATTTACGTCAAGACGCCAATGGATAAGGACATTCACGCAGAAACAGCGCCAATGGATAAGGACGTTCACGGAGAAACAACGCCAATGGATAAGGACGTTCACGCAGAAACAGGGAAGTTTTCTGGAAAACTTATATTCACTGGTTCGACAGTTTCAATATCCAACTTCTGGAAATCTCAAATCTACTTTCCATCTTATTTCTATCCAAGCTAATTGATTGCAATTACTTGACTTGTAGGAACAATCAATCAAAGATTTAGGAAGAAGATTTGATTGCGAAATCGGGAAGACTCAAAGGAAAACAAATCGGAGCAAAAATGGAAGGAAGAACAAAGCACGAAGAAGGAAAGTATCAAGGGATCTCCAACGACTCTATGCTGCGACTATAAGAAGATAACCTGTTGATTGAAGAAGGAATTCGATTCCACGGAAGAAATCGAGCGTTCAAACAAAGAGTGTGTTCTTGTGTTTGAGTGAAGTTTTCGAGTGTTCAAATCGAGAGTGCTTTCAATCTCTAAACGGATCTAGAGTTGTGTTAGGCTTTCGTGGTTGAATCCTAGACGGAATTAGGATTCAAGTTGTGTAAACAACAAATCGAATTTGGTGGGTGAAGTTTTCTGAGAAATTTGTAACTGCCCAGAAAACTGTTCGAAGTTTTTCTGGGTTCGTCTGAAACCCTAAGGACATTTGCCTTTGGGATTTCTGTGCTGGTACAACTACTGCTGCAAAGGCCATTTACTGTAACGCAGTTGAGACACCTCACTGTGAAGGCCCTTGCCGACAATAAGAAGCGTCCATTGTAAGGCGCTTGCTTCTCTGTAATACCTAAGGTCCTTTACCTTAGGTTATCATTCTGATCTATACAATAAAGGAAGTTATTCAGTTTAGACCGAGAACCTAACGTCCTTGTCAAGTTGTGATTTGTGCAGAAAAATTCAGTAACCCTATTCACCCCCCCTCTAGGGTTCTTTCAATTGGTATCAGAGCTTGGTCCACTGAAAAGTCAGAGACTAATCGCTCTGTGGCAAAGATCATGGGAGATCACAACATGGGTGACTTAAGCCAAGGACGTTCATGGAACAGATCACCTTTCTTTGTGTGTGATAACTATCGAGTGTGGAAGCGCCAAATGGAAATCTTCTTGAGAAATCAAGATGAGGACATTTGGGACATAGTCAAGGAAGGAAATTATCCTACACCTCAAAAGACTGCTGAGGATGGAACACAAAGCGACAAGCCAAGATCTGAGTACTCGCCTGAAGAAAAAGAGCAAGCAAAAAAGAATACTCATGCACACAATCTTTTAATTTGTAGTCTTAATTCTAACGAGTTTGAAAGGGTGTCAAATCTTGATACAGCTAAACAGATATGGGACTACTTGGTCACCACCTACGAAGGAACAAATCAAGTGAAAAAGACAAAGATCAACTTGCTTGTTCAAAAGTATGAAGGCTTCAAGATCGAAGAAAATGAATCCATTGAATCTATGTTCAAGAGATTCAGTGCTATAACCAATCATCTCAAATCCCTCGGGAAAACATATACAGATGAAGAGCAAATGAACAAGATCCTTCAGTGTTTGCCTGAGCACAAATTGGGTTCAAAGGTGACTGCCATTGAAGAAGCCCAAAACCTAGAAACCTTGAAGCTTGAAGAGTTGATAGGAAAGCTCCTTGCCTATGAGATACGGCTGCCAGAAAGAAATCAGACCAAGGACATTGCTCTCAAAAGTACCAAGGAACCAGAAGGAGAATCAGAGGATGAGGATGAAGAAACCATGGCCATGCTGGCCAAAGGGTTCAGGCGACTATACAGAAGGAATCCCAGATTCCGTGGTTACATAAGAGAATCATCCTCCAAACGATCCTCACCCAAAGGTAAAACACTAACCAAGGATGATAATGAATACAAATGCTTTGCTTGTGGTGCAACAGATCACTTGGTCAGAGAATGTCCTCATGTAAAGAAAGTCAAGGAACAAAGCGACTTCAGAGGAAAAAGGTCAAGCAGCAAAGCTATGGTCGCCACATGGAGTGAAAGTGAAGGCAGTGAAAGTGAATCTGAGGAAATTGCAAACCTTTGTCTTATGGCGAAGGACGTTACTGAAGAAGAAGAGGATAATGATGACGAGGTATTCACTAACCTTTTTCTCAAATGTCCTGAACATAACTTAAAACCAAGATTGCTTAATCTACTTGACTACATTGCAACCCTCACCGACAAAGTCCAATACCTCACTAGAATTGCCGAAACAAACTCCAAAACCATAGAAACTCAATATGAGATAATCAAAAACCTTACCTCTGATAATGTCAGCATGAGAAATGAAATGATACAGAATCGAAAAGAGCTGAACTCTATTCTTAACCAAGATCTAAACCACGTTCACTCTATCATACACCCTGAGAAGAAAACCTCTGCAGGTAAACCTGGTTCACCCAAAACCAGACCAGAGATCCTTGCAGAAAAACCTGGTTTACCCAAAACCAAACCCGAAACCCTGCCTCCTCATAAACCCACAAAAATACCAAAAACAAAGACCAAACCAAAGTGGGTCCCAAGAAATCCAAACAGAAAACCTACTCCCTCAAATAAAGAAACCTCTCTTAAACCATCTGGACCAAAGAAAGGTATAATGTCCTTCAGTGCAGGTATGCCTCAAGGCTCACAACGACCTCTGGTATTTGGACAGCGGATGCTCGAGACATATGACTGGAGATCCAACCAAATTCAGAGTACTCAAGGACATCAACAGTGGGAAGGTAACGTTTGGAGACAAAAGCCAAGGAAAGATCCTTGGTGTCGGCAAAGTTGGTAAGGATTCTGTCAACTGTATAAATGATGTATATTATGTAGAAGGTTTAGAGTATAATCTTTTAAGTATTTCCCAGTTTTGTGATAGAGGTTATAAAGTTTGGTTCAATAAGAACTCATGCGTAGTAGAAAAAGAATCTCATGAAATAGTCCTCAAAGGTCATCGGATGAACAATGTGTATGTTATTGACCTCAGTGATCATATTTCAAAGGACGTTACCTGTCTTAGAGTTGTTTCAGATGAAACCTGGTTATGGCATCGTAGATTGGGACATGTGAACATGAAAACTCTTCAAAAGCTAAAAAGCCTGGACTTGGTTAGAGGACTACCATCTCAAAACTACATTCGTGACAAAGTATGTGATGCATGTGCTAAAGGCAAACAAACCCGATCCTCCTTTAAACCCTTATCTCAAGTAACTACCTCGAGATGTTTAGAACTACTGCATATGGACCTTTGTTGACCAATCCCATACAAAAGTCTAGGAGGTTGTTCATATATACTTGTCATTGTTGATGATTATTCTAGATTTACCTGGGTTTTAATTTTGAAGGATAAGACTGAGGCTTACCTGCACTGAGAAATCAGACAGTAACTCAAGGTCCTTACAGGACTCAGTTTGGCGTCTATAAGAACAGATCATGGAAGAGAGTTTGATAATCAAGATCATTTTGGAAAATTCTGTGATCAAGAAGGTGTCACACATAATTTCTCTGCCCCAAGGACACCACAACAAAATGGTGTGGTTGAACGGAAGAACCGCACACTAGAAAACATGGCCAGAACCATCATCTGTGAGAATAATCTACCCCTTTTTCTTTGGGCTGAAATTATAAATGCTTCGAATTATATTCTCAACAGATGTACCATAAGGTCCTTCATGAAGAAAACACCCTATGAGCTGTTCAAGGGTAAAACACCAAATGTGGCTCATCTCAAGGCCATTGGATGCAAATGCTTCGTTCACTACAACGGCAAGAAGGCCTTAAGCAAATTTGAGCCAAGAAGTGAAGAAGGTATCTTGGTTGGTTATTCATTAACCAGCAAAGCCTACAGAGTCTACATTAAAGCATCCAGAAAGGTGGAAGAATCAATCCATGTTATCTTCAATGAAACTTCCACCACTCCATCAGAAAGGTCCTTTATCAAATTTCAGATTCATCAAGATGATGATGACGAGGACTCTCCTCGTGAATTTCAGCAAGGTCCTCACCAACAAAATGAAGAACCTCATCCATATGACACCTCACAATCAACTTCAGAAGATGAGGAAATTGAGGCTCAAGGACCTTCGCATGATGTAGAACAAGGTCCTTCCTCAAGTACTGAACAAGAACCTTCCTCCAATGAAGGACAAGGACCTTCACTGACAGAAACTCCTCAAATGATTGATAACGCGCAACAAAACATCGAGGAGTCAACAAGGACCTTCAGATTCAAACCTGCTCATCCAGCCGACAACCTCCTTTCTGGTCTGGAGACAGATATTAGAACTCGATCCTCTCTTAGAAAATTTTGTGCCTTTCACGCGTTTGTGTCTCAGATTGAACCTAAAGGACCTGAAGAAGCTCTAAAGGACAGCAACTAGATCCTAGCTATGCAAGAAGAATTGAATCAATTCGAGCACAACAAAGTATGGAAGCTTGTCCTAAGACCCAAACATCATCCAGTTATTGGTGTAAAATGGGTCTACCGCAACAAGTTAGATGAACATGGCACAATCACAAGAAACAAGGCAAGATTAGTTGCCAAAGGGTACAACCAAGAAGAAGGCATTGACTATGAAGAAACTTTTGCACCTGTTGCAAGACTTGAGGCCATTCGAATACTCCTTGCCTATGCCGCATCAAGTCACATGAGGCTATATCAGATGGATGTCAACAGTGCCTTCCTAAATGGATACCTAAAAGAAGAAGTCTATGTGGAACAACCTCCTGGATTCGAACAGAATTCAGACACTCATGTTTACAGACTTCAGAAGGCCCTTTATGGCTTGAAACAAGCTCCTAGAGCTTGGTATGAGAGACTAAGTTCGTTTCTTCTCAGAAATGGATTCACAAGAGGTCTCATAGACAAGACTCTCTTCATCAAAACCTCAGGTCAGGACTCTACTATAATTCAAGTTTATGTAGATGACATTATATTTGGTGCTACTAATGAATATCTAGTGAAGGAATTCTCTGACCTAATGAGCAAAGAGTTTGAAATGAGTCTCGTGGGAGAACTAAGTTTCTTCCTTGGATTGCTAATCAAACAAAACAATGATGGCATCTTTCTCAACCAAAGTAAGTATGTCAAGGAGCTTCTAAAGAAATATGGATTAGAGAATGCTAAACACTGCAGCACCCCAATGTCCTCCACATTGAAACTTGATCAGGATCTACAAGGTAAGGACGTTCCTGATAAGCAATATAGAGGTATGATAGGATCTCTACTTTACTTAACTGCAAGTCATCCAGACATTATGTTTAGTGTTTGCTTATGTGCACGTTTTCAAAGCACTCCCAAACAATCTCACTTGATCGCTGTCAAAAGGATTTTAAGGTATCTTGCAGGCACCAAGGACCTTGGTCTGTGGTATCCCAGGAATAATACGCTGAACCTCATTGGATACACAGATGCTGACTTTGCTGGCTCAAGGACTGATAGGAAGAGCACCTCTGGAGGATGCCAAATGCTTGGTTTCTCCTTAATCTCCTGGCAGTCCAAGAAACAAAATGCCGTTGCCCTTTCTACTGCCGAGGCAGAATACATAGCAGCTGGGGCATGCTGTGCTCAAACTTTATGGATCAAACAGCACATAAAGGACCTCGGGATCAACCTCTCAAAAATTCCCATCAAGTGTGATAATAAGAGTGCCATTCAAATCACCAAAAATCCAGTTCAGCACTCCCGTACCAAACACATTGAAGTACGACATCATTTCATTAGAGATCACGTTGACAAAGGCCATATTACATTGGACTTTGTCCCCACTCATCAACAACTGGCAGATATCTTCACCAAGGCCCTTCCCACTGAGCAATTCATTAACAATCGAAGGGAGCTTGGCATGCTGCAAACTGACGACCAGTTGAGGGGGAGCTAGCATCCCTCTATCCAGGGGGAGCAAAGGTCCTCTACCACCAGGTATGCTCTTATCTACAGACTCATCAAGGTCCTTGACACTGTTGTCACAGAACCACATTGAGTCCCATCCTTATCACTCAAACAAACCTGGCAATGAAGTTACGCAACAGTTAATCTATAACTGCTTTGCTTAACTCAAATTTTTTTTTTTGATTTTCAAAATTTCAAATAACAAAATTTTCCCTCTCTCTCTCCTCTTTCCCTCACATCCGTTTCCTCATTAAAACCACACGGTTACCAAAATTAACTCCTCCAAATCTTCCCAATAATTCCCACTTTCCAAAATCACCCCCTTCCCCATTTACCGTTCTCTTTCCAACAATTTTTTTTGCCAAACATTCCTCCTGTTTCCTTTTTGCTTGAAAGTCAAAAAGGGGGAGATGAAATTTTCATAGTAGGATTATGACTTTGCATAAATAATCTACTTGCGCTGTATATGGTCTATCTGTATTACATATGATACACATACTATGCTTCTATATAGTTTTTGTCTTTCACTCAAAAAGGGGGAGATTGAAGAAACCCCGTCTATGCAAAGGACATTATTTAGTGCAGGGTAAAGGGCATTGCCCTAAACAAGCAACAAGGTCGTTCAAGGAAACCGCACAAGACGATGTCAAGGTCCTCACTGTGCAGTCAGATGTTTTGAAGTGAAAGACAAATAAACAGAAAGCTGAAAGAGGCTGAAGGACATTTACGTCAAGACGCTAATGGATAAGGACATTCACGCAGAAACAGCGCCAATGGATAAGGACGTTCACGGAGAAACAACGCCAATGGATAAGGACGTTCACGCAGAAACAGGGAAGTTTTCTGGAAAACTTATATCCACTGGTTCGACAGTTTCAATATCCAACTTCTGGAAATCTCAAATCTACTTTCCATCTTATTTCTATCCAAGCTAATTGATTGCAATTACTTGACTTGTAGGAACAATCAATCAAAGATTTAGGAAGAAGATTTGATTGCGAAATCGGGAAGACTCAAAGGAAAACAAATCGGAGCAAAAATGGAAGGAAGAACAAAGCACGAAGAAGGAAAGTATCAAGGGATCTCCAACGACTCTATGCTGCGACTATAAGAAGATAACCTGTTGATTGAAGAAGGAATTCGATTCCACGGAAGAAATCGAGCATTCAAACAAAGAGTGTGTTCTTGTGTTTGAGTGAAGTTTTCGAGTGTTCAAATCGAGAGTGCTTTCAATCTCTAAACGGATCTAGAGTTGTGTTAGGATTTCGTGGTTGAATCCTAGACGGAATTAGGATTCAAGTTGTGTAAACAACAAATCGAATTTGGTGGGTGAAGTTTTCTGAGAAATTAGAATCGCCGTAAAAACTGCTCAAGTTTTTAGGTTCGCTCAAAACCCTAAGGACATTTGCCTTTGGGATTTCTATGCTGGTACAAGTACTGCTGCAAAGGCCATTTACTGTAACGCAGTTGAGACACCTCACTGTGAAGGCCCTTGCCGACAATAAGAAGCGTCCATTGTAAGGCGCTTGCTTCTCTGTAATACCTAAGGTCCTTTACCTTAGGTTATCATTCTGATCTATACAATAAAGGAAGTTATTCAGTTTATATATTTTGTCCTTTATTCATTCTGTCTCTATTCTGTGTGAAGGAAGTTCTCAGTCTATTTAGACCGAGAACCTAACGTCCTTGTCAAGTTGTGATTTGTGCAGAAAAATTCTGTAACCCTATTCACCCCCTCTCTAGGGTTCTTTCAAATGTTACCTATGCTAGCAGATTGGTGTGAGATTTAAAAAGACTCACGCTTTTTCTTTCCTTTGAATTAGACCTGTTTAGTGGGCTGGGGACCCGGCCGGCCCGAAAAGTGCGGGTCAAGGCCACAATTTTAGACGGTGACCCGGCCCGGTCTGAAAAAGTCGGGGCCTCGAAACATAGTCGGGCCGGACTTGGGTCAAGGGTATGTGACCCGACCCGGCCCGATGACCCGACTAAATGCATTAACTTTTTTTAAAAAAAATCCTAGATTAAGTTTTATTTTTTGTGACCCGACCCGGTCCAACAAGTTATATAAATACATTAACTTTATAAAAAAATCCTAGATTAGGTTCTATTTTTTGTGATCCGACCCGACCCGATGACCCGACCAAATACGTAAATTATATGCATAAATTTTTACGTTTTTTACATATTAAAAAATTATATTATATAGTCGGCCCGTTGACCCGGCCCGTGGCCTGTAGGGTCAGGGCTCGGGCTGAGTTACTTGGCCCGAAGGTCAGGCTGGGCCGACGGGTCAGAAACTTCCGACCCGACTGACCCGGCCCGCGACCCGACCCGGCCCGACCGTTGAACAGGTCTACTTTGAATACTCTCTCGTTTCTATATTATTTGTCACTTTAGATATGATTTAGACAGTCAAAAAAATATCCAATGTACATTAATATATTTCATTGAAAATGTGAAAATATTGAATAAAATGGTGAACAAGGATGGAAAAAGTTGAATAAAAAAGAAAAATGGATGAAAAAAATTATAATTAATAATATTAATTTCATATATTAGTAATTAATATGTTATTTGAATTATAAAGTAACAGATATTATTAGAAATTTTTTTTTAAAGGAACATATAATATGAGAAAGAGAGAGTGCCATTTTCTCAAATATAATAGTGAGTTTTTTGATTCGCGCTAATGATTTCTAATTGTAGTAGTTACCAAATATGACCATACTCATTTCCCTGAAATTTCTTATTCACATTACCCGGTTGCTCTCTTAGACCCGCTCCTATCTTCTTTTCATAAGTCTAGATGATGACAACTTGAAAAGTCCTAGTTACAATAATAAATTAATAATACGAAGACTTTAAAGGTAGATAATGATTCCTGGAAAACTGAAAATTCTTCATTCAAAAACACGTTGGACAAAATTGTAAGAGAGAATATAGATAGTGCTACAAAACAGCCCAATTAGACTCAGTTGACTTGAAAATCAAAGCCATTTATAACTTTATTTTAAAGAAATTATTAAATTAAAACAGGGACACATATCAGAGTTGACTTGAAAATCAAAGTTATTTGTAACTTTATTTTTCTTCGAAATTTTTTAAACTAAAACAGGGATACATAGCAGACTCGAGTTGAAAATTAACGTCATTTGTAATTTTACGTTTATAAAGAAATTATTGAATTAAAAGTTAAAACAGGATACACATCATACGGTAATCACCATCCGCCCGTTCCAAATCAAGAGCAGATCAAGGGGAATGGCTGCTGCAGTGACACTCTTGGTTTCTTTGCTGATTACGCTCATACTGATTCCAAATTCAAAAGCAGCCCCCTCATACCGGTACAGTATTTGCCCAAACACCACCCTATTCAATCCCAACAGTGAATACCAAGCCAATCTCCAAACCGTGTTCAATTCTCTCTCGACCAACTCCACCGACGCCTCGGGCTTCTCCACGGCATCCTCCGGCGACAGCTCAAATGGCGAGGCAGTCTATGGGCTATTCCTCTGCCGAGGTGACATCGACGCAACCAGCTGCAGCGATTGTGTCACCAAGGCAGTCTCTGATCTTCAGCAAAAATACTGCCCCGGAGTAAAAGTGGCGTACATTTGGTACGACGAATGCATGGTCAGGTACTCCAATCAGTCCTTTTTCGGCCAAATGCAGCAAAGTCCATCCGTACGCTTCTGGAATGTCCAAAACATGACGGGGAACTTGACCCACTTCACTGAAATGGTGGGAGAGATAATGAGTAATGTTTCCGCCATAGCTGTTAGCGACAGTGGGTTGGGTGGCAAGAAGTATTTCGCTACAGATAGCAAGGCGTATGATTACTTACAGACGGTTTACGGTTTGGGACAGTGCACACCGGATTTGAGCGTCGGCGACTGCGCTCAGTGCTTGGCAGATGCCATTGCTCGGCTGCCGGTTAGTCATGGAGGAAGGACTTTGTTCCCTAGCTGTAATGTTCGATATGAAAGCTACCAATTCTACTTTTTGTCATCTACACCACCGCCTTCTCCTGCACCTCCTTTGCCGGTTAATACAACGGCAACAACCACTTCTGTCACCGGACCGCCTCATCACGGTAAGGCATCCGTGCATTTGGTACTTGATAATTACTCCTTGTCTCCCATATTAGTTGTTCCAAAATGATATGAATTCTGGCCAAGACACCTTCTAAGAGTCTTGCTCTATTTCTACAACCATATTATTATATATTAAACTGATATAAAATGATATGATTGAATTATATAACTATAATATCATATATGAATTGCATAAATTTATACTTTCATCAGTTATTTTTTATATTTCATAAAAAACACCTATAACTACCTAATGAATGAGGTTTATTTTGTTAAGGTATTTGTACTCATTGGAGTAGCCAATGTATCCAAAGGTTTTTAGCAGTAAGAATATTAATTTTGTGAAATGTAAGACACTTCAGAAGTCTCTAGGGCTTTATGTCTGCGCTTGGATAAGTATTGGACTCTACGTTTTTTTTTTTTTTTTTTGGGTGGGATCACATATATAGCACGGTGGTCGTAGACCTCCAATCTAATGTCTACTGATCTTTCATTTAGGAATATGTAATTTGATTGTAATTGGTATATATGTTTTGAAAACAAAAGGTAAACTAATTAAACAAGAGTCTGCAATGTACTTTAGTGATGACCAAGGAGGTGGTTAGTAGAGTTTGTAAGAGCATATACTCTGTGCTCCTTATATGTTTGTATGATGTACATGAATGTAGCTGAGGAAAAATATGTACTGATGCAGGAAAGAAGAAGTTATCAGCTGGCGTGATCATTGTCATAGTTGCTCCCATCGTGATAATCATAGTAGTGTTAGCTGCTTTCCTCATAAAAAGGAAAGCTAAGAAATATGATGCTGAAACAGTTGAAACCGGTAAGAACAAAGAAAACTTTGTAAAGGAAATTGCGAATTTAGTCATTGTCTCTACATTTGACTGAAGTTTCGTGCCTCCTATTAATGATTTCTTGTTATGCTGTGCATTTTAGGAGAAGATTTCAGTGGCTATGAGTCATTGAATTATGATTTGGGAACTCTTCGATCTGCGACAGATAATTTTTCAGAGGAGAAGAAATTAGGTGAAGGTGGATTTGGTTGTGTTTACAAGGTAACCACGTTTTTCCATTTTCTTGAGGAGCCTTGTTTAGAGATACGATGTTTGCTAAAGGAAGTCATGCTAGTGAATAAGTTAACCTATGAATTGCCATTCTTCACCCCTATATCAAGACGACACGAATGCATATAATGCAAGATTAGCTGCTAACTATACGAGGTTACTATTTTAGTTGTGACAAATTATAATAATCTGTAAGGAGTTACATATAGCAATAGTTGCTTTTCTTTTAGCTAGAGCTAATTCTTACAGAAATGTCTGTAGGTCCTCATAACCATAACATGGTACGGACCTGTAAAGCTTACTGCTTAAAATCAAGTGTTGTATTTAAAGATTAAAGTCATTTAAGAGGGAATGAACCTCATTAAATCGGTAGAACTTTTATATGATTTTCACCAAAACTTGGATCTAAAATTCCCTCAGCAACAATATTTTGTACGTCCACCTGGGGGGGGGGGGGTGTATTAACAATTAAGCATAAAAAAATGAGTCAAAAACAGAATTTGACAAATGATTTTGATCTTAATTACGTAGGGAACATTACCAAATGGGTATGAAATAGCAGTGAAGAAGTTATCTATGAACTCCGGTCAAGGTGTTCAAGAATTTAAGAATGAAGCCTCGTTGGTTGCAAAGCTTCAACATCGAAACCTGGTGAGACTTATGGGATTTTGTTTGGATGGAGTGGAGAAGCTACTTGTATATGAATATGTACCCAACAAAAGCCTAGATGTCTTTCTTTTTGGTAAGCATGTGAATAACTAATGTGAATAATATGTACATAGAAGTATCTCTTAATATTGTTTTGTCTAATTAATTAAGATGCATACACAGATCAAGAAAAACGACGACAATTGAGTTGGGAACGTCGCTACAAAATTATAAGTGGCATTGCACGAGGAATGCTTTATCTCCATCAAGACTCTCAACTAAGAATTATACATCGTGATCTTAAAGCTAGCAACGTCTTGCTAGATGCAGACATGAATCCAAAAATTTCAGACTTTGGCATGGCAAGAATATTCGGTCTTGATCAAACTCAAGCAAATACAGAAAGAGTTGTTGGTACATAGTGAGTATAATTTGAAGTACCCTATTTGTTAAAACATCTATCTCTTTGTTTGTTTAACAAATATGCAATAATGTTTTCTTGTGTAGTGGTTATATGTCTCCAGAATATGCAATGCATGGGATGTTCTCAGTCAAATCTGATGTATATAGTTTTGGCATATTGATTTTGGAGATTGTAAGTGGTAGGAGAAATAGTACCTTTGAAGAAGCACCTTATGTGGATCTTCTTAATTATGTAAGTATGCATTGCCATCATCCTATGTTGTGTTTCAAAATGACCACAAAATAAGAGCCAGAGTAATAATCCTTTTTTGCACTTAACTTTATTGCTTAAACTGAAATTCTCAGGCATGGATGAAATGGAGGGACGGGGTTCCCTTAGAATTCGTGGATCCAACCATAAGGGACTCGTGTTCAATGCATGAAGTGATGCGGTGCTTACATCTTGGTTTATTATGTGCTCAGGAAGCCATAGACATGAGACCTACCATGGGAAGAATAGTTCTCACATTGGATAGTTACTCAGTTACTCTTCCAGTTCCCCAACAGCCAGACTTAGTTATGAAAAATAGAGTGCAATCAAACTTTATTGAAGCAAATAGTTCAGATCAATCCTCTACCAAGTCGATGCCCTGGTCAGTGAATGAGATCACAATGTCTGAAGTTGATGTCAGATAATATGTACGAGCAGTGGATAAAATTCGAGAAGAGAACCAACCTTATGCTAAGCATTTTTCGTTAATGATCATACTTACAAAGGGAAATTACGTCTTTTATCGTATCAAATACTGAGATGTGTTGGTACAGAATTACTTTGTTAGTACCTAATACTTTACTTTTGTACGTGCGGTCAAATTGATGGAGGTATTTTACTTTTGTAAAGTAGTTGATTGAGATCCTGTCCCTTCCCTCCTTTGTGCGTGCGATCAAATGAAACTTACTTATACCTTAATAAATCATACAACATTAACCTTTCCATTTGAAATATTAGGGTGTTGAATTACAGTGCTTGTGATCTTTCTCCGAGATCATTATTATAGGTATAACACCCCGAGTATATGGTTAAGTATGGCTTACAAGGATTGAAATGACCATTTATATCACTAAAGTACACCTTTTTTTGTGGTAGCTCATCCATTGGTAACTCCTCAGTTAAACATGCTTAACTGGGTAGTCTCGGGATGGGTGACCTCTTGGGAAGTTTTTTTTAGACAACATGTGAGCGAAGACGAAGAATGCTGGAAAGACTTGCGGTGACTTGTGGGGCAAGTCAGCGGTCCTTGAAGCAATTATCAATAATGTTCGCGACGCGAGAGGGGTCAAGGCGTTACAATAGGAGTCCAAGATTTCGCTTCAGGGGCAAGCACTCACTCTGAGCTGCCAAATTTGGAATTTTAGTAACACTAAGAGTGTGTTTGGTTGGAAGGAAAATGATTTCGGAAGAAATTGTTTCCAAGAGAAATAGTTTTCCAAGGAAAATGGTTTCCATGTCAAATTTTTCATTGTTCGGTAAGAGACAAATCATTTTTTGGAAAACGATGGTATATGTCGACATAAGTGGCGATATATGTTACAAATAAACATATTTGGATCTCAAAAATCGTATTTTAACTTTTTTCACTCTATCCTATCATATCATAAACTTTCGATTCAAACAGTTAAAGTTAAATTTTGCTTTAAAGTTCAGCTAGTTTTAGTGGGGATAAATGTAATCATAAAAAATTAGTTTGAGTTCAAAATTCATGTCTGAGCTTTTTTTAATCAATTCTATCGTAATGTAAAATTTCGAGCAAAACCGATGAAATTGAATTTTGCTCTTAAATTTCAGTCAGACTTAATAGTAAAAAATTGTCGATCTAAGTGGCGATAAATGCTATAAATGAAAATATTTGGAGTTCAATTCATGTTTAAGCTTTTGTTAATCAATTCTATCGTATTGTAAAGTTTCAAGAAATGAAATTGAATTTCGCTCTTAAAATTTCAATCATATTTCACAGCAAAAAAATGTCGACAAAAATGGTTATATATGTTACAAATGAATATTTCTGGAGCACAAAATTCATATTTGAACATTTTTTACTCCATACTATCATAACATAAAGTTTCGATTGAAATAGTTACATTTGAATTTTTGTAAGTTTCAGTTAGTTTTAGCGTTAAAAATTGTACGTTGGTATACGCCGCGATAAATGTTATCAGATAAAAATATTTTGAGCTAAAAATTCATATGTGAGGTTTTTCTTAAAAATGATCAATTCTATCATACTACATAATTTTGAGCTAAACCACTGAAGTTGCATTTCGTCCTTAAATTGCGGTTAGATTTAGAAGTAAAATAAAATAGATCAAATAATCAAAAGTGGAAAACATTTTTCCTAAGTTGAACAAAGTAAGTAAATTTCCTTCATTTTGGGGAAAAAACTTTCTTTAGAAATTGTTCTCCAAACTTCTTTTATATAAAATACTAAAAAATTGGAAAAATATTTTCCCGGAGGATATTTTTCCCCATGCCAAACACACCCATTGGATACTATATATGTTGGGGGAAAACTGTCAAAAGGAATCAAAAGGGGTAGAACCCAACCTAAAAATAGCAACCACCAATGTAAGATGATATTCCATAGTTTGGTAGGTAAAGTCAACAATACATAATAAGATAAGGCATACCATTTAAACAGAAATTGCCGCTGCAAAAAATTACAATCAAGATATAGCACCCATATATACCAACATCAGTAAAATCAAAACAATAAAAGATATGTAACCAAAATTCCAAAAAAATTCATGAAGCATATTGTAATGGCATACTGGGCCTAACAACTTATCAAGTAGCTGTATAGAACTAGATACATATACGAGGGTGAGAAGAAGAGTACTCTTCCCCTACCCAATCAGAAGAGTGAACATATTTAGCCAAATCATTCAATTCTGGATAAATATCAATATCCCTCATGATAAACATCCATAGCACCTTGAACAATGACAGGGATTTCTATACTAGGGTGAAAAAACAGGCCAACAGACGACTGGGGAAAATTGGCCAACATAGTATTGGCGATTATCTTACACAACTAGTGCATATAGCATAATATACCAGTAATCTGGATTTTAGGCAAGTCCAATGGCAGTGACAATTGAATATAGTTGAATATACCTGTCAGGATACTCCCTCCAAATTCAACAGTCAACACGACACCTGTATATTTTAGTACCCATGTAGAGTTGTAGTCTTGTTGACAACCCATTTATTTAAAATTCTAAAATGTGGGGGCTACTGATTAGTCCTTTATATATTGACTCATTCAAAGAGAAAATTAAAATAAGAATAAGGTTTCCAATAAAAAATACTAATAATTGCTTTCAAGATGAACACTACAAAAATTCAACACAACTTCAGGGGACCCATACAACTTAGCAAACACGTTTTGTTACCATCTATGGGACACAGCCAAAAGTTGTCATGAATTTTGTAATGAGATATTTGAATTCTTGGGGGACCCTTGACTTATTGACATTTGTCAAATTCAAACTTCAATTGTATCCACTTGTTGGTGATAACTGATAAATAAAAGTGCCTCTGATTTATTAACTCTCCAATCCTCTTCCATTGTTTCCAATCGAGAATTAAGATGGTTGTAATTACCCCTCATCTCTGCATCACAATTTTAGTCACTTTAGTTATGATTCCCAATTCAACTCCTGCTTTTTTGCATAATGTCTGTTCTTCCACCATGTTTATGGCAAACAACAATTACCAAACCCATCTACAAACAGTTTTCCATTCGCTTGAATCCAACACAGCTAACCCAACTGGCTTCTTCACAACCTCTGCCGGCAATTCAACCAGCGACGTTGTTCATGGCCTCTTCCTGTGTCGAGGTGATCAGAACCCGACCACTTGTCATACGTGTGTAACAACGGCTACCTCTGAGCTACAACAGAACTATTGTCCAAACAGAACAACGGCTATTATTTGGTACGACGAGTGCATGGTCAGGTACTCCAATGAATCACTTGTTGATAAAATGGATCTTTCTCCAAACTTCATTATGTCCAATTCACAGGATTTTCCCGGAAACATGACACAGTTCACCAATGTCTTACTGGAATTGTTGTATGGTGTGTCAAACCAAACTGCCAATGGCGGACCTCTGAAGAAATTTGGCACTGGCAAACAGAATTTAAATGGTGGTCTGCAGCCCTTGTACGCATTGGCGCAGTGTACACCTGACCTGTCAGTCAGTGATTGCTCGCAGTGCTTAAGTTACTCAATAGGACAGCTGCCAATCAAACGTGGTGCCAGGGTTCTCACACCTAGTTGTAGTATTGATTATGAGATGTATCCCCCCTTTAATGGTGCTCTCAATTTATCCTCTCCACCTTCTCCTTCTGCTAATTCAGCAGGCACGACTGCACTGATTAGTCATAAAGGTAAGCCAACCGTACATGTTTTAATCACTATACAATATGTGTTTAAGTGATCACTGTTTCAACTTGTAAATTACGAAGGGATTGGCTGATTCCATTCCTAAGAGCCTGATATAATGCGCGCAGGTCTTCAGAGCACTATGGTACCTGGCAAGGTTGTTATTGCTATTGTTCTTCCAACACTTGCCATCTCACTTATGGTATTCGCAGTCGGGGTTTGGATCATAAGAAAGAATTCCAGGAATGACAATACTGCCGCTGTTACAACTGGTAAGTGTTAGGATCGAAGAGTACTCAAGCAAACCACAAACAATTAGGAAAATATAGCGGAAAAGAAATAAGGAAATTTGACACCGGGATTTTAACGTGGAAAAACCCAAAGCGGGAAAAAAACCACGGAATCAATGCACTAGTAATATGAGGATTACAATACAGGATGTGTTTTGTGGGATTTCAGAGAGATACACACCCTGGGATTTTTGGGATACATCATAGGGAGAAACTGAACCCCTATTTATACTTAGGGAAGACCTAGGTTACTATACAGCAATAACCTAATCACGATAGAATTCCCCTAAAAGTAGGAAACCACGTCTGACAAGGAAACATAAAAAACGTCGCCAGCAGTTAGATCCGGATGGCTCGCGCGAGCCGCCTGCTGGCTTCCTTCGACCCTTGGTTTGGTCTTCACACCCAACAATCTCCCACATGGAGACCAAACCTGTAGCATCCTCATCTTTTCATCACAAGTTCCATAGTGCATTGACCGACCTCCTCCTCAGTCCGAGAGGCCTACCGAGACCGCACCCGGTCTCGATTTCCCTACATCCATTGATTTACCCTTGATCTTGTAGACCCACTTTTTCTTGGCCTTGTTCCCCGCAGACAATCTCACCGGCTTCCTGGTTCCCTCTAGTGACGCAACCATCGCATGCTCCCACTTGAACCGAGCCTCCGCCTGCTTAGCCTTCGTATGGGACTTTTGCTCACCAACATCCCTGGTAGCCTTCCTAGATCTTCTCACAGTAGATGATGCGATGGAGCTTTCACCTAACTCCTGTGGTTCAGGACCTTCAGCAGCCTGATCTGCAACCTGTGGAGCTTCCTGTGGTTCCTCTGTGTCCTCCCTAGGCATATCCAGCCTACCGAAAACCTTGACCGCCATAGCTCCCACTGGCTTCTTGTCACCTGAGTCACTCCATACCTCCTCAGGTTCCCTGTCAGTTTTGGCGAAACTGACCCTCTTCTCATTCCTACAAAGCCATAAACTAGAACAAGAAGCATAAGAAATCATGTTAGTGCTTTCCCCGGTAGAGTACACCGTACCGGATCTCAAACCCTTCGCCACTACCGTAGCACCCTTCATGATCTTCCACATCCCTTTCCCGAAGCCTGCAGTGTAGCCCATCTCATCGAGTTGATTCACTGAAGTTAAATTCCTCCTAATTCCAGGAATATACCTCACATCCTCCAACTTCCAAAGACTACCATTAGCAGTCTTAATCGTCACGTCTCCTGTACCTGTTATCTCATAATACTTGTCATTGGCAAGATAAACCCTACCAAAATTCCCACTCCTGAAATTATGAAATAACTTTCTATGTGAGGAAACATGAAAGGACGCTCCAGTATCAACTATCCAAGACTCTTCAGGACTAGACACACTCAAAACCAAGGCTTCACAAAGATCTTCCGCAGAGTTGACAGAGTCCCGGTCATCATTACCCTTCCCTTTTCCCGGTCTAGGGCAATTCCTCTTAAAGTGACCCTTATCCCCACAACCATAACACACAACATTGCTCATGTCCCTAGGCCTGCCTCCCCTGGAATTATTCGAATTCCTATTATTCTTCCTACCCCTGACACTTAACGCAGTTCCCGAAGATTCCTCACCAGAATTCTTCCTGCGAAGACCCTCATTAAGCAATATTGACTTGACATCATCAATTTTCATCTCATCAGGGTCCTTAGAACCACTGACAGCAGTTACAAGGGGTCTCCAAGACTCAGGCATGGAAGACAATAAAACGCAAGCCCTAACATTTTCAGCAAAATCCATTTGTACTGATGCAAGTTGTGCTAAGATTTTAGTGATCTCATTAATGTGGTCAGCCACATCCCCACCTTCGGCCATCTTGCAGCTAGTCAGTTTAGTGAACAAATATACCTGATTTGCTGCACTAGGCTTCTCATACATATTCTTCAGTGCTTTCAGCAATTCCTTTGTAGTTTTCTTCTCCATTACGTTGAACGTGACGTTCCGTGCCAATGACATCCTGACCAAGGACATCGCCTGCCGATCCAGTAGATCATACTCAGCCTGATCCATCTTCTCCGGCTTCCCCAGCAGCGGAACATGCAGTGACTTCGCATACAGCAGATCTTCAATCTGCATTCTCCAGTAAGTGAAGTCGGATCCGTCAAATTTCTCTATCTTATACTTAACTCCTGCCATTGTTTGAAAGCGAGCTCTCTTTCATAAAGCCTGAAAGCTCTGATACCAGTTGTTAGGATCGAAGAGTACTCAAGCAAACCACAAACAATTAGGAAAATATAGCGGAAAAGAAATAAGGAAATTTGACACCGGGATTTTAACGTGGAAAAACCCAAAGCGGGAAAAAAACCACGGAATCAATGCACTAGTAATATGAGGATTACAATATAGGATGTGTTTTGTGGGATTTCAGAGAGATACACACCCTGGGATTTTTGGGATACATCATAGGGAGAAACTGAACCCCTATTTATACTTAGGGAAGACCTAGGTTACTATACAACAATAACCTAATCACGATAGAATTCCCCTAAAAGTAGGAAACCACGTTTGACAAGGAAACATAAAAGATCCCCTCAAATATTCCCCACTTCTTCAGAAAAAACGTGGCCAGCAGTTAGATCCGGATGGCTCGCGCGAGCCGCCTGCTGGCTTCCTTCGACCCTTGGTTTGGTCTTCACACCCAACAGTAAGGTCACCAAAGAAATTGAGCATAATTTTATAATTATTGAAGTCACAAGTTCATTGATATGGAGTTTGGACAGTCCTTGTCTTGATAGTTCAATTGTGATGTGCTCTGTGTGGTGCAGCGGAAGATGATGATTTCTCGGTTATTGCGTCCTTGGAATATGATTTTGAAACCCTTCAAGCTGCCACAAATAATTTCTCAGATGAGAATAAATTAGGTGAAGGAGGATTTGGTGGAGTTTATAAGGTATGCATGTATTCAACATGACTTTGTCGTAGTTCATTTTAAAATATTAGATATCAGACAACTTGTGATTTATCGATTTGGATTGACATACTTAATTTTGACATATAGTGTTAGATACTTTCCAAAATTTAAGTAATACAACATAGTTCTAATTACACAATCGAGCTAGCTGCTAAATACGCTCTCTTTTATTCTAGGGAACACTACAAAATGGGCAAGAAATAGCAGTGAAAAGGCTGTCTAAATGGTCTGCCCAAGGTATACAAGAATTCAAGAATGAGATTTCTCTGATTGCCAAGCTTCAACACAGGAATTTGGTAAAGGTTTTGGGGTTTTGCTTTAGCCGAGAGGAAAAGCTAGTCGTATATGAATATGTGCCAAACAAAAGCCTCGATTACTTCATCTTTGGTATGATACCCCACAGTCTACATTGCACATTTGCACGTCAAGTAATGGCCGCCCATTATTCTCATCACTGTTATGTATTTGATTGCATTAATGAATAGATCCAGAGATGCAAGCACAACTAGATTGGGAAATGCGTTGTAAAATTATCAAGGGGGTTGCTCAAGGAATGGTTTATTTGCATGAAGATTCTGGATTTAAAATCGTCCATCGAGATCTTAAACCCAGTAATATTTTGTTGGATATGGATATGAATCCGAAAATTTCAGATTTCGGCATGGCAAAAATTTTCGCAGTTGAACACAGTGAAGGAGCTACAAGCAGGGTTGTTGGAACATAGTATGTATCTTCTCAAATTATTCCATGAATTTGTCTGAAAAGCGTTGTCCAAAATTTATGGTGACAATGCATGACTGCTATATACTGAATGCAACCATGTTAATTAATAATGTTTGTTTACAATATTTTTGTAGTGGTTACATGGCTCCAGAGTATGCAATGCATGGACAATTCTCTACGAAATCGGATGTATACAGCTTTGGGGTGCTAGCCTTGGAGATAATTAGCGGAAAGAGGATAAACACTTTTTGTTCGCCAGGCCAAACCAACGATCTTCTAAGCTTTGTGAGTACTTCCTTTCTGTGTTACTTTCATTTCATGAACTATATATAGCAAGGGGATAAAACCTTTTGTTCCAAACATTGATCAACCTATGGTAACTACATTTATTTTTTCCATTTCTAAAACCTATAATTGATTTGTAAATAGAGTTACATATCGACATACTATTCGAGGAGAAAAGGCAAGCATATATATTTACCCCCAAGAGTGAAAATTTGCAGGCGTGGATGAAATGGAAAGACAGAAATCTTTTGGAGTTCATGGATCCAGTGATCAGAAACTCGTGCTCAAATGCTGAAGTGATGAGATACATGCAACTTGGATTGTTATGTGTCCAAGAATCTGTACGGAAGAGACCTACAATGGCAACCGTGCTCCTTACTCTAGAAACTTACTCGGTCACCCTATCAGTACCTGAAAAACCAGTTTTCTTTGACAACAGCAGAGGTGATGAAGGCAATGCTCAAAGGGTTGTTTCAACCCAATCATCTAACAAGTTAACAGTCCTTGGTTCACGAACCGGGTTTCAATCACTGAACTTAACCAGAGGGAGAGAAAGGGAGCGTATTGGCTCCAACACATTATAGTAATTGAGATAGTAAGGATCCTTATGTAGATATATAGATGAGCTAAGGCTTCCTAAAATTATTTGAGTTATTGCCCAAAGAATTCTTGACTCAGTTAGAATCCTTACTTAGATATGAATACTAGACAAGAAATTTACAATTACCCTACCCCGTTTTTGCTGTAATAGTTTTTGAGAACACCACATTTTGGAAGAACTAGTGGTCCTATATAAACTTCTATTGGCAATGTACTTCATATGTCTTTCTTTTCAAAGCTCTAAAAAGAATGCACTGAGATTCGTCAACAACTTATATAACGTCGTTGGTATTTTCCTAGGAAACAGAATCACTTGTGCTATTTTGACCTAGTAGTGTCTATCTTCTTTTGAGATGATGACACTCTAAAGCCCTTATATCTTCATAAATATTGGATGTTAGGATGACTGTTAAATTTGAACTCGACGTGAATCTGTCCCTATATGAGGATGGAAAATCCCATCAAATCCAACAAAAAAATTCAATCCTAATTCGATTAAAAAGGCCCAACTCTTATTATAACTGGAAAAGATATGGAGTTGGTGATACTACACACCAAACTAGACTCCTATGTGATTGCTAAATCGATCGGGTTTAATTGTTTTTTCGGTCAAAGTGTCAAACTAATTCTACTAACTATTCACATAATTTACGGGATTAATCTATATGAGAAAGACGTTCAGGGATAGAACCTAAGTCACTCTATGAATCAAACAAGTGGATTGAATATGTATGTCGCTAATTTGGTACATTTTAGGGTCGATAATCGCATAAATTCTTTCGTAGCGACCTTTTGGCAATGAAAAAAATTGCTTAGTATAATCAATCATCTACTTTCGTAGTTGTTTCAATTTTATCTAAGTTAAAGATCAATTTATCATAAGACCCCTAATTACAAAATCCTCTATGTCTAGTTTAATTTATAACTAATTTATCCTAAGGGTTCCGATTATTAAATTTCTCCATTCGGTACTTCATTCAACAGTCTAACTCCATGCTAATGGACTAATGTTGTGCAAGCAAAAGCAATGGCATACAATGTCATAGGATAAATAAAATGCATTCAAAGTAGATAAACAAACTTGTTCAATCCAACAATATTCAATTCATGAAAAGCAACTAAGAATGGTTTATCCCCCAAACTAAAAAAACTACTCACCACTCATGTTCAAAACACAAAAGATATCAAAATCTATACTAGAAAACATGGAAATCTATGAGAAAGATAAGTAAACTGAGATGGAAATCAATCCTCGCTAATCGGTGGGGACTTTTGCTCATCCACTTCAATGGATTCATGAGAACCGATCTTCAAATTCCAATAAACTCTCAATCTTCAACTACTATGCACTTGGATGGAATTGTGGATGATAGGGAGGATGTATGTAGTTATGGATGAAGATGAATGCAGGCTTGAATGATTAATGGAAACAGCCGGAAAAACAATTATATAGCATTAAAACGAAGTTGAAACGCCATTTTTGCATTAAGCAGGGTCAACACGGACCGTGTTGATCCTAGCTAACATGACCCGTGTTGCCTGAGCACGGGTCGTGTTGCCCACTGGAATGGAATTATGAACTTTCTGGACCCTGAAGCGGTCCGTGTTGGGCTATTTGGCATCCGTGTTGCAGCCAGACTTCTTCTTTTGATGATTGGACCTAAGACTTGGGCCTTGGGTAGGATCTCTCTCTTGTTTTGTGATCTACTTAGACTCTTACAACTTGGTTTTGAGCTTGATTTGATCAAAAATTACTCCAATTTCTTACAAAATTATACCAAAGTACTCAAACCAAGCATAACATAGAGAACTCGAGTATAAAAATAATACATTTATATCTAAAATCACTTAAATTAACCCTAAATAATCCAAGATCACATATATATAAAATACACTTATCAGTTGGACACCTTAAATCGGATTAAGTCCAATACAAGTATAAAATACAGAAAAGAAAATTTAAAAAATATAACACGGCTGATTAGAGCTAAGGAGAATTTAAAAAATTGGGGGCTTAGAGTCTTAGAAGCTTAATTGGCTTGATTTCCCCAAAAAAAATAAAGGTTCTTTTAGGGTCTCAATCAAGCGCAAGTCAGTCATTTTTCCCATTCCGCTTTCTGTCCTTATGTTGCGCATGTCTTCTTCCTTTCTTTTCAGTTGTCTTATCTTGTGTCTGGGTTATTATAGATCTTATCTCGCCTCCTGAGTCCTACCCACCTAGACTTGGCAAAAACTAAATTGAGACCCGAAAAATCGAATCTGAACTGACACTCGAATGGATGATCCAATCTTGACCTAAACTTGAAGAAAACCGAACCCGAAACCGATCCGAATCGCAACTCGAACAGTGACAAATTAAGATCCAAGAACCTCAACTGAGTATCTTAGGGTTTTTTTTTACTTAGTTTTTATTTTAGTTTCACTTAGGTTTTAGAATGAGTCTCGTAGGTTTAATTTTTAGATGAAGTTTTCTTAATGTTTTCTTTAGTTTTTGATTGTAATTCAATTCTTCCAAGATCAATGCAATTATTTTCTTCAAGTTCTTGTCTCCTCTTTTTGTCTTTTGATTTCATTAGGGTAGTTCCACACCAAAAATCCGATTTTTAGTGAAGAGGAGCATTAAGGTTCCTCGAATTCTCCATTCAGGTGAGGATTCGAGTAGTCTTAGTAATTCGAATCACGTTTTTTTCTTGTTTGTTCTGGAGAAGATCCGTGATTAAAGATTCAAGATTAAAGATTTAAGATTTCAAGATTCAGGATTAGCAGAATGCATTCTAGGTATAATTTCGTTTCCTTAATTTCAGTATTAAATTCAATTTTTTTTTATTTTTTATTTTTTTACGTTCTTCGTTCTTGACTGTTTTTAATGGCTTTCTTGATTATGCTCTTGTTTTCTTGTTTTCTAGATTAGTTTCTTTAGTTAGGTTTTGATTTCTTTTGCTTGTTCATATTTACAATTCATAATTAGTTTAGTTTAATTATTTAATGTTTTCTGCAAATTTGAAACCCAAACCAAACCAATTCCCTAAAAAAATCTGACACACCATCCATGTGGATTCGACAACCCTTACTCTTAAACCCGAATTTACCACAACCGAACAATGGCGCCGTTGCCGGGGATGGCGTTATTTGGTAGATTAGGTTATTGATTTGTGTGCGAATAGTTTATTGCTTTCTAGATTCTTTCAAGAAAAATGTAGATACAAAAATTGAAAAACAAAAAAATAATAATAAATAAATAAATAATAATAATAGTAATACTAATAATAATAATAATAATAATAATTAAAAAAAAGAGTTATGATTGATGTTAGGGTTCCACAATTTAAGCAAGAAATATTTTGGAGATATTTTGCTAGATTACAGGATTATGTTGCTCAATGTGAATTATATGGTATCTCACATGATACACTAGATACCTTGGGTATTGTGTATGAGGGTGTAAATTATGAAACTCGTAATCTCTTATAATATTATGGGTTTTCTAATTTAGGAGAAGATGAGGTATTGGAATTTCTTGAATGGTTGTCTAGGGATACTTATGAATCTGAATAAAAAAATTCTCCCGTTGACCCCCATATTTCAAATTTTACACCACCCTCTGAGACTTTAACAATACCATATCATGAGTACCCCCAATATCTGAATGGTCAATCTGGTTGTGGGGAGTATGTGGAATTTTTTTGTGAAACTTCTCAAGTTCCCAATAGCGAGTTTCTTCCTCAGTGTTTTGTAAGTCAAGCTTGGGATCATTCAATTGATGCTTGCCCTAAATACCTTGCATTCAAAGCTTTTATGGATGGGTTATGATTCTGCTAAACCTGAGTTGAATAATACTCATGTGTGTGAAATAGAGGATGAGGATGATGGCCAAATGTTCATATTTACTAAACCCCCTTCCCCTTCACCTATTGAGAGTATGGAAAAATCATGTGATACCGAGTCTGATTAGGTTAGTGAGTCCATTAGTGAAATTGTACTTGAGGATGAGAAACCATTGATGGAGAAGGATTTCACAATTAGTGAATTAGTGTGTGATGATGTTGTGCTCCATAAAAATATGATTAATGAATCACTAGTCACACCCGTGTCCAAGCATTTGTGTGAGGAGAGGATTGAATGTTCTGATGTTAATTCTGACACGTCTTCTGTAGATGAGGAGTCGAGTGCTTGTTCATTGCCACTTCCTATTGATTTACACACTCAATCTCCATGTGTTGATCAATATGAGGATTCATCTATAGTTACTCCTTTCCCCCTCTCTTCTAACTCAGGATCTTAATTTCCATGATACATTTGTGTGTGAGTATGAGTCTTTTACGATGGGTTATGACACTGGACATTCTATTTTCACTTTCGATGATGCTTTGAATGATGCATATTTGTCTTCTAATACTGATAGTTCTTCTGATGAGTCTGAAATTGATGAAGATGATGATGTACCTTCTTGTAATGTTGAAAGTGTTGTCATGTGGTATAACCCTACTTTTTCCTTATCACCCACTGATGAATATGATGAATTGGATGAAAGTTGTGAATTGGAGTCTGAATTTGATGAAAATTGCATGGAGGTTGAGTGTGAGGATTCTACTTTGTGTTCCAATGAAATTGAAATTGTTTCCCCACCTCCCCTTCATGTGATGTGTTTTCCTACACTCCTTTCCCATGAACCTGAGTTCATAAAGTTCCTAGGTCTTTTGGGAGGGTATAATTTCCTCACTAATCCCTATAGCACCTACCTAGAGGACTTGTATAGGAAAATCAATCTTGTCATTCATCTCATTATTTTACTGATTATTCCAAGGCATTCGATAAACTGTTGAGAGCACTAACGTTTGCTGATGTACTATTGAGATTGTGCTCTTATGTTCACCACTTGGAAAGGCATGCTAGGATGCATGACTTGTTACTACGGGCATTGAATAGTTCTGAGATGGTGCCCAACATCTTGAGGTGAGATGGAGTGGCTGATGCTCCATAGGTGGTTTAATTTTTTTTAAAGATTTCATTGTTTGGGGTATACTAAGTACTCAACCAGGTAATATTGTTCCCCTATCTTTTTAGTACGGTTAGTGAATTTGAATTCTTTATTTTTCTTTATTTTCCTTTTTGTGTTTCTTGATTTTCTTTGGTGTGCTTGATTACTTCTGTTTCAAATGAGGACATTGTTGGCCTTTTTGTGTGGGAGTGGGGGTGGCATGCATGCCGGCTTGTGCTTTTCCTTTTCTTTTGTGTGCTTTTTCTTTTGTGTGGTTTCGCCTTATTCACTATGAGGACATTGTAGAGTTTTTGTGTGGGAGTGGGGTGGTACAAGTGCCTTACTAGTTTTTGGAGAGAAACAATTTTAATTAACATTATGAATAGTTAGTGAATGCTTGATAGGCTTTAGGCTTGATTGTTGCTTTTCCTAAACATAATAACCTCACCTATATTTGCAACCGAGTGGTATCCTTAGAAAATCACTTCTAGGCAAGTTAATGTGATGGTTTTGGTTTAGGAGGAAAGTTTTAGCTTCTTGATTATCAATGCTATAAATAAAGAAAAATTAGAAAATTAGAAAATAAATAAAAGTTAGTACACCTACACCAGGTTGGTATGAGTGGCACGACACTCTTACCCCTTAAGGACTTCGTATGCGTATGGAGTAGCCCGTGTTGGGAGGGTAAACCCCTTTTTGGGTCGTGCAATTCCCGAAAACACTAACACAAAAATAATAAAGAAATCTGAAAATGTTGGTTCACCTACATAGATCGGTGTGACTGGTGCGGCGCTCACACCCTGGAAGCACCTTGTTTGTGAATGGAAAGGATCTATGTTGGAAGAGTAGACCCCTTTTTGGGTCGTTCAATTCTCGAAAAATCCAACACCAAAAAGACTAATGCAATAAGTGTGGAACCGATCTCTATGTAACCTGCGGCCCTCACCAAGCCAAGGGTGACACCGAATAGGGAGAGGAACCACCATTAATTAATTAAATAAGAGCATGGGTGTTTGAATAGTTAATTCTAACAGATTAAACCCTAACTTGAACAAAAACTAGCCAAAAACACTGCACTTGAGCACGAGGAACCCATCAAGCTTATGCATGTGTGAGGTGAAAATTGTGAAGTCTAGTAACAGCTTTGCAAGTTGCCTAGATAGTGCTTATTAACTGTTCTTGGTTGAGTGAATGCGTTGTTTGAGTAGTTAGCTTCGCGACTATGTGTATGAATTTCCTTTGTGCTCATCCTCTTTTCTCAATTTCGCGTCTTTTATCTCACAAAGTAATTCTCCTCCGTTTTTTCCTTTAGTTTTGAGTCTTCTTTCTTTTCTTTTCTTTTCTTTTAGTTTTTAAAATTTTTAAGATTTAAAATTTTAAAATTTATTTTAATTGTTTTATTTTTGAACTTTTAAATTTTTAAATTTTTAATTTTTAATTTTTAAATTTTCAAAATTTTTAATTTTTAAAATTTTTGGTTTTTTAATTTAAAAATTCAAAATTTTAAAAATTTAAAATTTAATTTTTTTAAAATTTTTAAATTTTGAAGTTGTTTAAAACATTGAAAAGTTATAAATTTTTAAAGTCTAACCTTTAATTTGTTCATTTCATATTTCCAAAAACACATTTAAATTTACATAAACTTATCAAAAGTTACCAAAATTTAACAAAACTTACCAAAAGTAACATTTACCACATCTACATTTACCACTAAAATTTACATGCCCTTATTATAGCGGAATATACCAGTCAGAACACTCCTCAAAATTCAACAGTCAACACAACACCTGTATATTTTAGTACCCATGTAGAGTTGTAGTCTTATTGGCAACCCATGTATTAAAAATTGTAGCATGTGGGGGCTACTGATTAGTCTTCTATATATTGACTCATTCAAAGAGAAAATTAAAATGAGAATAAGGTTACGAAACAAAAGTACTAATAATTTCTTTGACGATGAAATACTGCAAAAATTCAACACCTCAGGGGACCCATACAACTTAGCAAACACGTTCTGTTCCCATCTATTGGACACAGCCAAAAGTTGCCATGAATTTTGGTTATTTGAATTCTTGGGGGACCCTTAAGTTGACTTATTGACCTGTGTCTAAGTCAAACTTCAATTGTATCCACTTCTTGTTGATAACTAAAAGTGCCTCTGATTTATTAGCTCTCGAATACTCTTCCATTGTTTCTAATCAAGAATTAAGATGGCTGTAATTAGCCCTCATCTCAGCATCATAATTTTAATCACTTTGGTTATGATTCCCAATTCAACTCCTGCTTTTTTGCATAATGTCTGCTCTCACACCATGTTTTTGCCAAACAGCACTTACCAAACACACCTACAAACAGTTTTCCATTCGCTTGAATCCAACACAGCTAACCCAACTGGCTTCTTCACAACCTCTGCCGGCAATTCAACCAGCGACGTTGTTCATGGCCTCTTCCTGTGTCGAGGTGATCTGAACCCGACCACTTGTCATACGTGTGTAACAACGGCTACCTCTGAGCTACAACAGAACTATTGTCCAAACAGAACAACGGCTATTATTTGGTACGACGAGTGCATGGTCAGGTACTCCAATGAATCACTTGTTGATAAAATGGATCTTTCTCCAAACTTCATTATGTCCAATTCACAGGATTTTCCCGGAAACATGACACAGTTCACCAATGTCATACTGGAATTGTTGTATGGTGTGTCAAACCAAACTGCCAATGGCGGACCTCTGAAGAAATTTGGCACTGGCAAACAGAATTTAAATGGTAGTCTGCAGCCCTTGTACGCATTGGCGCAGTGTACACCTGACCTGTCAGTCAGTGATTGCTCGCAGTGCTTAAGTTACTCAATAGGACAGCTGCTAATCAAACGTGGTGCCAGGGTTCTGTCACCTAGTTGTAGTATTGATTATGAGATGTATCCCTTCTTTAATGGTGCTCTCAATTTATCCTCCCCACCTCCTCCTCGCACTAATTCAACCGGCACAAGGCCACTGATTAGTCCTCCTACAGGTAAATGAAATAATTTAGTCATACTACCACTCATCCCCCTGTTCACTGATGTTTCAATTACTGCTTTTTCTTTCAATTGGTTTTAGGCATATGCTTTTGGGGTGTTTGCTACTCCTAAGAGCCTGACACAATGCAGGTCGTCAAAACCATATGGTATCTGCCAAGGTTATCATTGCTATTGTTCTTCCAACAGTTGCCATCTTACTTCTGGTATTGGCAGTGTGGGTTTGGATTATAAGAAAGAGTTCCAAGAATGGCAATACTGCGGCTATTACAACTGGTAAGGACACCAAAGAAATTGAGCATAATTTTATAATTTTAGAAATCATAAGTCCATAGACATGGAGTTTGGACTGTCCTTATCTTGATGGTTCAAGTGTGATATGATCTGTGTGCTACAGCAGAAGATGATGATTTAAGCACTGTTGCGTCCTTGGAATATGATTTTGAAACCCTTCAAGCTGCCACAAATAACTTCTCAGTTGAGAATAAATTAGGCCAAGGAGGATTTGGTGTAGTGTATAAGGTATGTATATCTTATGCATTCAACACAGCTTTATTCATTTGAAAATATTTGATACCAGACCTCCTTGGATTTAACAATTTATATTGACATAATTTTGAGGGCTTTTGGCTTCAAATAATCCGTACTGAGAGTTTTGTCAGTAGGAATAATCCAAAGTGGTTTTTCGCCCAATGGTAATCTATACTTTTATCTTATTTTTTCACAGCAAAATATTGCATTTTCCGGCAACGGAAAAATGACGCGGCCGCCGCACTACATGTTGTTGGTCGAGACGTATAAACTCTCATGGGTCGCAAAGTTACTTTTTCGATTGGCTTCTTCATTTTTTTGTTGCCGGAAAATATTATTATTATGCTATGAGAAAATCAGATAAAAGTTAAAGACTCTCATTAGCCAAAAATTCACTTTACATTATTTCCAGTCACAAGGCCCTTAGTACCGATTATTTGGAGCCACAAATCCCAACTTTGACCTATAATGTTAGATACATTCCAAATTTTAAGTAATACAGCATAGTGCTAATTACGTAATCAAGGTATCTACTAAATACACCCTCTTTTACTCTAGGGAACACTGCAAAACGGGCAAGAAGTAGCCGTGAAAAGGCTGTCTAAATGGTCTGCCCAAGGTATACAAGAATTCAAGAATGAGATCCTGAGTGCCAAGCTTCAACACAAAAATTTGGTAAATGTTTTGGGGTTTTGCTTTAGCCGAGAGGAAAAGCTAGTTGTATATGAATATGTGCCAAACAAAAGCCTCGATTACTTCATCTTTGGTAAGACACCCCACAATCTATATTGCACATTTGCACGTCAATTAATGGTAGTCTATAGTTCTCACTATTGTCATGTAATTGGTTGCATTAATCAATAGATCCAGAGATGCAAGCACAGCTAGATTGGGGAATGCGTTGTAAAATTATCAAGGGGGTTGCTCATGGATTGGTTTATTTGCATGAAGATTCTGGATTTAAAATCATACATCGAGATCTCAAACCCAGTAACATTTTATTAGATATGAATATGAATCCGAAAATTTCAGATTTCGGCATGGTAAAAGTCTTCGCAACTGAAGTCAGTGAAGGAGCTACAAGTAGGGTTGTTGGAACATAGTATGTATCTTCTCAAATTATTCCGTGAGAGTATCTGAAAAGCCCTGTTCAAAATTTATGTTGACAATAACTAATATTTACTGAGTGCAAGTGTGCAACCATGTTAATTACTAATGTTTATAATATTTCTGTAGTGGTTACATGGCTCCAGAGTATGCAATGCATGGACAATTCTCCACAAAATCCGATGTATACAGTTTTGGAGTGCTAATCTTGGAAATAATTAGCGGAAAGAGGATAAACACTTTTTGTCAGTCAGGCGAAGATGACGATCTTATATGCTTTGTGAGTACTTCATTTCTCTGTTACTTTCATTTCATGAACTATAGCAAGGGGGGAGGGGGACTTTTGTTCCAAACACTGATCAAGTTACGGCAAGGGGGTTTATTTTTTCCATTTCTAAAACCTATGATTGATTTATAAAGAGAGATACATGCGGACTATTCAAGGAGAAATGGCAGACATATATATATATTTATCCCCTAGAGTGAAAACTTGCAGGCCTGGATGAAATGGAGAGACGAAGATCCCTTAGAGTTCGTGGATCCCGTGATAAAAAACTCATGCTCAAATGCTGAAATGATGAGATACATGCAACTGGGATTGTTATGTGTCCAAGAATCTGTAAGGAAGAGACCTGCAATGGTGACCATGCTTCGTGCTCTAGAAAATTACGGAGTCACCCTATCAGTACCTGAAAAACCGGTTTTCTTTAACAATAGCAAAGGTGATGAAAGCAATTCTCAAAGGCTTGTTTCAGCACAATCATCTAACAAATTAACAATCCTTGGTTCACCAATGAGGTTTCAATCACTTGACTTAACCAGAGGTAGAGAAAGGGAGCATATTGGCTCCAACACATTATAGTAATTGAGATAGACATGATGCTTACATAGATCGATTGGCTATGGCTTCCCAAAATTATCAGAGTTATTCCTCAAGAATTGTTGACTTAGTTAGAATCCTTACATAGATGTGAACATTGGACAAGAAATTTACATTTACCCTGCCCTTTTCTGTTGTAATAATTTTTGAGAGCACCACATTTAATTTGGAAGAACTAGTCATCAAAATGCCCATGATTTGGCCAGTAAATATAGGAAGTTATATTGCGTGATAAGGGAAAATTCATAAAAGGTAGGGGGAAAAATGGACCTATATAAACTTCTATTTTGCAAATGTATTTTATATGACTTTCTTTTCAAAGCTCTAAAAAGAATGCACTGAGATTCATCGCCCACTTAACGCCATTGGTATTTTCCAAGGAAACAAAATCACTTGTGCTATTTTGATCTAGTAGTCTCTACGTTCTTTGAGAGGATAGCACTCTAGAGACCTTATATCTTCATAAATATTAGATGTTAGGATGACAACCAAACCTGAATCTGAAGCGAATCTCTTCCAATTTGAGGCAGGAAAATCCTACCCCAATCCCACAAAAAAAATCCAATCCGAATTCCATGAAAAAAAAATCCTGATTCCGATTCTAAATGAATCAAAACAGATCTGGAGATGGCCACCTTAAGTCCAATAAAGTATAAAATAAAAAAAGAAATTGGAAAATATAACATGGCCGATTAGAGCAAGGAGAATTTAAAGGAGGGGAGGGGGGGCTTCGAGTCTTTGAAGCTGAGTAGGTTTAGTTTCCTTGGAAAAAAAAATAAATTAAAAGGTTCATTTAGGCTTTCATTCAGGCACAAGTCAGTGCTATTTATTAGGTGCTCCCGGAGCACGTGCTCCAGATTCTATAATTGTTCACCCATATATATTAAGTTGTTCATTCTGATTGTTAGGATTGTTCACTCTAATTCATATGATTGTTCACTCGCAAGTATCCGGAGCACATGCTCAAGGTGCATGTAATATATGTTGACAAGTCAGTCATTTTTCCCCTTCTACGTTCTGCCATCATGTTGTGCTTGTCTTCTCCCATTCTTCTCAGTTATCTTATACTATATCTTGATTATTATAGATCGATCTCATCTCACCTCCCGAGTCTTATCCACCTCCATTGTCATTAAAGTTAGATTTGTCGACTTTTGCATAAAGCTAGTGATATGCCTCCATTTCACCCTTCCGTTTCTTTAGTGATTTCATATACTTGTCAATGTCAGTTGTGCTCTTGAATTTTTAGGTTTTGCTCTAATTCATTAAAATGTTTCAAAGATCTGGATTTTTTTTATTTTTTTACTTGGGTTCGCTTTTCTTGCCATTTTCTGGGTTAGTTGGTTTATTAGAATTAAAAGAAATAGTGCATAAAATAAAAGGAAAGAAAGGAAAAAGTCATATTAAAGATATTTTCATACTTTTCTCCATTCTTATTTTCACAAATAATCTAATATGTTATAAATTAAGAGAAGCTAGAGCTGCGTACGTTGTGTACGTCAATAAGCACAAATAATACCTTAATCGAACCAATCCTTTTCATTAAGCTTATTTTAAGCATTTTTTAAAATTTAAAAAATAATGGCTAAAAGTATAACTTGATGCAGTTTATATGTGATATAGAATTTAATCATATCTTTTAATTTTATTTTAATATACAATAATATATATAGTTTTAATAATAGGCAAAGACACTTTTTTCACTATATCATTTTGGAATTGAAAACTCCATATATTACTGTATTAGGTATTTTTTTAAGCCTTATTTTGAAAAGTTTAATGAGTTACGAATAAAAACATAATTTTAAATTGCTTTTGTGTGATATTATAATTATGTAATCAAATTATGTGATTTCTTTTCAATTTTATGTATAGTAATATAGGTCTTTTATACTATGATAAATTACGAAGTGTCTTCTTCTAAGGTTCATATTAGTTTGTGTTGAAGACAGGGTCAAGGTCCTTCATTGCACATCCGCGAAGGACCTTAGGTTTTGATGAAAGCCAAAATCCAGAAAATGGAAGTTGTCTTATATTTTATAATCTGATTTTATATTCTGAGTATATAATATATATTTTGATTATATACTCAGATTATGTGTATATAATATATATTTTTTCATTATATATTATATATTCTTATTATGGGCATGATTCTTGTAGATACAAAAAGGAAACAAATCAAGGGAAATCAATCATGATTATTGTAGCAACAAAAAGGAAGAAATCAACACATAAGACAAGTTACCATTGGAAGGACTCAAGTCCAAGCATCCAAAGGCCTCTATAAAAAGGACGATAGAAGAATTGAGAAGATAGGCGATTCCACGGAAGTAATCGCGGAGTAAGAAATCCGGTGGGATTGCTCCGAGTGTGTAACCAATGGTTCGGTGGTGAAGGTAGCCAGTAAAGGACCTCTGGTGAAGGTATAGCCATGGACCTTGGTGAACATTCGTTGTGTCCACATGTGGTGGAGAGATGGTGTGTAGCAGAGTCTTGACGGACTAAGGCTGTGTGAGTTTGTGCTTCAATGTATCCATCATGTTCCAAATCGCCGCTAGGGTTTTTCCTACGACGATCCTTATCTATAGCTGACTCAAGGACATTCAGTCTTGGTCAGTGATTCTATCGAATCGCTTCGGTCATATTTCTTCTTTTATTTTGTAAGTGTAACTTGTTCTTTGATTGTTATAAATCTAATGAGGTATTTCAGTTACACTGTGTTTTGATCCTTGGTTTGAAACCAATTAAGTTTGCTCTAACGTCGTTACCTAGTGTGTAGATCTTAATTGTGAACTTCACCCCCTCTTGGGCTCCAACCGTTTGGTTAACTTTAAATGACAAAATCGGTTAGTCAAAGCGATAAATATAATTGAAAAACAAAAATTAGTTAAAGTGGCCATTTGTGAAGAAAAAATGGTGTTGGTTGATGGCACATTGGCACTTGAATCAGTTAGTCAACGTTATCCATGTCAATCATCAATTATTTTATGCAGTAGATATATGAAAAACTTATCCCACGGGGTACAAATTAAGATGTATGACAATAGTTCAGTTATATAAAACATACATCAACTAGTAGTAATACAGAACTTACTGATGTCCTTAAGATATAAATTATTCTAGATCCATGGAAAAGCTATAGATCATGGATCGCATACTGCATACTATAGTAAACTCCTCGGAGCTTCACATGACTTGGGCCTCTTTCATGGGTAGAGATGGAAATGACGACTTTGGGATCAGCTTAGCAGTGCTATTAAAGAACGGAAACGTCTCGTACCTAAGCATACAGTTAGGGGAGTGAGCTCTGGCACTGGACCAGGAAGAACACTTCTTCGGCAACAGGTTTTTAGCCATCTTTGTCAAGCACTTGTTACAGTCACTGGGTGTCAAGTCCCATGTACACTGCCCCATGGCGTACAAAGTCTCTGATCTCAAAAGCATGATCACTTTCGTCGCAAATTTCACCCCAGAAGCATCGTTGGCGGCTTCAATGGCTAACTGGCTCAACGTCGCATTCACAACATGCGAAAACCATATCCGGTTCCAGGTTCCATTACGGGGCTTGGAAAAGGTAGCACCCCATGAAATATCGTCCATTTTACCAAAGAAAGTCTTGTTGGAATAGCGAATCATGCAATGTTCGTACTGATGCTCGGCTTCAATGAAGTTCTGCCAATGGATGGGGATATGGTCCTTGGCATAACTAACACAGTCACTGCAAGCTTCACTATCCAGATCACCGCGACACAAGTAATACCCGTATACTCGATCTGGGGCTTCTCCGAAGGAAGAGCTGTAAAAACCGGTTTTTGAAGCGTGAAAGGCTAACGTGTTTAAAAGATTTTGGACGTTATTTTTGAAGTTGAGATTTAGGGGTTGTTCTAGGGAACCTAGGCCAGTCCTGCCTATGAATTTCTGGTCAGAGGCAGGCATGCCGAATTGAATCCTTAGAAGGAAAGTGACCAAGATTATTGCCAGACCCATTTTTCTTTTGGAGTTTGTGAAAAGTGAATCGGTTGTGAAGTTGAACATGATCTTATCGTCTAGGTCATCGATATATTCATCACTCTTTGAGGATCAGGTTGTTTAATTTCAAAAGTGGCGTTCTCTTTACCGAGTCAATTAGGACATAAACCAATATATTGGTCACCACATGAATTTTCTACAGCATTAAAATTTGTAGGCCCTTGCTATATTGGACTATTCGCAAGACTTGGACTTATTCAAGTCGAGAGTAAACATCTCTCAAGCAGTGCTTCTTCTTCACCTTTTCCAGCCATATATCTGTGTGTTTCAGCTGGTTACCTATGTGTACTTGCCCTGCCTTACGGTCGTGTGTCCAAGCTTCGAGTATTTTCACTTTCTCGAGCTTTTTAATAATAACTAATAACTAGTTAAGGCACGAGTTAAAAATTTTACAGTTTCGTTATATATATCAAGTTTTTAGAATAGTAGCTTAGGTTTGTCTTATCCATTCATTTCCTTGCCTTACCTCATGTTATCCCAATCCCTAAAAAACATTGAAACTAATGTCATTTTATTTTATTTTCCTTACCTTCCCTTTCATTAGTCATTACAAACCTTATTTTAGCGAACTTAATCTTACCAATCTAAAGACATGTCCTCGTATATGTACTAATGCACATAAAATATAAGCATATTTTAGGCTCTGTACGTTCTTTAAGCTTGGATTATTGGAAAATAATAATATGAACTTTCGGGGTATTGACTAATAATAATACCAACAATTTTGTTGGACGTTAGTAATACCAACTATTGACCTATTTTCCAACAGTAGTACATCACCTAGTTGGTATATTTTTGACTTAGTAGAAAGATGACGTATCACTTAATTATCTGAGCTAGATGCTAGAGCAAGTTGAAAAAACATTAACGACAACATTTTTAGGCCAACTAAGTAATATTAACTAACCCAGTTAAACAATAATGTAAAAATAAAACTTTAATTGTTTCTTAGCTTAATTGGTTAATACTGCTTAGTTGGCAAAAAAAAGGAGATAACCAACCTATTTTCCACTTGCTCAGGCCTCCAACTTAGACAATTACGCGATACATCGTCTTTTTGTCAAGTCAGACGCATACTAACTCGGTTTCGTACTATTGCCGAAAAGTAGGTCTATATAGTTGGTATTGCTGGCGTCCAATAAAATTGTTGGTATTATTATTGTCCAGTACTTCAAAAGTTCATATTATCGGTGTCCAATAATTTGTTCTTTAAAGTGGTAAGTTAGGTTTATCCTTTGTTAACTTTATCTTCCCTTCCCTTACCTGGTTCCCTAAAAACATTTAAAAAAAAGTCAAAATTTAAATTATAAAATATCTTTATTCCACCATTAACTTATCTATCACAAATTGTATCCCTACATTTCCTTTCGTTAATTTCCTTTTCTTGCATTACCAAACCTAACTTGATCCTACCAGTTTTCTAAAGAACAAAGTCTTAGTTTATCTTAGATTTTAATAACTATGAAAACTTACAAACAACAATATAAATATTTATAATTTTATGTGTAATACTATGTTCATTTTTCAAATACAATGCACATTAATTTACTTTTTATATACACATAAAATTATAATGCTTTAAAAATTGTCATATGTCAAGACTTTGCATTTTCTATTGTCAAACAATATTCAACCCACGTTTACCCGGATATGAAATATACTTGACCTGTATTAACCCGAACCCGGAATACACTAGACCCACATTTTCTTGAACCCGAAATACACTCAACTCGTGTTTACTCGAACCCGAAATATCCTTCTTTCTCCCAACATCATTCTCAAACAAAGAATGTGTGAATGCAAGCTAAATGGCAAACAGGTGAGTAGGTAGAATTTATTTATAAGCACTACATCGAAAAGATAATTTATTTATTAGTGTTTATGTCAACTACAATAGAACGGATCTCACCCAAGTAGTAATATTTATTGTACGTCTACAATTTTAAACGAAAATTACATATTTTCCTTGAAACAACTTATTATATTATTTTTTTTCTATTTGATAATATTTTTATGTTTGTTCATTTGAAGTTAGATTTACTTTTCTAATTTGACTTGTTTTAATTTGTATGTACATTTATATTTATTTGTCTTCAACCATTGTATTTATATTTTATTTTCCCTTTTTATTTGAATATCAGCTTTTAAATATTCCGTGCATCACATAGGTTTAACACTATATATATATATATATATATATATATATATATATATATATATATATAAATTTTGATAATACCCATAAAAAAAATAAAATTAGAGGGCTAAGCTCGTCGGATCCTACACATCAAAGGGGAATGATGTGAAACTAAAATGAAGAGAATATGCCTTTAAAATACTTGATTAAATACCCAAGCAAGCAACATAACTTAAAAAACTCACTGGTACAGTACTTCTAACATTTTGCATGTTAAAAGTGGGTTTTTTTGCTTTTTGGACCTTCAACTTTGGTAGTGTTTATTTTCTGAACCCTCATATTTCAAATTTTATATTTTTGACCCTATACTTTGTCTCCGCCAACAATATGGACCCTGTACTTTGTCTACGGCAACAATATGAACCCCCATATTTCAAAGCCATTATTGATTTTTTTTTCTTTCGAAAAATTTCCAGCCGCAACTTCTTCTTCCTCTTCTTGCACGATTTCCAACCCCCATATTAGCATAGATTTGCCAAAAAAGTTACCAAAATTTACAAAAAGTTACCAAAATTTAACTTTTACCATACTATTTTTTACCTTTAAATTTTATACACCCTTTGCTGTCAAAGTCTGATCAATTTCAAAACAACAGTCAAAAGAATGAAAAAATGATAAAAGGTCATATCGGGAAGTTTAGACAACAATTAGGTCATCGTCGGACTCAAACATAACTTTGAACCACATTTTTTAGGTCCACAAATTATAGAGTCCAAAATATAAACTTTGAAATATGTGGGTTTAGAAAATAAATACCCCAAAATTCAGGGTCCAAAAAACCAAAAAAACTGTTAAAAGTTGACCGTTTTAATATGAATGTGGCCAGGCTGTTAATTTCTAACTCGATAATTGCGGGATCGTAATCCATGGGAGATAAATATTTGTGGAGTAAACAACATTGCGTAAAGAACATGCAAAATAATGATTCAATCATACTCTTATAATTCTGGTCGACGGCTTTTATTCATAGTTAATCATCACTTGCTGTCCACAACGTTTGACCAAATTAATATACTAGTATATCATATAGAACCGATGGGATTAAGGAATAATATAAATCCAAGCCGTTTCTATTCATTTAGTTAGGCTGACTTTGAGCTTAACCGACGTACCAAAGGATTTGAAAATGGCTTTAGAATACTTTAGCCCCTTCATCTTGTTGATCATTTTATGTTCATTTAGCCCACTACTTGTCTCCAGTAATTCCAATGATGATTATGGAGTTGGTATCATATGCATGGGCAATTCAACCGAGGGGAGCAACCTTTACCAGACCTATGAAAGCAACGTTTATTCTCTGCTTCCCAAACTTACATCAGAATCAGCTCATTCTCATCCACCAGCAGTCGGATATTTCAATGCCACTGCAGGCACAGCTCCTGACACGGCCTACGGATATTACTTCTGCAGAGGCGATCTCAAGACTAAACTGTGCCACGACTGTGTTTCGCGAGTCACCCAATTCGCTCTGTCAAAGAACCGCATCTGTTTTGATGCCTTTGGGTCCGCTGAAATAAATGACCGTATTCATTGTTTTGTACACTATGGGAACAGCTCCACAGGATACAGGAAACAATTTGTGTTCACTTTCGGCAGGATTGGGGGGAAAGTGTCAAATTACAAGCAATACAATGAGACGTTAACGAGCACAGTTGAGGGGCTCATTACAGAAGCTGCTCAGGGGAATTGGAGTAAGCCTGGTTACCAAACATAGGTGGTCAAGGTGGTGGGGAATCCTCATGAAAAGATCTACACACTTGTTCAATGTACTCCTGACATATCACCAAAGAACTGCAGCAACTGCTTGCGGGAGTTATACTCTTTTCTTCCAGACTGTTGTAATGGAACTCAAGGAGGGATGGTCGTCCATCCTAACTGTTTGATGATGTACAATAATCAGACTTTCTTTGGAAGTGCACATCGAGGGTTTCTGCCAAGTTATTTGCACGTCTGTTTAACTCTGTTTTTATCTTTCTACGTGCTTCGTGTGAAGTAGTTCGTTGATGAAATTATGTGGTGATGTCCAGTAAATATTATGTAACCTCTGTGTGTGATAAATATTACCATATCATAGTTCGTTGTTTGTTTTGGAAGAAATGGGTTTCTTTCTCGTTCTTTGTAATTTATGTTGTCAATACCTCTTACAATATGCATCTCTTTAAGGTTATAAAAAATCATGGATAATTAACTGCACATACAAAGTCACGTTGTACAGATATCTATATTAAAAACATCATTAATAATTAAAAAGAAACTATAATATAAATTTACATACATATAAATTTACATTCTAGTTATAAGGAAAAAAAAAACAATTTAATTAAGAAATATGCATGTGCATACCAATTTAAAAGGAAACCAGAAAATGACATCATGAATTCAATATACATGTATGTACCAATATTAATACAAATATTTACATATCAATGTTAAAACAAACAATAAATAACAATATATCTTTTAGCCTAACCTACGAAAAATGAAAATATCACGACTTAGATGATAATATTAAATGAAAGATAGTGCTATTGTGTTCCATAGTAGTAAGCTATTCGAATGAAACCGCATAAAATACATAATAAGTTGTTCGAATGAAAAATAATATATTTATATACCAATATAATAAGTTATTCAATTGAAAATAATTACTGATATTTGTACCAAAATAATTTACTTCGGTTTTTATCTATTTTTCGATTGGTTGGAGTCTGTACAATTAATCTTCTTTCTCCATTATGTGGAACCCAAAAATGATACTATATATTAATATTATATAGATATATTTTTATTATCATTACCATTATTATTATTATTATTATTATTATTATTATTATTATTATTATTATCATCATCATTATCATCATCATCATCATTATTATTATTATGGATAACACCTAAATAATTACTGATATTTGCACCAAAATAATTTAATTTAGTATTTATTTGCTATTTGATTGGTCAAAATAATTTAAGTTTTAGTATTTCTTTTCACCATTATTTGAGTCCCACAAAGTTTACTATTAATATATATATATATAATTATATAGATATATTATTATTATTATTATTTTTTTATTATTATTGTTATTATTATATATTATAGATAACACCAAAATAATTACTAATATTTGCACCAAAATAATTTAATTTAATATTTATTTGTTTTCTGATTGGTCAGAAACACTACAATCAATCTCATTTCTCCATTCTGCGGGTCCACAAACTTTACTATTAATATTATATAGATTTTTTAATTTCTTTAATTGTAAATAAAATCTGGAAAGAAATAGAAAGTAAAATATAATTTAAATTAAAATTGAACAGTACTTTTTGAGACTTAGTATGACTCGTTTTGAATGTAACTGTTGTCAAGCAACATGGATTAATTATACATTTTTTAATTTCTTTAATTGTAAATAAAATATGGAAAGAAATTGAAAATAAGATACAATTTATTGCGCTATGATTGGTATAGCTAGACTCCGAGAAACGCTCCCGTCGCTTTATTTCGTGGGGCCCACAATGATTTTTATTATAATATATAGATCATACAGAACACCAAAATAATTTAGTTTATTATTTATCTGTTTTCTCATTTATCAGAATCCCTACAATCAATCCCCTTCTTCCATTTTGTGAGACCAACAAACTTTACTATTAGTATTATATAGATATAGATTATATAGATTATTATTATTATTATTATTATTATTATTATTATTATTGTTGAAGAATCTCAATCCAATCTGAGGACCTCATCACAACCAGCAGCGAAGACCTCCAGCGTCAGTATCAATATTTTGTTTGAAAGATTGACAAAATTAATTTAGGGGAGTATCTTCTAAATTCTAAATTTTATTCCCTCGTGCCTTTCCTAAATTGATTCAATAACGACTAATATTATTATTTCATAAATCCAATTAAAGAAAGGAAATCATGGAGATCATAATCACATAGAAGATTGAAGTATAATCCAAGAAAGGCAACAATCCCCTCCAAAGGAAAGAGAACGTTCTTGCCTCAAGCCTTCACGTATATATTCTGTCAAGCTCTCTCAAAGAAAGGTGTGGATTTCCAAGTAAGCAAATATATGTAAGAACTTTGGCTAGAAAGTTCTGAGTTGTAGGAATATTGGAGTGATAATGTTATAAGTTGTAGCCACTTTGTGAGTGGTGCGTTTTGTAGCCAGTGAGTGTACTGGTCAAGACCTCTAAGGTCGTTTAATTAAAGTGAGAAAAGATTATCGCTTTAAGATTGTTCCCCAGTTTGTAATTGTCTCTTCTGTGAGGCCTCAACTGCAGAAGACTACTGTGAAGTCCTCTGCTCCCGTAAGCCTATTGAGGACCTCACGATCCTCAATTGAGCTGAGTTGTAACCTCCCTACATTTTTAAGCACTTTATAATCAGTCAATAAAGAATAATTTTTCATTATATAAAAGTGCTATTAACCAAGTTGTGTTGATTAAGTGCAGATTTCTTATACAACCTTATTCGCCCCCCCCTTAGGGTTATTTCAATTGGTATCAGAGCTGGTCCACAGATCTAAAGAGTTTAAATACTCGTGGTAAAGATCATGGCCGGACTCAACACAATTAAAGCTCCTCAAGGACGCTCGTTGACAAGAGCTCCACTTCTCACAGATGAAAACTACAGAATGTGGAAGAGGCAGATGAAAATATTCCTTAGAGATCTGGATGGGGACCTCTTGGTCGTAGTCACTGAAGGAAATTTCCCCACTCCCACAAAGAAGAACACTACAAACTAGGATATCCCAAAAGAAATATCTGAAATGATAGCTGAAGAGCTCACAACTTTGGGAAAAAATATTCGTGCTTTAAATTTGCTATATTGCAGTTTGAATTCAAATGACTTCGAACGTGTTCTAACTGTGAAAGTGCCAAACAAGTTTGGGGCTATTTGGTCACCTCATTCAAAGGCACAAGCCAAGTTAAGGATATCAAGTTGGACATTCTTGTCCAGAAGTATGAGGCATTCAAAATGGAAGAAAATGAATCCATTGAAGAGATGGACAAGAGATTTAGCAGCATTGCTAATCACCTCAAGTCACTTGGAAAGAACTACTCCAATGAGGATCAAGTCAGAAAAATCCTCAGATGTCTGCCAAGAAGAAAGTGGGATCCAAAAGTTACTGCCATTGAAGAAGCTCAAAATCTTAAGGCCCTCAAATTGAAAGAACTCATTGGGAAACTGTCGGCCCATGAGATTCAACTAAGTGACCTCACACAACCTAAAGGAATTGCCCTCAAAGCAACTCGGGAATCTGATGATGAAGCAGATGAGGATGAGGAAGAAACAATTGCTATGCTAGCAAGAGGGTTTAGAAGATTGTACAAGAAAAATACAACCTTTCGAGATTACATCAAAGACGGACAACACTCAAAAACAAAAGGTAAGGCCTCTTTGAGGGAAGAATCTGACCCTTTCACTAGCTATGGTTGTGGCAGCTCAGAGCATTTGGTCAACGACTTTCCTCACGCAAGAAAGAACAAGGATAAAAGAACCATAAGACCCAAACAACAACAACAACAACGTAGGGAAATGCTTGCAACTTGGAGTGACAGTGACTCAAGTGAGGATAACAATGATGTTGAAGAAGTCGCAAATATGTGTCTGATGACTCAACTAAATGAGGAACCAGAAATGTCCTCACCCCAGGATGAGGTAAATATTGATGACCTCCTCAATCTTTCACCTTTACATCTTGCTCATAAGTGCATGCATCTGTTCAAATATTCTAAGTCCTTGATAGAAAGAATCAAATACCTTGCCAAGAATGTTCAAAGTCTCAGTGAGGCCATGGCAAGCCTGAACTCTCAAAATGACATCCTGTTCACAGAAAGCAATAGATTATCTTTTGAGGTCAAAGATTGGTATAACACTACAAGGTGGACGCCCAGATGCGACCGTTCGTTGTGACCGTTCAATGAATGGTCGCATTTTTTATTCGGACGACCGTTTATTTGCGACCGTTCAATGAACGGTCGCATTTTTTTTCGGGCGACCGTTCATGTGCGACCGTTAAATTAAACGGTCACAAAATTTGTGACCGTTCAATTCAACGGTCACAAATTTTGTGACCGTTCAATTAAACGGTCACAAATTTTGAATCGTAAATTTTGCGACCGTTCAATGAATGGTCACAAATTTGCGACCGTTCAATTGAACGGTCACAAATTTTGTGATCGTTCAAATAAACGGTCGCGCGTTTGTTATTAAATGTCAGAACAAAACTCGCCCTTCCTATTCCCTAATTTCCTGATCTTTCTCTTTCTTGATTCTCCCTCATATCACTGATTCTCTCTCTTTCTCATTCTTCTCTTCTCCATTTCCCTAAACACTTAAAGCGATCTCCATCACATTCTCTTTCTCGTCACATGAAGCCCGACATGCAACACAAAAGTAGCAAGATCGAGAGCCTCCATCTAAATGTTCAAGGGAAGAGATCGAACAGTTGAGATTTGTGGAAGAATTGAACAATTCAAGTATAAAAAGGGAGTAGAGAAGCCGAAGAAGGTGTAGATGGTGTGAAAGATTTCGTTTTTAGGTTTAGGGTTTAGATTAAATCTAATTTCGCATGTTTAATTCAGATTTTTTTGTTTAACATCTTGTAATCTCGGATCTTAAGTTCATGTAATTAGATATGAATTTTGATACTTTCAAAAGTTTAATACATTCTCTGGGTTGATTGTTCCTCATTTCTTGTTTCTTATTTGCTTAATTTTTGGGTTTGTCTTGATTTTTTGTTCAATTGAACGGTCGCAAAATTTTGTTACCGTTCATGAACGGTCGTTTTGTTTTGTGACCGTTCATGAACGGTCGCCCCTTTTTGTGACCGTTCATGAACGGTCGCAAATTAGCGACCGTTCATTTGAATGGTCGCCCGGCCCCTCAAACGAGCAATCAGACGCGACAGTCGTGAACGGTCGCAAATGAACGGTCACGCGCCCTCTGGCGCGACCGTTCAAGCCTAATTAAGACCGTTCACAACGGTCTTATTTTTTAGACCTTCTTGTAGTGTAAACCATCACTCAACTATCCAATGAGGCAATCACTGCTTCTCATCCCTACCAAAACAAACTAGCCTTCACAACTTCTCCTTTTCAACCTCGGACCAAAAACCTCACAAATCATCCTCCCAAGGTACCTCATCTTCCCACTCCTAACCTGATTTGTCACAGAAAGCAACATCACAAATAATGTCCACCTGCTCCCACTCAAAAGACCTCTCGCGCATCTCTCCCAAACCCTCTAAGTCCTCAAGATTTTTTCAAGTTGGCAAAATTTGGATCCCTAGACCTAATGTCACAACTTGTTTGTCAAAATCCAAGGAAGGTATTATGTCCTCTGGTGTTGGTATGCTTCAAAACTCACAGCGACCTATGGTATTTGGACAGCGGTTGCTCTCGCCACATGACTGGAGATCCAACCAAATTTTGCGAGTTGAAAACCAGCAAAACAAGGAAGATTACATTTGGAGACAAAAGCCAATGCAAGATCCTCGGCATTGGGAAGGTCGGTAAGGACGTCAACAATTCTCTGAATGATGTATATCTAGTAGAGGGCCTAAAATGATAGTTGACTTCAATTAAACAAACCTTAAATACAAAAATCATTATTTTGCGCATTTTGAGATCGGAAAATTGGTCATAATGTTCCCAATAAATGATTACCGCAAAGATAATGTCACCCTATAATATTTTGTCAAAATATAAAGCTCTTAAAATAATTACATCAAAATATGGGGACATGTTAGTAGTTTTTTGTATAAATTTTAAACATGAATGTGGCAAGGTTGTTTCTAACTCGATAATTGCGGGATCGTAATCCAGGGAGAGAAATATTTGTGGGAGTAAACAACATTGCGTAAAGAACGTGCAAAATAGTGATCCAATCATACTCTTATAATTCTGGTCTACGGCTTTTATTCATAGTTAATCATCACTTGTTGTCCACAATGTTTGACCAAATTAATATACATCATATACTAACCGATGAGATTAAGGAATAATATAAATCAATGCCGTTCCTATTTAATTAGCTAGGCTGACTTTGAGCGTAACAACGAACTAAAGGAATTCAGAATGGCTTTAGCATACTTTAGCCCCTTCATCTTGTCCGTCATTTTATGTTCATTTAGCCCACTACTTGTATGCAGTGATTCCAATGATGATTTTGGAGTTGATATTGGATGCATGGGCAATTCAACCGAGGGGAGCAACCTTTACCAGACCTATGAAAGCAACGTTTATTCTCTGCTTCCCAAACTTACATCAGAATCAGCTCATTCTCATCCACCAGCAGTCGGATATTTCAACGCCACCACAGGCACAGCTCCTGACACGGCCTACGGATATTACTTCTGCAGAGGCGATCTCAAGACTAAACTGTGCCATGATTGTGTTTCGCATGTCACCCAGTCTCTGTCTACTAACCACATCTGTTTTGACACCATTGGGTACGGTAAAATAAATGATCATCTTCATTGTTTTGTATATTATGGGAACAGCTCCACAGGATACAAGGAAAATTTGATGTTGATTTTGGACAAAATTGGGGGAAAAGTGTCAAACTATAAACAATACAATGAGACCTTAACGAGAATAGTTGAGGGGCTCATTACAGAAGCTGCTCAGGGGAGTTGGAGTAAGCCTGGTTACCAGACAAAGGTGGTCAAGGTGGTGGGAAATCCTGATGAAAAGATCTACATACTTGTTCAATGTACTCCTGACATATCTCCCAGGAACTGCAGCAACTGCTTGCGGGAGTTATACTCTTTTCTTCCAGACTGTTGTAATGGAACTCAAGGAGGGATGGTCGTCCATCCTAACTGTTGGATGATGTACAATAATCAGACTTTCTTTGGCAGTGCATATCGAGGGTTTCTACCAACTTATTTGCACGTCTGTTTAACTCTGTTTTTATCTTTCTACGTGCTGCTTGTGAATTAGTTGATGACACTACGTGATCGTGTGTAATAAATGTTATGTAACATCGATCTGTGTGTGATAAATAATTAAATACGAAAATGATAAACATCTTGCCTCAAGATGCATTGAATTATCTATATTTCACATTTTGTTAACTTTTAATAATATTTTCTCTAATAATTATGTATATTTATCAACTACAAGAGTATATAATACTTATTTGCTAGGTCCAAAAATATAAATAATAGCTAATTTCATTAATTATAGTAAAAAATGCACATTTTCTACATATTTTATATTTATGAAAAATACAAATAAATAAATATTTTTATATTATTTATAAGTTATAATAACCCTCAAAGTAATGAAACATACCTTTATAATGATTTAAATATACTTACATTTAATTTTATGAATGATTTAACTGAAATGTAAGATGGTTAAGAACCATTTTGAGGCAAGATGTTTATCATGGTCCAATTAAATATTACCATATCATAGTTGGTTGTTTGATTTGGAAGACATGGGTGTCTTGCTCGTTCTTTGTAATTTATATAGTCTATACCTCTTACAATATGCATCTCTTTAAGGTTATATATTAGTAATATTAACAAAAAATAATTGACTATATAATTTTAAAATAAAAGATCAAATTAATAAATTAGTTTAAGAACATCGGTCCATTTTTAATACTTGAACACCTGCCTCTTATTAAAGCTCTCAAGCTTAACAAATTTCCATGTTTCATATACTATTTCTACATACTAACTAGCCATCCGACAAATAATTAATGTGCACAATTTAATGTCGCAAAACTTTGAATTACCATAAGCAATCGTCTTTTTGGTAACCCTAAAACATTTTTAAGATTCTCCAATAGTTGACATTTCTACAAGGCTTTGTCCTTTGAAATCTCCGATCAGTGGTGGATCCAAACACTAACTTAGAGGTGTCTAATATACTTATTATTATATAAACATTTTTAAAAAATAAAATAATAAAATATAAATAAATAACAATAAAAATAAAAATAAATATTAAATGATATATTCACAAGCTTAATAAAATTTCACATCATCATCTAAATATGTCAACCAAATAAATTGAAATTTCATACTAATAAGACCCTGTTCAGCAATAGCGGTTAGACTAACGTTTAGTGTTTTGATTGGTCAAAACGCTATCTTATTAAATTTTAACTGCTTGGTAAAATAACATTTTTTATTAGCCTATAGTGTTAGATAGAGGGTTTACTATTCATTTCCTTGACGTTACCAACAACAACGTAAATAGTTATAATTAGCGTCTTATATGCTGGATTTCATATTTGCCCCCATATTACCTCTCATATTACAACCATGCCATTGATATAAAGGCTCCAAAATCCCCCTCTTCTTTGTCCACTGTTGCCACCTGAGTCTGTCGTCTACTCGTCTCCTTCTCTTTTCTCCATTAAAGATTTGATGCCTCGTCCTCTGTTCTCCATCAGTAGGGTTCCCAAATTTTGCTTCTACTTCTCCTATCTCTCTATGTTCCTTTAACTCTGAGA